>OX451735.1:805114844-805622454 GCA_948472305.1 Vicia faba
GATATCATTGATGAATGTGTCAAAGAACTTGAATGCCAAGAGGACACCTATTCTGAGATGCTGAAAATTCAGACACCAACTATCCTCAAGAACGAAGACTGGAAACAAGAACACTTAGATGCCAACCTAAGCGAATGTTTAGCCTTAACGCCCGATCCTGACCCAACTAATAAGAAACCTGGTATAGAACTTAAAACATTACCTGAAGATCTTAGGTATGAATTCTTAGATAAAGAACTCGAACGACCAGTTATAGTCAATGCCAAATTAGGAGAGATCGAAACCGAAAAACTTCTTAGTATGTTAAGGAAATATCCAGCCGCATTAGGCTATAATATATCAGATCTAAAAGGAATAATCCCTTCTCTCTGTATGCACCGCATTATGCTGGAGGAGGACTGCAAGACTTCTAGAGAACATCAAAGACGAATAAATCCTATCCTAAGTGAAGTCGTTAAGAAGGAAGTGCAGAAATTACTAGAAGCAGGCATCATATACCCAATATCAGATAGCAACTGGGTCAGTCCAGTTCACGTGGTGCCTAAGAAAGGAGGCGTTACGGTTATAACGAACATAAAAGGCGAATCGGTAGCACAACGTACTCAAACAGGATGGAGAATGTGTATCGATTATAGAAAATTAAACAAAGCTACGCGCAAAGACCATTTCCCATTACCATTCATTGATCAAATGCTCGAGCGTTTAGCCAAGCATTCCAATTTCTGCTACCTTGATGGATACTCAGGATTCTTTCAAATTCCCATTCATCCTGATGATCAAGAGAAAACTACGTTCACATGTCCCTATGGTACCTTTGCATACCGGAGAATGCCATTTGGACTATGTAATGCACCTGCAACTTTCCAATGATGCATGATGGCGATTTTCGCAAATTTTTTAGACGGGATCATGGAAGTATTCATGGACGATTTCTCTGTCTGTGGAGAGAGTTTCGAAGGATGTTTATCAAATCTTGAATTAGTATTGAAACGCTGTGTCAGTGTCAACCTAGTGCTCAACTGGGAAAAATGTCACTTCATGGTGAGACAAGGAATTGTGTTGGGTCACATTGTATCAAACAGAGGGATTGAAGTCGACAAAGCAAAGATCGAAATTATCAAAAACCTTCAACCACCCAAAAAAGTTAGAGAAATACGAAGTTTTCTAGGACACGCGGGTTTTTACCGACGTTTTATAAAAGATTTCTCTAAAATCACCAAGCCACTAACCGAATTATTAATGAAAGAGGTTGAGTTTATTTTCGACGATAAATGCTTGAACGCATTCGAGACACTTAAAGAGGCCTTAATCTCAACACCTATTATGCAACCTCCTGATTGGAATTTACCATTTGAAATAATGTGCGATGCGAGCGATTATGTTGTAGGCGCAGTCCTAGGACAACGCAAAGAAAAAAAGCTTCATGCTATCTACTACGCAAGCAGAACGCTCGATCCTGCACAGATGAATTACGCCACTACGGAGAAGGAACTCTTAGTTGTGGTATTTGCGTTGGATAAATTTCGTTCCTACTTAGTAGGCGCTAAAATCATTATTTATACGGATCATGCTGTGATCCGATACTTACTAAGCAAGAAGGACGCCAAACCGCGACTGCTCAGATGGATCTTACTCCTACAAGAGTTTGACTTAGAAATAAAAGACAAGAGAGGAACTGAAAACGTGGTAGCAGACCATTTATCGAGATTAGATGGAATCCAAACCGAGAGTGTTCCCATAAACGAAGATTTCCCTTATGAACACCTTGTTGCCAAGCTAGAGATAAACCCTACCGACAGTTTATATCAACATAATGAACCTTTAACAACTGCGGTAGTAAAAGCCATTTGTACTAACACCACACTGCCATGGTACGCTGACTTCGTCAACTATTTAGCTGTCGGTGTTTTACCACCCGATTTAACGTACCAACAGCGGGAGAAATTTTTCCATGATCTTAAACACTACTTTTGGGATGAACCATTACTCTTTAAAAGAGGCGCCGATGGTATCTACCGTCGCTGCGTTCCCAATGATAAAATAGACGATGTCATTTCCCATTGCCATTCCGCCCCTTATGGTGGACACGCTAGTACGTCAAAAACCTGTGCAAAAATACTTCAAGCTGGCTTCTTTTGGCCTACCGTATGGAAAGACGTCCACGTAGCAATTATGAACTGCGATAGATGTCAACGCACAAGAAATATATCTAGACGCGATGAAATGCCGCAAAAAGGAATCCTCGAAGTAGAAGTTTTTGATGTATGGGGAATTGATTTCATGGGACCTTTCCCCGCATCTTTTGGAAATAAATATATTTTGGTAGCCGTTGACTACGTATCAAAATGGATTGAAGCCATCGCCGCACCCACAAATGATACACGTGTGGTACTAAAACTATTCAAGAATATCATCTTCCCACGATTCGGTGTACCAAGACTAGTGATCAGCGATGGTGGCTCCCATTTTATCTCTAGAATCATCGAAAAGTTACTTTCCAAATATGGCGTTAAACATCGCATAGCCACACCATACCATCCTCAAACGAGCGGACAAATGGAAGTGTCCAATATGGAGATAAAACAAATCCTTGAGAAAACCGTAACTTCATCCAGAAAGGACTGGTCCTCCAAGCTAAACGATGCTCTTTGGGCATATCGGATAGCTTTTAAAACCCCTATCGAAACAACGCCGTTCAAGTTAGTTTATGGAAAATCTTGTCATTTGCCAGTAGAATTAGAGCATAAAGCTTATTGGGCCATAAAAACCCTTAACTTAAATTATAAGAGTGCTGGCGAGAAACGAGTGTTAGATATCCATGAACTAGAAGAATTGCGTTTAGACGCTTATGAAAATGCTAAAATCTATAAAGAACGAACAAAAAATGGCACGATAAGCGTATCTCGCGGAAAGACTTTAAGGAAGGAGACATCGTACTCCTATTCAACTCTAGACTGAAACTTTTCCCGGGAAAATTACGTTCCAGATGGTCCGGACCGTTCGAAATTAACAAAGTTTTCCAAAGTGGTGCGATAGAAATTAAAGGCAGTTCTATCGAACCATTCATAGTTAATGGCCAGCGCCTAAAGCACTACTTTAACGTCGGAAATATCGACTATTCGGCTTATCTTCAGTTAAGTGAGCCGCCTACCCCAAATACCTAACTGAATAGGTGTTAACTGTCGAGCCGTCGACATAAAATAAAGGCACTTCGTGGGAGGCAACCCATGTTTTACTTTAATTATTTTTTCTGCTTTAACATGCTTTTATTTTTCTTTTCTTTTTCTTAATCTTTAAAACATTTTCATGATTGCATCTCTTACTCCTTTCTATTTTTCTTCTGTTTTTATTTTTCCCTTTCATCTTTCTTTTTCTTTTTAATTTAACTTTGGCAATTTCCTAACCCGAAAATACTTACTTAATTTCTCTTTTTTCAAACATTTATCAAAAAATTTCAGGGGGGTAATTCTTTTGCTTTCATATTTAGCGCTATGGATTGTGTAAACTTCATGAATGTCAAATTGCAAAGCAGACACCAAAGAAGACGATTTGCGGACCTGGGCGAACGGGAGATGTGCCCTACTATCTACGCAGATGATCATGCTATGACCGCCCTTGGCATTCGTAAGAGTGTCATGTACTTGCTGCATCAGATTGACTGGGACACTGCTCCTATCTGAAGACGGTTCTGTACCTACAAGAGGCTGACCCTTGAGTTCCTAAGCACCCTGAGCTTCATTCCAAATCATGGGATGGGATTCAACCGTGGGTTGATCACATTCAGGATGTTTAACATGTATTACACTTATAACCTCTGGGAGTTTAGCCAGCTGCTTGGGTTCCCTTTTGGACCCGATGTTATCAGTATGACACAGGAGAACCTCTTACCTGAATCTGATCTTGATTATTTCTGGGGAAGCATCGCTGGTAATAACCATCCTGAGCCGTCTGATCTTTACTCTGAATGCATCCATAACCCGGCTATCAGGTATTTCCACAAGATCATCGCCCACACCATCTTTGGCAAACAGCAAAATGTCACATCTGTATCCCGCGATGAGCTGTTTATTATGTATTGTGCATCCCAGAGCCGTCCGGTGAACGGTGCAGCTTATATGCTCGCTAATATGGAGCGTATCTCCAGACTCCAAATGCACCGATCTTGTTGGGTGGGTTAGTTACCATGCTATCTAATGCAATTGGACTCCGTCGGCCTATGCTCGGATCTGCCCCGCTTTATGGAATAAAGCCGATGGACATTGCATTCCGTTTCAACACTAGCATGATCGGAAACCTTGGACCAGATCAATTTGACCTGCTAGTTAATCATCATATCGTCCACCAGTTTAAGCTTTCGGACCCTATCACCAGTGTGCACAACCGAGATAACTGGTTATTTGACCTTCACCATCCTGCTTCACCGCCCTCCTCACCATCTACGGTTGACATTTATGAGGTTCCAAACACTACTAATGCTGATGAAGATCCTGCTACACCGCCAGGATACCATGAGTTCCCTGATCCTTGGGAACAGCAGGCTACTTCCGCTGAGACCGCGACCCAGGCTCCTGAGATTACTCCACCTCCACCTACTGTTACCCTTCACTCCTTACATGAGGCAATTACTGACATGCGGGGCGAGTTGACATCTCTCCGGGTGGACTTCATAACCTTCATGGACTTGGTGACTGATCAGTTGGACTACATGCATCAGCATATGTTTCCGCCTCCCTGTGGCTAGAGTTGCCATTGTTATTCATTTTCTTCTCTCTCGCATTTGTACATACAGTGGGGACACTGTTTAGTTTTAGTGTGGGAGGGATTTTGGTTATTATTTCAGCATTAACATTTTTTATTCCTAATTACTTTGAAACAATTTTTCATGAATTTATTCAATTAAAGTTTATTTTAATTTTCATTTCTTTTCATTTCCAGTTTACTGTTTTATTTACGGTCTATGTTTATACGCAATATTTCTATTTCGTTATGTACTGGTAACAAATATTACAAACTTTAAATTATTAGATCACCTCTATATTTAAAACTCCTATTAATTAAAATACTTCAAAAATTGGAGAAAAAAATATATACTTCAAACCTTATTCCCAAGAAATTAATAAAATATAAAAATATAAACACCCCAACGGTCCTGTAACGGTCGTCTCATTAATGACGCTGAACGCGTTACGACCGTCACACCCTTGTGACGAGCGTAACATGCCTTTTTTCCTCATGACGACCGTCACACCCTCGTGACGACCGTCACGCAAACAGTGTATCAGAACGGCTATTACAGAGAACCGTTCCAGCTTTCAACCATCCCCTTCATAAACCCACTTCCTCCATTGTTACCACATCACACGAAAAACTACCCACTCACTCCATTTTTCTTCTAACTTCTAAACTTCCAACACCAAATTACCATCCACACCGCATTCTAATTTCATATTCCAAAATCCTAATCTTCCTACACCATGGCAAACAACCCACAAGCCCCGCCCTCACTTTCCGAATCGGTGAACAAGGAGAAAATCAACGAGCAAAGTTTCAGAAATTTCAACGTCGAGGTCTCCAACCCACAAGGTAAGTTGACATCGACTGCCTAAGGAGTTTGGGACTACTCGACAGTGTCCGTCGATTATTGCAAAGTGTGGATTTGTGGAACCTGTGCCGCGAACCAAGACCGATCTACGAAACTCTTACTCTTGAGTTCTTGAGTTCATTTGTTTACCTCACTCCGCCAGGTGTCACAAACCAACTGTCAGGCCTGGCAAAATTCCGGATGTTTGGCGTTGAGCACGAGTTACCTCAATCCGACATCGCGAGACTTCTAGGCTTTTATTCGGACGAAGGTGCTCATCTCCGGGTGCCGGATAATTTTGGTGAGGAGGCTTTCAACTTATGGCACAATTTGACGAATATCCGTGCCGGATCCTACGACCACCTGAATGCCACCCACATTCACAATCCGGCCATCCGCTACTTCCATCGCATCCTTAGCAACACAATCTTCGCCCGCGACAGCAACCATAAGCTTAACTCCAATGAGCTCTTCTTTTTACATTGCGCGTTCACTGGGCAAAAGATCAATGCCGCCCCGTTCCTACTTGCTCACATCCACTCTATTTGTGCTAGAGGTGGAAAACCATTTTATTTCGGAGGGCTGGTTACTTCACTTGCCATTGGTCTGAACTACGGTGCTGCTCTCGCAACCTTGCCTTCTATGGCACCGACTTTGCTAACTATGGATCACTGCAAAGCCGCACACCTCATCTACGAGCGGGAAGACGGAAGATTCCACCCTGTAATCAGGAACACTGTCTATCATAATATCATTTTGCCGAACAGGGACCGAATCGATCCAAGTAACCGAGCAAACTGGTTGTTCGATCCTGAAATTCCCGCAGAGCGTGCACCTGCCCATGAAGACCAACCTGCAGCCGCTGCAGACGAAATACAAGAAGAGTTGGATAGTGCTCCTCCAGTCCACGACATCCCAGGATCCTCATATGCACCTCCTCCTATTAATCTTGAAGAGTTGGATAGTGCTCCTGCGTTTTCTTTGGGTTAACCTAGCTCAACCCTAACCTGGTTGATAAAGTCCTGTGACCTAGTATTAAGGTCAAATGGAATTAACCCTAGCTTTTTGTGGAAACCCTAACTGAAGATGCAGCTGCTATATATTCAACAGAGCTGCTGTTTTGCAAGAAATCCCTTTTTGGTCAGAAGATCATTTGTAAACTGTATAGGTTTAATTATTGTACTTCAAGCAATTATCATTATGATAAGTGACTTGGAATAGGTTTTTAATTGTAAGGGTTGTGTAGCACTCAAAGCTTTGAAGCAAGAGTGTTTGAATGTTTCTTGACTAAAGCTGTGAAGCAGAGTCAAGTTAGGTGTGTGTATCACTCAAAGCTGTGAAGCAGGAGTGGTTGTGTTGCTTGATTAAAAAGCTGTGAAGCTTAATCAAGTGTATGTTTTTGAAGAGTGTCTTCATCAATTCATGTCAAATTGTTTTATGTATCACTGCTGTGATTGAGGGGGAGTGAGTAGGAACTCAGGTTTAAGTTGTACTTAGATTGAAATTGCATTGGATAGGTCTTAAGTGAAGGAGATAAACTGGTTGGTTTATTCCTGAATTAACATCTCTTATAGTGGATTTCCTCCCTGGCTTGGTAGCCCCCAGAGTAGGTGTTGTTGCACACTGAACTGGGTAAACAATTGACTGTGTTCTTTACTGTTTTTTTTATTTACTGTCTCATAGAAAGTCAGATACGGTGTCATAACATTAAACGTGACATTGAGTATCTGCAGCCAGAATTTCAGGGCTCATCCTCGGCGGGGGCAACTTCAGTAATCAAGGTCGCTACCTGCTCGACAGAAGCCTTCTTCTCGAGCAGAAGCGCCTTGTGATCCATAGACAACTTCCCCAGCCTGTCCTCCGCTACCTTTTGGTCAGTCTTCTTATCAGCGTACTCCTTCTCCGTCTCGGCCAATTATGATCGCAGCTTCCTCAACTTGAATTCCAGGTAAGTACCCCCTCAGTGTACGCCATGAGCAACCCGAAAGACACTCACCAATGCCCTCTATGAAACAGGCTAAATAAGCATAAACTTCTTCTTAAAAAAACGGACTGACTCAAGGTACGCTTTGAACATCTTGCCATTCGCCTGCTTCAAAGCGACCCAACCATATTGAGCACCAAACGACTGCCTCTGAAGGTGGAAATAGTAAAAGAACAAAGGGACAGTGGCCCCGACGCCCAAATAATCGCACACGGTCTCGAAGGCCCAAAGGAAAGCCATCAAATTTGGATGCAGATAGGATAGATCCAGACGAAGATGCCTAAAAACCGCCACTTGGAATCTGAGAAAGGAAGTCACAAACCTATATCTCTGAACATAATCTCGTACATAGGGAACCGACGAGCTTCAAACCGTGAGCAGATTCAACTCCTCTTGTTCGGAATGTAGATTGCCCATTGCTCTTCGGCGCCCTCTCAATCCATCTTCGGATCCAACAAGGTGAATATTTCATCCATATGATCAATAAAGTAGGAGATATACCTCGACGGACCCAACACAACCTGATCCATTGGACCCTTCTCGTCTACAGGCACGCTGGGACCGTCTCAATCAATAGGATCAGCCTCCACGTCCCCCTCAGCATCCCCATTACCGGGAACCTCTGGCTCGAGTGCCCCCGACGAGGATTCGTACGCCCCCGAGGTGCTCGCCTCGTCGGACGTGCTCTTGGCATAACTTTGAGTGAAATCGCTGGGCTCGTTAAGAAACTCATCGTCGCTAGTAGTCATCGTACCTGAAAAGCAGAGGATGAAAGTGAGTTTAATGTCAACTTCAAATCCATCCTTCCACCACTAATCAAGTGAAAGGGCGTCAAGGAACGAGGACCCTGTCCCCAACTAGATCCCTCACTCAAATGACTACCAAACGACCTCCCTTCCCCGACCAAACCCATCGAATCCACACAAAGATTTTCCTACATTCGTCTAGTGACATTGCAATCCCAAAGACTCCCACGCGAAGGACACTTGGTATCCTTAACGCACTCATCCTCCAGAACCACCATCTCCAACCAACATTCCACTGAAATCCCTAAGAAACCAGTCGCCTTAAACCCTAACCACATGCATTTTCTAGAAACCTTAAGATCTAACAAAAGTGACAAATGCTAAAACAAAGAGGACCAAGAGGACTTACCAGATTAAGTGTAGAATCAACCATGAGAGACGGCAGCGAACAACAGAACAAGCAAAAATCTTATGAGCGGATGAAGTCGAGCAGGAACTGATGAAGTCGGGAAAGAATGAAAAATGTCGAGAAAATGAGAGGATGGAAAAAAATATTCAAAGAGCTCTCTCCCCTCTTTTTCTAGACAGAGTCCACCAACGCGTAGGCAAACACACGCATGGGGAACTGTAAAAGGCGTCATCGTCACACCCTAGCCCCTAGACCAGCCATCATCATGCTTATCTGATAGCCCGCAGCATGATGCATGCAAGGTATGCAACCTCTCCAGATCCCTCTCCCTGGTATCGAAACACTGGGCGAATCCTCGAACTCCTTGCACAAAATTGTTCTCGAAGTGAGCCGCTCAACCGTTCTCTTCTCCGCAAGGCAAACATCATTTGCACCCCTCAAGCAATGCTGACGCGAAGGCATCCCCATTTTCACGGACTGACTCTAAGTCATCACTCTTGTGCCCAAAAGCAACGACTTAGGGGACTCCTATTCTGGACTGGCCCAATGACTAGAATTGGCCCAAACCGCTTCCATCCTTGGCATTACCCAACAGCAGTGGCCCAGCATCCTAGTCGACCACATCCCCGAGCACACGACTAGCGATGCCCGATATGCACGTCTGACTCAATCAGCAATTATCTCCCGTCAGGCTGACATGAGTCGAGTAGACAACCAGAAAACATCCAGAACGACCATTTGCTCGTAATTCGCCTCCTCCTCGGATCCAAAGGCTAGCTACGGGCATACCTTCCCATTTTGACTGAGTCCTGGCAGTTACCTATTTTTGCGGACCCACATATATAGGCCCAAAAATAGGGACCAATGGCCAAGTCCCGAGGACATTATATAAACCCTCACACATTTGAGAAACAAGTATTGAATATTCACTATTCATCACTAAAACTCTAACACTTTGCTTGTATCTCTTTTGCTCTCTCGCTTACTTGATTGTCGGAGTGTCTTGTAGCTACAATCCCTATTTTTCCTCCTCGACTTTCCAGTCCGTCTGAAGATCATCATCCGACCACCTTGCAGGTTCTGATCAACCGGTAAGTTCAATATTCATCAGTTTATTCTTCACTATCGTATTTTTCTGATGTATTTTATGCTATTATTATTCAAAATAATACATTTAATGCTATTTTTTAAAACAAACTACAAATTGCTTTTAATCTATACGAAATAATTACATGATTTCCATTACTTCATGAAATAAGTTGACTATCAAATATAAAAGTTAACACTTGACATCAGAATGTTTGAAAGAGATTTGAAAGTTTAACAAATAAATACACATCAATTAACATATTTCTACCTCAAATACACATAAAAACTATTTTTTAACAAGACTAGAAGAAATTTTATTGAAGAAGAAACAAAAAAGATTTAAAAAAGTGAAAATTAACTTAGAGAACTTAAACACGAATAAGGCGATCATAACATATAAAATTGACGATGGTGAGAGCAACAATAGTGACGGCAGCGAGAGCAACAGTCAGTGAAAGCAATTTTTTTGTGACGTATAATTTCTATTTTCTATGTTTTGGATTTTGGTTTTAGAAGCGTGTTTTGTCGAAAGGAATGAAGAGTAAACAAAAATAGAGAATGATTTGACTAACAAAAAAATTAGACTTAACGTTGGTGGAATAAAATATTTAGTGCATAATTATTTTCATTGATTCAATTTACTGGTTTGATAGTTTCTAAAAATTAAAATCGAGAATTAAACCAAATCATATTAATTTTTATTAGTTTAGTTCAAAGTAAACCAGAAATAATTGGTTTTAATTTCATTTGATTTAGTTAAGTTTTTAAGTAGATTTTTTTATCCAGTCACGTCCTAGATAGTGGAGTAGATTCTCTTCCGTGGAAATTCTATCTTATGCAATGTGAACCAGTTGTTGAAGAGAGAGAAAGAAACAGATTTGTTTTCTGGATAAAACAAATAAATGTCCGCTTCGGTAGCCACTTGATCTGATTTTCTACAACCACGGGTGAAAGAAAAGACTTACAAAAATCAAAGATAGGATTTCTTCATTTTGTTGTCATTTCGTTCTCAAACTATTCTTCTTCATCTTCTTACAAAGAAATCAATTGATGGAGGCCATTCAATTTCAGAGAGAAAAGCTGTTGTCACTCTCAAACTCCGTGAAGGCATTGTTAGAAAAGATTGTTTCTATCGAGCTCCTGGACAACTTCATGAACGTGAATAGATTGTTTCTATCTCAGAAAAATGTGAAGAAAACACTCATGAGTCTTCACGGTGTACTTTATTATGCTAACAACAAACTCATCCACACTCAAGCTATGGACGAATTGCTGGATATGCTCTCACCTGCTGTTTTTCAAGTTGCCAGTTTACTTGACAAATGCGATTTTTTAGGGTATGCTACTGTACCTAGTGCTAAACAGCATTCTCGTTTAGCTTTTTTCATTGACGTCATTACGTCTAAAACGGATAATTTAATTCAAATATTACAAGGCTTAAGTTCAGCAAAACAACTTGGTGGTGATGATGATGGATCTTCTTTTTATGGAAGAGACTCTGATATTGAGAAACTTAAACATCTTTTGTTGTCTAGTACTAGTGATGGTGATAGTAAAATAAGAGTCATTTCTATTGTTGGTATGGGAGGGATTGGCAAAACAGCCCTTGCTAAACACCTTTACAATCATCCTCAAGTTAAGCACAAATTTGAGTTAAAATTGTGGGCAGATTTCTCTAAAGATGTTAATGATTTGAGTGATTTTGAAAACATTCTTGAATCTATTACTTCACAAGCAACCACAAGCAATGATACAAGTACCATATACCCAAATTTTTTGCTGGTATTGGATGGTGTGTGGGATGCAAGATTTGTCAATTGGACATTACTTATGGATATCTTCAATGCTGGGGAAACAGGGAGTAGGGTCATCGTCACAACACGAGATGAAAGAATTGCAATATCCATGCATACCTTTCTTTCTGTCCACTATCTGGGACCCTTGAACGTTAAAGATTGCTGGTCTTTACTTGACGAACACGCATTTGGAGAACATAACTACCAACGACGATTCAATCTAGAAAAAATTGGCAGAAAAATTGCAAGTAAGTGTGATGGATTGCCATTAGCTGCAGTAGCACATGGGACTCTTCTTCGCATCTCATCGTACCCCAGTGTCTGGAATTATGTGCTAAAAAAGAAGGTTCAAGAGGTGCAAGCTTCTCTCAAATTGAGCTACAACTCTCTTTCTGATCCTTTAAAACGATGTTTTGAATATTGTTCAATTTTTCCAAAAAAATCCATCTTAGAAAAAAAGATGCTAGTTCAATTGTGGATTGCAGCAGGCTTAGTAGAATCGTCCACGGATCAGGAAAAAGTTGGAGATGAATACTTTGATGTACTAGTTTCAAGGTCGTTGATACATCGACGATCTATTGGTGATGAGGAAGGAAACTTTGAAATGCACAACTTCATCCATGATTTAGCTGCAGAGGTTTCATCTCCATATTGTATCAATATGGACGAACACAACCTAGATGATCGGGTGCGTAACTTATCATACAATAGAGAGACATATGATTCATATGATAAATTTGATAAATTATATAGATTAAAAGGTCTGTGTACCTTTCTAGCATTACCGTTACAAGAACAATTGCCTCTTTGTTTGCTATCAAACAAGGTAGTACATGACACGCTGCCAGAAATGAAACAATTACGCGTGTTGTCTCTATCAAACTACAAGAGTATCACTAAGGTTCCCAACCGTATTGGAAATTTGTTAGACCTGCGGTACTTAAATCTTTCTCACACTATGATTGAAAGGTTGTCTTCAGAAACATGCAAGCTTTACAATCTGCAATTCTTGCTGTTGGCGGGCTGTAAAAGGTTCACTGAATTGCCGAAGGACATAGGAAAATTGGTTAAACTATACTACCTTGACGTTAGTAACACCGCGTTGAAGGAGATGCCAGAGGACATAGGAAAATTGGTTAATCTACGCCACCTTGACATTAGTTACACTGCATTGAGGGAGATACCGATTCAAATAACCAAACTAGAAAATCTCCAAATGTTGTCCGACTTTGTTGTCAGCAAAGATAATGGTGGATTGAAGGTTGCAGAGCTAGGAAAATTTCCCAACCTGCTTGGGAAACTTTCCATCACACAGCTACAAAATGTTAATAATCCCGTTGAAACTTTTAAAGCCAATATGAAGATGAAAGAACAAATAGACACATTATCGTTAGAATGGGATCATGGTGCTACATTTTTAGATCCACAAGTTCAAAGAAATGTACTTGAACATTTGCGACCCTCAACAAATTTGAAAAGTTTCACCATCAAAGGCTATGGTGGAATCAACATTCCAAATTGGTTGGGTGATTCTTTATTTGGCAGCATGGTGTACTTAAGGATCTCAAATTGTTATAACTGCACATGGCTTCCACCCCTTGGACAATTGGGTAATTTGAAAGAACTCAATATTGATTTGATGCTTTCATTAAGGAGTGTTGGTATAGAGTTCTATGGAAGTGATAGTTCTCTTTCATTTCAACCATTTCCCTCCTTGGAGACTCTACGCTTTGAGGATATGCCACAGTGGGAGGAGTGGAACATGATTGGAGGCACGACTGCAGATTTTCCTAGTCTAAAATGTTTGTTACTAAGTAAGTGCCCGAAACTGCGAGGAGACATGCCTCACAATCTTCCTTCCTTAACTGAACTTGAGTTAAGAGAATGTCCTTTACTGGTGGAGTCAAGAAATTCATATGATAATAACAATTTCATTATTATAATTCCAGCGTCCGATGTATTCGACAGATTGATGCTCCCTCTCACTTCTCTTCGACAGTTGACCATAGACGGATTTCCATCTCTAACGTTTTTTCCAATAGACGGTCTACAGAAAACTTTGAAAGTTCTCATAATAAAAAATTGTGAAAATCTAGAGTTTCTTCCCCAGGAATACTTGCACAATTTCATATCACTTGAGGAATTGAAAATATCATATAGCTGCAATTCAATGATATCATTTACCTTGGGCGCTCTCCCGGTCCTCAAGAGTCTGTTTATTGAGGGTAGTAAAAATTTGAAATCGATATTAATTGCAGAAGATGCGTCGCCAAAGAGTCTCTCATTTCTTAGAAGCATCAAAATATGGGATTGTAATGAACTTGAGTTATTTCCCCCTGGTGGATTAGCCACTCCAGACCTCGTTTGTTTTGCCGTGTGGAAGTGTGAGAAGCTTCCTTTACTACCAACAAGAATGCACACTCTAACTGGCCTTCGAGTAATGGAAATTGATAATCTACCAAATCTTCAATATTTAGTCATTTATGATTTTCCTAGCAGCTTACAAGAACTGACTATCGGTTCTGTTGGAGGTATTATGCAGAATTATGGGCCAGTTTGGAAACATTTGACCTGTCTTTCAGTGTTGCGAATTAACGGCAATGATAACATGTTGTTGGGGCTTTTTCTACCAGCATCACTTGTGACACTATGCATCTATGATCTTAAGGATAAAGTCATTGATGGGAAATGGTTTCAACATCTGAACTCTCTCCAAAAACTTGAAATTGTTAATGCTCCCAAACTCAAGTCCTTGCCAAAAGACGGATTGCCTTCCTCTCTTTCTCTACTAAGTATCACTTGTTGTCCGTTACTGGAAGCAAGTTTGAGAAGGAAGCGAGGGAGAGAATGGCGTAAGATTGCTCAAATCCCCTTCATAATCATCAATGACAAAATAATCACATGAGTTTCATGTCTGGGTGAGTCTCTGACATTCTTCTTTTTTGTGTCTTTCTTCAATAAATATTGTTAATTTCAATAACAACATCAAAATAGAATATTATAACACGAACACTAACTTATTTTTTTTAATCAGAGTTGTGTTCTGTGTCACCACTGCTTGTGCCCAATCTTGCTGCTGCTGTAGACCAAATTTGTACTCACAACCTACACACAAGTCTAGTAAATGTTTTACTTATCATTGACATAGGAAGAGAAGAAACAACAACGGTTAGGAAATCAAGAATTCTATAATCCTAACAACAGCGGACTGGAAATATTTCAGGTACTCCTTTTTCTATATGACTTCATTATATAGTACTGAGTTGATTAACATGTCTCAATTATCAGTGTCAATTATGATACGGTCAATGCACCTGGTCAGGATTGACATGTGGTTTTTCTTGTTGGTAGTTGTTAGTTAGGCTTTATCGTGTACTATATTTGTGCACCTTTAGAAATACCGGAATAGTAAGTTTATAGTAATTTAGAATGTTTGTTTTATTTTCCTAGAATCCTACATCATCGTTCATGCCTAATATTGTTTGCTTCTGATTACGGTTGTGTTCTATTATAAATTGAACACCGTCAAACTTGACATGTTATTTTATGTCAGGTTTGTATTTGCTAAACTGGAGGTAGAATCGTCAAATGGTTTTCTCCACAAATCTGAATGATGTCTGGGGAATATGCAGACCTTCGTTGAGAGCCATGCAGGAAAGAGTTTAGTTGAGCATATCAACAATATATCCAGTTCTGTTAAAGACATTGCAGAACCATTTTCTTGACCTGTAAAGAAGACATTTCAACACATGAAATAAATTTTTATTTTTCCACCTAGATTTGATTTTGAAATAACAGTAGTAAATCTTAACTTTTTTGCTCCATCTTGAACCCATGTCAACAAATAATCTGGTGAAGTAAATTTTTTATCGGTCTTGAATTGTAGCTGGCAACGAATACAATACATGATTTGAGGTACATTGTCAAGTTTCACTTCGATAACTCATTAGTGAGAGAGTCATGAAGAGCTTCTGTATATAGAGTAGTGTAATTCAATTTTAAAACATAAGTGCTTCAGGAAACTCATAATTTATGATATAGGATTCAAATGTGCATTAAGGGGGCTTGCAACATTTTTCAAATTGTAAATTCTAAGAGGATTTCTTTTTCCATTCTATAGTTTTTTAACATACTATGCAAAATTTCAAAAATATCTTTTAAAATCGGAAATTTATTTTCGGTACGCACCTTGCCCAAACATATAATATGGTATATAAAAGTTGGATACAAATCGGAAATACACATATGGTTACAACGGTAAATATATTTCCGATTGCACCCCAAACATACACAATGGTCTGGCCTTGGAATCCAAGCTTCAGTCAAGATATGAACTAGAATTGAATTTACGGTGGCAATCAGAAGTATATTTTCGGTTTGCTTTCTGACTTCATCGTCCTCCCACAGTAGGCAGGATTCTCCAGTTCATCCCTCCCCGCCTATGTCCTCCCGTAGACGCACTTCCTCACTGATGGTATTTGAGGCGGGAGAGACATTTGATTCCTAGCCGACACTAGAGGTCACACAGTCGACACCTGAGGCCCAGCCACAACCTACGTCTCAGCCTTAGTCACAGACGACACCTGAGGCGACACCTCAGATATCTCAGGTACCTAAGTCGGCACCTCAGGGTTTTGGAAGAGGACCGTCTGATTTATCTCTAATGCCTCTGTACCCAAACCATGTTGCTAGACATATATGGGACAAAGAGGTATGGATTTTGAATTGTTCCTTCTATTACATTTTTATTATGGATTTTTGTCGAATGAATTTTTTCAAACATGTATGCAGGAACGTGATCCGCTGAAGATTTGTAAACTCGAAGCCTCTCTTGAGCCATGGTTTGACGTCGCCATTCCATCTACCACATGGTGAGATGACGAACACACTGGACGATGTCGCGTCTCTGCTGCATCTTCCGATTAGATGGACATTTTTAGATCATGACAGGATTGACAAATATGAGGCGTTGGATATGTTGGTAGAGAAATTGGGAGTTATCTCTGAGAGTGTCATGGCTGAGATGGACTTCACCCGTGGTGCCCACATCAGATATAGTTATTTGAAGATGGTGTTCGCGGATGAGATAGACGTGCACAAGTGGTTGATGGTGATCCCGAGAAGGTTACCCGACACCGGAGGTTTGCTTTGAGAGCATACATTTTATTTTTGGTTGGCACACAGATTTTTATGGACACTAGTGTCACTTACATAAATGTGATGTACATGAGGCACTTTGATGATTTTGAACAGATCCACCAGTGGAACTGGGGGCTGCTTGTTTGGTGTACTTGTATACGAATTTGTCTGAAGGATGTAAGTGGAAGACGAAGCAAATGACCGGTAACATCACACTCATGACGGTAAAATTTCTTGGTCTTTGTGACACGCAGATGAAACACATGGATATGGATGCCTTGTTTGATGATTATGAGAATCATCTTGTTTTAGATGAGACCCAAAGTACCTTTGCTCCAAATGACTGGAGCTACGTGGAAGGTTATATCATATAGTTATTCAGGGTGTCTCATCCATACCTGGTATAAGATGCTCCAAGAAACCCACCGAGGCCATCTCATCAAGAGATTATAGAGGAAGAGTAAAATAGGACCGATCATGCCACTGATATGTTGCCTAGGTGTCGTTGTATCTTGAAGATTGCGTAGGCGGTACTGATGGAGGTTTATTTTTTGATGGATCCTATGTTAGAGGTGTTCTGGATGCCATCATGACGGATGTTCAGGAGGATCTGCTTTACAAGAGGCAGCGGAGGAACACCGGGAGGGTGACGGGCCGACTCAGAATCTGTCATACCTAGTAGTCTTTGTTGTTGTATATGTATTTTGGTTATCGTTGTTTTGATTATATTTGGATAATATTTTGGATTACCCCCTATATTGACTACGGGAATCTTTTGTACTGTTTAGTCCTATCTATTTATATATGTATTTGTTCTATATGTCTTTGTAATATGTTTTTTGTATACGTCTTTGTATTCAATGCGAAACAACGCGCAAAAATACTCACTGCCAGCATAAGTGTTTTTGGTACTGTCTGCACAGAAACCAGAAATACATTTTCCGTTCGCTTTGCAAATGTATTTTTGGTTTCTAGTCATGGTTTAATAGAAAAAAGTGTGCACCGAAAATATACTTCTGGTTTCCAATGGGCATTTTAGGAAATACATAGGGTATTTATTTACACTATAGAGTGGAAAAAGAAATTCTCTATCTTTATATAAGACTATTCTAATCTAATGGTCTAACTAATGGACTAAAAGCCTGAATATAACTTACTATTAATATTATTAAAAATAACTTATTTACAACACTCCCCCTCAAGCTGGTGAATGAATATCTATTATTCCCAACTTGAAAACAATATTTTCAAAGTTAGTGTTGTCCATCCCCTTAGTTAGAAGATCTGCAACGTTGTCTTGAGAAGAAACATATGGAGTGAAAATAAGACCACTATCTAACTTTTCTTTGATGAAGTATCTGTCAACTTAAATATGTTTGGTTATATCATGCTGCACTGGGTTATAGACTATGCTAATAGAAGATTTATTATCACAATAAAGTCTCATTGGTTCATCTCTTTATCTCTAAGTCTTCTAATATCATTTTCAGCCAAATTAGTTCACATATCCCTTGTGTCATTGCTCTAAATTATGCTTCAGCACTAGATCTAGATACAACACTTTATTTTTTACTCCTCCAGGTCACAAGATTCCCGCCTAGAAAAATACAATATAATATAGTTGATTTTCTATCCACAATTGATCCTGCATAGTCATCATCACTATATGCTTTAAGACTCACACTCCCATTTCGTTCAAACAAAATTCCTCTACATGGAATTCCTGTTAAATATTGCCCAATTTAGAGTGCAACTTGTAAATGAATCTTCGTTGGTTGGTGCATGAATTGGTTGACTAAGCTTACAACAAAAGCAACATCTGGTCTAGTATGTGATAGGTATATAAGTTTTCTGACTAATCTTTGATACATTCCCTTATCAATCAGAATACTTTCTTCTGCATTCCTCAACTTTACACTTGGATCAACTGGTGTACTTGCAGACTTGCATGTTATCTTACCCGTCTCTCGTAGAAAATCAATAATGTAATTTTGTTGAGATATGAAGATTCTTTTCTTAGAGTGGACAACTTCAATTCCCATAAAGTACTTCAATTTTTCCAAGGAATTAATCTCAAACTCTTTGGTTAAGTGTTTGCCTAACAATTGTTGCTCCTTCTCATCATCACCTGTTACTATAATGTCATCCGCATACACTAATAAAACTATTACTCCCTCTGTCTCAGTATGTTTGATAAATAGAATATGATCTCCTTGACTTTGTTTAAAGCCCAAACCTATCATAACTTTGGTGAATCTTCCAAATCATGCTCGTGGTGATTGTTTTAGCCCATATAAAGACTTTTTTAATTTGCACACAATGTTGGTGGTAGTAAGATCACAATATCCAAGGGGTACATCGATATAGATATCTTCATCAAGTTCTCCATGAAGGAAGACATTTTTCACATCAAAATGATATAAATTCCATTTGTAATTAGCCGCTAAAGTTAATATCACCCTTACGGTATTCATTTTAGCAACCTGAGCAAATGTCTCTGGGTAATATACTCCATAAGTTTGGGTGAATCCTTTGGAAACCAATCTTGCCTTGTACCTCTTGTAAAACCCTCTAATCCCGTATAAAATAAATAGCATAAATCAGAGTAAATTAGCATGCACATTGTGATACGGTGGCAGAACCGACTGTTATACTGGTTTGCATTTTGTATTCGCAAATTTGCGTTAAGCAAGAGTAGTCATCGACTTTTCTTTTATTCAACAAAGGAAAGGGTGAAACGAACAGAAAAATATCTTTTTCGGGAATTTTTGAGTAAGGGGGGTAGATTATGAAAAGGGAAGGTGTTAGCATCCTTTCTGTTGTACCCCAAAATTTGCCCTCCCATATTTCTCAAAACATTTCAAGAATTCACAAGTCCAACCCGGCGCGTCATATTCAGGTGTTCTTTCGCCAAGATATCTCTGATAACATATTCTCAAATTCAGATTCGGCTCAAGAGTCAATTCTTTAAAGAAGGTATCCGAATGTGTGAGTTTTCTCGAAGAAATATGATGAAGAAGTGTGCTGAAAGTGCAGTTTTTACGCGCTAAAAAATTCATAACTTGAAGATCGTGGCTCGTTTTGAACCCGTTCTGGTGGCCAAAATTCCGTCTTGACATTATCTACGTTTTCATCTCTCACGGATGGAAGCCAATTTTGATCAGAAGGTCTTCAAAAATGTGCATTTATCAAGTATTTTCGTACAGAAAATTTGTGACAGAAGTTTATTTGCGTCATGTTCAGAAAATCATAACTTGGTCGATTTTCATCGTATCGAGCTGGTTCCGGCGCCAAAATTTCACAAATTGAGTTGGCTATATTTATATAGAAGGTATTGAGTTCAAACGGTATTCAAAAGGCCTTCGTTATTTGCTCAGAGTGTGTGACGCGCCGAAAATCCTGAATGCTGAATATTATTTCATCTGAGCCGAAACTTCGAAAATTCATAACTCGATCAATTTTTATCGGATTGGACTCATATTTTTACACAAGGTCATTGACTCAAAGATCTACAACTTTTCTTCAAAAGTCGAGACCGAATTATGCTCCGATCAATACCAGTTTTTTATTGAAGAACGTGTCAGAGTCGACACTGGAGCCCAAAATAAATTTGTCTGAGCTGAAACTTCAAAAATTCATAACTAATTCACCGTTTATCCGATTGAGCCGATTTTCGGACAGAAGTTAGTTATCGATGTCGACTACATTTTGTTTTCACATTTCAACTTCAAAAATTGCACTTAAGTCCCTGCGATTTAGCCTGGAAAGTGACGAACTCAAGTGAACATTGGAGGCCCAATTGCACATTCAAAGCCCATTTTCTTTACCCTAATTTTCATTATATAATCACATTCTTTTCACACAAACCAGAAGAGAAAAAACCCTTGCCACAACGCTGTCATAATATCAAATTCTTTCAAAAACCCTAAAACCTTGAAATCCTTATTACAAATCCCTCTCTCACTACAAACAAGTCATCCCGGTTACAAACCAACATCTCACTACTTCTTCAGTAAGGGTAAGGCTGGCTTGATCTCCATGATCAAAGGGCATAAAAGCATTTATATCACTACTTCTCCAGTAAGGGTAAGGTTAATTTTATCTCCATGATCAAAAGGGTATAATCATTCATGCATGCCATATTGACCTAAACATTAAATTTCTTCATATATTGGCTTTATTTGTATTTTATGATATATAGTAATTTATTTAATGTGTTCATGAGATTCAACACTGCAGATTTAGACAGGATCTCATGCAGGTGTTGGCTGAAGATTTTGATGATACTGTTCGAAGCGAAGCAAGTTGGATGTTTCGTTGGAATAAAGCAAGATGTCATGTTTCGAAATGGTAGAAGCAGTGCTTCGAATGGGCATGTCAAAACTCTGAGCTTCGAGTGACAGTTATAGGGATATATTCAAAAGAAGTCTCGAAGTGGTAACAAGGCTGTGTCCAAGAAATGAGTTCGAAGCGAAGAGTGCCAAAACATTTGAAATTCAAACGCAAGCGGGATGTTCGAAATTTAAAATATATGCGCTGGAGCATTCGAAGACGCGTGGAAGCTAGAGAGGGGCATTGCTTTGCATGTTCTGAACGTGGCAGAATCTTATAGGCAAGACCGTTATGGTCGAAGTAGTATAAATAGAAGTCTTAGCGTTAGGATTTCGTGTGTCATATCTATTGTACAAAATTCAGTAAACATTCAAAATACCACATGGCTAGGGAAACGAATGCTCGAACAATGTACGTATGATAACACCAAATGTTTATGATTCAGCAAAACTCTTTACCATTTCCAGTTTATCCTCTATCTTCATGTCAATATCATTCAAAAGCCTTTACATTAAAATCTTTTTCATTCAAAGTCATCTACTGATTTATTGCATTTGAAAGTCTTTCTTTCTATTCCGAGTACTTTACATTTCAGAAATTCTTATACCTTTTATGCTGTTATTTTCATGCTCTTATCATTCGAATACCCTTTTCATCCAAAGGCATCTTACTGATTTCTTGCATTTAAACGCTTTCTTTCTATTTCGAATCTTTTACATTCCAGAAACGCTTTTACATTACATGCTTTTATACTTCGAAGTTATTTACTTGTCTTTTTGCAGTTTTACATGTCTTTACAATTGAACCTTTATTCATGCAATTTAGTTTCGCACGTAGTTACTTGATCATATCATTAGATCTTTAATAGAGTGATCGAAGTAAATTGAACACCTACACAACATTCTAAATACCAACCATGAATATCAGTTCTACAATGAGAATTATCCAAACGACCAATACACCATAGGATCAATCTAGTCGATCCTGCAAGTTACCAGAGAGATTAAATAACAGTCATTAAGATTATTTGATAGTTTGGAGGACTAGCGGTTGTTTACCAGAAATAACTGTAAACAAATTGGCACACCCGGTGGGACGCGTCATTGGTCATTACGAAGTTTAGAACAAAGTAAAAAATTTTTGAGACATAACCATTGTAAAAGTACTCTCTGAGTGATAAGTTTGTTGTTATATGAACCTTAGAAGTGGTAGAATAACCAATAACAACCAACCCTTACCCAGAAGAAAACGTTTAAACAAGATGTCTAATCCAGACAATCAACAAGGGGAACAAAATATCCCACATACAACAGGCACTAATATGTCCGCTTCGATGGGAACATTTAATGCGATCCGTTCGAACACACAGTCTGTTGCATCCTCTACCAGTAGTGTAGCCACTAATGGAACAAGTGGCATGTCAACTAACAGTTCGATCCTAGCAAATAATGGAACCATTGGTTATCCTGGGGGATTCGTCCCACCATCAGGGACGCAAACCCATTTCGCCACCCCACTAACTAGACCACCCGGGTGCGATGCTAATAGACACAGAAATTCCTCTTATGGGATGCCAACATCTTTTATGGCGGGTCTGCACACTTCGACATCGAATACGTCACCACAATTAGGGTTTGGGTCTGGGGCAAACCAATTTATGACAAATAACCAAGGATCAGTGGGTTATAGTGCAATGCCTATCTTAACCACGGAAAATCAGTTGGCCTTTAGGCAATTAATGGATGACAGTAACCATAATATGATAGGGGTATTAGCACAAACTATGCAGGAGATCTTTGCCCCAATAGTACAAAATGTAACTGTGACAAACAGAGAAAACGCGGATAACATGAGTCGAATAGCAGATTTTTTCGCTCCCCCAGAAAGGCGTAGGCAGAATCAGGCGGGAGTTCGAGCAAACGTACCTATCATAGAACAAGTTGCTAACGACCCACCCTATAGACCAGCCAGAGAGGAGGTTAATTTGGGGGCAAGGGCACAAAGGTTAGAAGCCCCAATGATTCAAGGCCCACAAAGGGAAATTATGGAACCAGGGGCAAGGATCGAAAGGCTAGAAGTCCCAGAGTTTCGAGAAGAACAGCCTAGAGGAGTTGTCATGGTAGGTCGAAATCAAGATGCTGATGCAGTTGTTCACAGAATTCGAAATGATAACATCTTGGCCGAAAATAATTTAACCACCATGATAGAGAGAATCATGGCCCAGAATGGCCTCAACACAGGAATTAGAAGGCCAAATTATGCCTCTCCTATATTAGATTACATAATGCACACTGATTTACCAAGGGGATATAAAGTCCCTAAGTTTACAAAGTTTGATGGGGATACCAATGAATCAACAGTCGAACATATAGCCAGGTATCTAACCGAAGCAGGAGATATAGCGAATAATGAAGACCTTAGGATCAAATATTTCCCAAGTTCCCTAACTAAGAACGATTTCACATGGTTCACCACTTTACCTCTTGGGTCCATAGATACATGGGCTCTGTTGGAGAGATTATTCCATGAACAGTTCTACATGGGACAATCTAAGATAAGTCTGAAGGAACTAGCCAGTGTCAAGAGGAATTTTACTGAACCCATAGATGATTATCTGAATAGATTCAGGCTCTTGAAATCTAGATGCTTTACGGTAGTTCCTGAACATGAGTTAGTCGAAATGGCTGCTGGCGGCCTGGATTACTCTATTCGAAAGAAATTAGACACACAATACTTGAGGGATATGGCTCAATTAGCCGATAGGGTTCGACAGGTCGAAAGGCTAAAGGCCGAAAAGGCCAGAGTTTTTAAAAATAACAAGAAAGAAAGGGTCTCCTATGTTGGAGCTGAGGAAGCAGAAGATTACCCTGAATTCGAAGAGGTCGAAATTGATCTCGCTGAATTAAAACAGGCCCCACCTTACTCCTGCAAATTATTAGTTCCCACAAAAGGGAAAGAAATTGTTGAAAATGAGAAAAGTGACAAATTCCCAAAGAAGGTTTATACCTTCGATGTAACTAAGTGTGACGAGATTTTTGATTTACTTGTCAAAGATGGCCAACTCATTGTGCCATAAAATGTCAAAATACCTCCTTTATATCAAAGGAAGAAAAGAGGGTTTTGCAAGTATCATAGTTTCCTAGGCCACAAAACCTCACAGTGTTTTCTTTTCAGGGACCTAATTCAGAATGCAATTAAAGATGGCAGACTGAAATTCGCTGATAAACCAAAAATGAAAGTAGATGAAGATCCTTTGGATGTCGCAGACACCAATTACTCCGAGCCTGTATGCATTGGAGAAATCAACATGGTGGAGCCAGATCAAAATGACGCTCCAGTAGGAGAGAAAGGTACTGAAAATGAAAGCTGGGTGTTAGTCGAAGTCAATAAGGGGGTCACTGAAGACGTCCACAAGCAACCAGAGACTTCGATCGAAGCAGCACCTTTAGCTGTTGCAAAAGAAATCCAGGCTACTGAAGGCCAGGAAAACCAAAAGCAAGAGTTGACACAGGTTACTGAAGGCCTGAGGCTAGAATTGGAGAAAGTCCAGATCACGAAGCCAACCTCCCCTCAGAAAGAAATATGGGATACTTTAGGGGAGCCCAGTGGAAAGTTTGACTACTTGGTCAAGTATTCTGCCCCAGGGAGTTCAAAAATCCAAATTGAAGATATAAAACCTACAGGATGGGGAGATGATGACACTAAGGGGGAGGATGTTGATGTAAACATGGTGAATATGGAAGGACCTCGTTCTGAAATAGAGGAGGTGGAGAGATACTTAGAAAAAGAAAAGTATAAAATGGAGGATAATTATGTTAGGGATGCTAGTCTTAAGGATTACCTCATGATGTGCCACAAAGGAGATACGGGAATGATATTATGCCCTAGGTGCAACATCCTCTGCAACCAGAGAATTGCTGCAAACTTCGAGAGGGTACAAAGGGCACGAACTGGCATCAACTGGCGCCAGGATAACCAGTTATTCAGGTGTTATCCTAAAGCTGGAGAAAGTTTGTTGGAGTTTTTGGTTCGCTGTTACAAAGGGGCAACCAAATGTTTGATATGCCCAAGGTGTTCTGCTGTGTATGATCAAAGCATGGCCAGAGCCTTCGAAACAATCCCTTTTGCCCCGTGCTGGAACCACCAAGAGACTGGTCAGATGGGCCAACGTTTCGATAATAAATACAATCAACGAAGGCCTGATAGTCCTCATCCCAAGGGCGCTCGAAGAGTGACGTTCAAAATTCCTGCTGAAATACCAACAGACAAATGGCTGCAAGTCAGAACTGACAAAGGCAAAGACAAATGGAGAAACAATGAACGAAATGCACGCCACGCTATGACATATAGAAGGCAGTTCAACATAGCGAAGAGGGAAGAAGTGAGGCTAGAGAACTACAAAGGAAGAAACCCCATGTCAAGATCTCAATGGCGAAGGCAACAGAGAATTCGAAAGGCTGAAAGGGAAGTTGTGGCAAATAAAGGAGCAACTTCAATAAAGAACCAAGGTGAATCTAGCACCAACAAACCCACACCAAATAATCAAACTGAAGACAAACCCTCAGTTAGTAGGAGACTCTTCTCTGAAGTACAACCAAATGAATCAAAGGAATACACTCCAGGTCCAGAAGAAGACGAAGATATGCTAACGGACAACTTCGAATCAGAGGGGGAGTCTTCGCTCAATATTAATTGCAACGTGGTATCTGTACTTCCTTGTGAGTTTGGACAGGAAACTGAAATCGAAGAGTATGAGGAAGAAGATACCATAGATCTGATGAAGCATAGGCCTGTATGTTACTACGTGATGGATAACGGAGCTGTCGAGGAGCAGAATGCGTTCTTCGAACGTCCAGAACCAGCTATGAAAAATCATCTGAAGCCATTATTCATTCGGGCAAAGGTTGGTGCCCATGGCGTAAATAAGGTTTTAGTGGATGGGGGTGTAACACCCCGTTTTCAATTAATTGATTTATTTAAATTTGGGAATTTATTTTATTAGAATTAATAAAATAAAAAGAATTATTTATTTTGGAGTATTTGAGGAAAATAAAAGAAATGAGGAATATTGGGATTTTTATGTTATTGGGCTTAGATGTTGTTAGTAAAGAGTGGGGGTGCAGAGAAATAAAGTTATGTTTGGGACTTAGGCCATTTTCTCATTTTTGGTTTTCACGTAAGAACAGAAGTTGGAATTTGGGAAAATAGAGCTCTGAAGAACGGAGAACGAAGAACATCGCTCAAGAACTCAAAGCTGCTAATTGATAAGGTAAGGGGGGTTTATACTCGATTTATATTTGTTTATGGGTTTATGTACGGTTGATTCGGGTAATCGTAGGAAATCCCAATTGTTAGATGTTTCTAGGGATCGATAACCTTAGGATTGAACTTTGTTTAGAAAAGGTTTAAGTTCCCGATTTTATGAATCAATTAGAGACTTTAGGTTCCTATGATGGATTGGATGTCTTTGTACTATATTGCACCGCCGTAGAGAGGTATTTTCGTGCAAAAAAATGGGTATATGAGCTGCTGCAAAAACAGAAAAATTGGGTTCGCACTCATCAACACGGGCGCGTTGATTTACGCGGGCACCCGTGTTGATTCACTGTAATGCTGATGAAAATGTGTTTTCTGGCCATAATTCAACACGGGCGTGTTGATTAACACGGGCGCCCGTGTTGATTCACTGTGTTGGCATAAAAATGGGTTTTCTGGGCACAATTCAACACGGGCCGTGTTGATTTACACGGGCGCCCGTGTTGATCCCCTGTTTTGTCAAAAAAACGTGTTTTCTGGACACATTTCCACACGGGCAGTGTTGTTTTACACGGGCACCCGTGTTAAACCTCCTGTGTTGGTTTTTAAACTATGTTTTCCGTGCATGTTGTTAAGTACGGATTGATCCGGTTTTGATGTGCAGTGTTTGACATGTTTTGAATATGTGTTTATTGAATTCCTAGTGTTGATTGATGTGTGTATCAAATAACGATAGTATGTTATGATACCAACACTATGTGGATCTTATTGTCATGCTTTTAGATGATGTTATCAAGCATGAATTATGATATAACTTGGTATGATTGATGTTTAATAGTATGCTGAGTGGTTACATGCTATTCCTATCATGTTATGTTTGATATTGTTGATGTGCATGATATGTTGATTGATGTTCATAGTATGCTGAGTGTTACATACTTACATATCATGTTGCATTTGTTAATTCCCATTGTGTGGAATTAACATGGTGGCCAATATACGTGTCCGCGATATAATGGAACGTTGAGGTGGTAGCCGTGTCCGCGATATAATGGAACGGTGAGTTATCCGTGACCCGCGATTTAATGGGGCGGTGAAGTGGTACCACATGCATGGGTGTGTTGCATTACTCGAATATAACATGAATGGATGATTTTTCCAATGTTATATTTGATTGTTTGTATGCACGTATGATTTGATAAATGGTTGATGATGTTTGATGAATATTTGCAAATATGAAAGGCAATATGTCATGGATATATGAATTGTAAAGGTTTTGTAAACTATGAAATATGCTAATGATTGGGTGATGCTTATGATTTCGTGAATTGATTGTTATGAATGTATAACCAAATGTATATTTGAGAAGCTCACCCTTACTGTTGAATATTTCAGATTGAGGAGCTTCGCTCTGGTGCTTGGCGAAGGCTTATCGTGTCTAGTTTAGTTTCGTTTTAGTATGTCCGGGTCATGCTCTGATAGTTGTAACTCCGGGAACGTTTGGTTGTCGAGCTGCTTTAGTCAGACTCGTTTATTTTCTTTTAATTGTTATAATATGACGTTGACTTTTCCAGGTGTTAATCCCTGATGATTTTGGAAAATATTATAACATTTGATTTTATTAAATAAATTATTCCGCTGTGTAGACATGTATGAGTTACCACTAAAATTATGCATGACAGGAATTTATTTTATTAAAAGAGAATTGTAGCATTCCTCGATTATTACATGTACTCTGAGTTTATAATTTTTAATATTTGCGAAAATTATATGCGGGGTTTTAGAGGGTGTTACAATAGTGGTATCAGAGCATAGTCGGTCGTTGTGACCAGAGTCTTGAGTCAGTCATTCCTTTTCGTATGCGACTAGTGCAAGGTAACACTGTCGATACTGTATTCTGATGTGGAGTATGTTTTAATTCTCAGGAATATGGCTGGAAGAGGTAATGGACGAAATGATGCTGCACTAGCTGAGGCTTTGGGGATGTTAGCTGGTGTACTTGCTGGAAACCCAACTGGAGGCGTGATTGGTGCTGATAGGCAATTGGGAAATTTCCAGAGGAACAATCCTCCGTTGTTCAAAGGTACACATGACCCCGAAGGTGCTCAGAAGTGGCTGAAGGAAATCGAAAGGATTTTCCGTGTGATCGATTGTGCTGAAGATCTGAAAGTCAGATATGGTACGCATATGTTGGCAGAAGAGGCCGACGACTGGTGGGTTGCCACAAGGACTGAAATGGTTCAGGATGGAGAGGCACTGACTTGGGCTAACTTCAGAAGGGCTTTTCTGAGGAGGTACTTTCCTGAAGATGTTCGGGGAAGAAAGGAAATTGAATTTTTGGAGCTTAAGCAGGGCAATCTGACTGTTAGTGAGTATGCTACTAAGTTCACTGAGCTGGCAAAGTATTATGCACACTACAACAATGATGAGGCTGGAGAATTCTCTAAATGTATCAAATTTGAGAATGGTCTCCGAGATGAGATTAAGCAGGGAATCAGGTACCAGCGTATTCGTAGATTTTCTGATCTGGTGGATTGTAGCAGAATCTTGGAAGAAGATATTACCAAGAATCGGTCGTCTCACTCTCGTGGGGCTGTTGATAAAAGAGGGAAGCAACATATGGACCGTGGCAAGCCATATGGTAGAGATAACCAGAGATCAGGCGGTTGGAAAAGGCCTAGTGGGGGAGATTCTAAGGCTCCTATCAGATGCTACAGGTGTGGTGAGTCTGGTCATCACATTCGAGATTGCAAGAGTGATGAGAAGAAGTGCTATAAATGTGGAAAGGCTGGTCATTTGTCTATTGATTGCAAAGGGAAGTCTGTTACTTGTTACAATTGTGGCGAAGAAGGTCACATTCGTCCGCAGTGTCCTAAGCCTAGGAAGGATCAGTCAGGTGGAAAAGTGTTTGCTTTGTCTGGATCTGAGACTACCCCAGAGGATCGATTGATTAAAGGTACGTGTTTTATTCATGGCACACCTTTAGTTGCAATTATTGATACTGGTGCAACTCATTCTTTCATTTCTTTGGATTGTGCTGAGAGGTTGAAACTGGACATATCTGGTATGCGAGGTAGCATGGTTGTTGATACTCCTGCATCGGGTTCAGTGACAACTTCACTCGTATGTAGGAATTGTCCTATTGAGATTTTTGGTAGAGGTTTCGGTATGGATTTAGTGTGCCTACCGCTTGAACAAATTGATATTATCCTTGGGATGAACTGGTTGGAATTTAACCGGGTTCATCTGAACTGCTTTGCTAAGACGGTGATTTTCCCAGAAGCAGTTGGTGTCGAGAATTTGACTATGACTGCTAGGCAGGTGCAAGAAGCAATGGAAGATGGTGCTAATGTGTTTATGTTACTTGCTTCGTTAGATGCAACAGGAAAGGTCAGGAGTAGTGAATTGCCAGTGGTGTGTGATTTTCCAGAAGTCTTTCCTGATGATGTTGGCGAGTTACCTCCTGAGAGAGAAGTGGAATTTTCTATAGATTTAATTCCTGGTACGAGACCGGTGTCGATGGCGCCATATCGTATGTCTGCGTCTGAATTGGCTGAATTGAAGAGTCAGTTGGAAGATTTACTGGAGAAGAAGTTTATTCGTCCAAGTGTTTCGCCTTGGGGTGCTCCGGTATTGTTGGTTAAGAAGAAAGAAGGTTCTATGAGACTGTGTATTGATTACAGGCAATTGAACAAGGTAACCATTAAGAATCGGTACCCGTTACCGAGGATTGATGATTTAATGGATCAGTTAATTGGAGCCAGTGTATTCAGTAAGATTGATTTGAGATCTGGATATCATCAGATTCGTGTGAAAGCGGAAGATATTCAAAAGACTGCTTTTCGAACGAGGTATGGGCATTATGAATATTCTGTTATGCCGTTCGGAGTTACTAATGCACCTGGTGTTTTCATGGAATATATGAATAGGATTTTTCACCCATATCTGGATAAGTTTGTTGTGGTTTTTATTGATGACATTCTGATTTATTCCGAGAATGACGAAGAACATGCGGAACATCTCAGAATTGTGTTAGAGTTGTTGAAAGATAAGAAGTTGTATGCAAAGTTGTCCAAATGTGAGTTCTGGCTGAATGAAGTTAGTTTTCTTGGACATGTGATTTCTAAGAATGGTATTGCAGTGGATCCTACGAAAGTAGAAGCTGTATCTCAGTGGGAAGCGCCGAAGACTGTTTCGGAAATCAGAAGTTTTCTTGGTCTTGCAGGTTATTACAGAAAGTTTATCGAAGGATTCTCAAAGTTAGCATTGCCGTTGACGAAGTTGACTCGTAAAGGACAAGCGTTTATTTGGGATTCTGATTGTGAGAAAGGTTTCCAAGAATTGAAGCGGAGATTGACAAGTGCTCCTATTCTGATTTTGCCGAATCCGGTGGAATCTTTTGTGGTCTATTGTGATGCATCTCTGTTGGGTTTAGGTGGTGTTTTAATGCAGAATCAGCAGGTAGTTGCGTATGCTTCGAGACAGTTGAAGGTTCATGAAAGGAACTATCCTACTCATGACTTAGAGTTGGCAGCAGTTGTGTTTGTCTTGAAATTGTGGAGACATTATCTGTATGGTTCGAGGTTTGAAGTGTATAGTGATCATAAGAGTTTGAAGTATCTTTTCGATCAGAAAGAGCTCAATATGAGGCAAAGAAGGTGGTTAGAATTCCTCAAAGATTATGATTTTGGTTTGAATTACCATCCTGGTAAGGCAAATGTGGTTGCAGATGCTTTGAGCAGGAAATCCTTGCATATGTCTATGATGATGGTTCGTGAATTGGATTTAATTGAGCAATTCCGAGATTTGAGTTTGGTTTGTGAAAGTACTCCGAAGTGTGTTCGTTTGGGTATGTTGAAACTTACTAGTGGTATTCTAGAAGAGATCAGGATCGGGCAGAAATCCGATGTTAATTTAGTTGATAAATTGACATTGATCAACCAAGGTCAAGGTGGGGAGTTTAGGATTGATGAAAATGATGTTATGAGATTTGGCGATAAAGTTTGTGTTCCTGATGTCGCAGAAATCAAGAAAAGTATATTAGAGGAAGGACATCGCAGTGGGATGAGCATTCATCCGGGTGCCACGAAAATGTATCATGATTTGAAGAAATTGTTTTGGTGGCCGAGAATGAAAAAGGAAATAGCTGAATTTGTGTATGCATGTTTAATCTGTCAGAAATCGAAGATTGAGCATCAAAAGCCGGTTGGGTTTATGCAACCGATGTTTATTCCAGAATGGAAGTGGGATAGTATTTCTATGGATTTCGTATCTGGGTTGCCAAGGACTCCTATGAATTGTGAAGCGATATGGGTCGTTGTGGATAGGTTGACTAAGTCTGCTCATTTTATACCGGTGCGAATGGATTACTCGATGGAGAGATTGGCACAGTTGTATATTGAGAAAATAGTGAGTTTGCATGGAGTTCCTTCTAGTATTGTGTCAGATAGAGATCCGAGGTTCACTTCGAAATTTTGGGAAGGATTGCAGAAGGCTTTGGGTACTAAGTTGAGATTGAGTTCAGCTTACCATCCTCAGACTGATGGACAGACGGAGAGGACGATTCAATCGTTGGAAGATTTATTGCGTGCTTGTGTTTTAGAGAAAGGTGGAGCTTGGGATAGCTATTTGCCATTGATTGAGTTTACTTATAACAATAGTTACCATTCGAGTATTGGTATGGCTCCGTTTGAGGCATTGTATGGTAGACGGTGTAGGACGCCTTTGTGTTGGTATGAATCTGGAGAGAGTTCGGTAATTGGGCCAGAGATTGTTCAGCAGACTACCGAAAAGATCAAATTGATTCAAGAGAAGATGAGAGCTTCTCAGAGTCGTCAGAAAAGTTATCATGATAAGAGGAGAAAGAATTTAGAATTCAGTGCTGGAGATCATGTGTTTATGAGAGTTACTCCGATGACGGGTATTGGTCGGGCGTTGAAGTCTAAGAAGTTGACTCCGCGTTTTATTGGTCCGTTTCAGATTACGGAAAGAGTTGGAGAAGTTGCTTATCGCATTGCTTTACCTCCGAGACTTGCGAATTTGCACGATGTTTTTCATGTTTCTCAGTTGAGGAGATACATTCCAGACCCATCTCATGTAATCCAAATAGATGATGTACAGGTAAGAGATAACCTGACAGTAGAAGCATTGCCTATGAGGATAGAAGATCGGGAAGTGAAACAGTTAAGAGGTAAAGAGATAGCATTAGTGAAGGTTGCTTGGGGAGGTCCAGCGGATGGAAATATCACTTGGGAGCTGGAGAGCCAGATGAAAGAGGCTTATCCGGAGCTGTTCGTCTAAGGTATGTTTTCGAGGACGAAAACTCTTTTAGTGGGGGAGAGTTGTAACACCCCGTTTTCAATTAATTGATTTATTTAAATTTGGGAATTTATTTTATTAGAATTAATAAAATAAAAAGAATTATTTATTTTGGAGTATTTGAGGAAAATAAAAGAAATGAGGAATATTGGGATTTTTATGTTATTGGGCTTAGATGTTGTTAGTAAAGAGTGGGGGTGCAGAGAAATAAAGTTATGTTTGGGACTTAGGCCATTTTCTCATTTTTGGTTTTCACGTAAGAACAGAAGTTGGAATTTGGGAAAATAGAGCTCTGAAGAACGGAGAACGAAGAACATCGCTCAAGAACTCAAAGCTGCTAATTGATAAGGTAAGGGGGGTTTATACTCGATTTATATTTGTTTATGGGTTTATGTACGGTTGATTCGGGTAATCGTAGGAAATCCCAATTGTTAGATGTTTCTAGGGATCGATAACCTTAGGATTGAACTTTGTTTAGAAAAGGTTTAAGTTCCCGATTTTATGAATCAATTAGAGACTTTAGGTTCCTATGATGGATTGGATGTCTTTGTACTATATTGCACCGCCGTAGAGAGGTATTTTCGTGCAAAAAAATGGGTATATGAGCTGCTGCAAAAACAGAAAAATTGGGTTCGCACTCATCAACACGGGCGCGTTGATTTACGCGGGCACCCGTGTTGATTCACTGTAATGCTGATGAAAATGTGTTTTCTGGCCATAATTCAACACGGGCGTGTTGATTAACACGGGCGCCCGTGTTGATTCACTGTGTTGGCATAAAAATGGGTTTTCTGGGCACAATTCAACACGGGCCGTGTTGATTTACACGGGCGCCCGTGTTGATCCCCTGTTTTGTCAAAAAAACGTGTTTTCTGGACACATTTCCACACGGGCAGTGTTGTTTTACACGGGCACCCGTGTTAAACCTCCTGTGTTGGTTTTTAAACTATGTTTTCCGTGCATGTTGTTAAGTACGGATTGATCCGGTTTTGATGTGCAGTGTTTGACATGTTTTGAATATGTGTTTATTGAATTCCTAGTGTTGATTGATGTGTGTATCGAATAACGATAGTATGTTATGATACCAACACTATGTGGATCTTATTGTCATGCTTTTAGATGATGTTATCAAGCATGAATTATGATATAACTTGGTATGATTGATGTTTAATAGTATGATGAGTGGTTACATGCTATTCCTATCATGTTATGTTTGATATTGTTGATGTGCATGATATGTTGATTGATGTTCATAGTATGCTGAGTGTTACATACTTACATATCATGTTGCATTTGTTAATTCCCATTGTGTGGAATTAACATGGTGGCCAATATACGTGTCCGCGATATAATGGAACGTTGAGGTGGTAGCCGTGTCCGCGATATAATGGAACGGTGAGTTATCCGTGACCCGCGATTTAATGGGGCGGTGAAGTGGTACCACATGCATGGGTGTGTTGCATTACTCGAATATAACATGAATGGATGATTTTTCCAATGTTATATTTGATTGTTTGTATGCACGTATGATTTGATAAATGGTTGATGATGTTTGATGAATATTTGCAAATATGAAAGGCAATATGTCATGGATATATGAATTGTAAAGGTTTTGTAAACTATGAAATATGCTAATGATTGGGTGATGCTTATGATTTCGTGAATTGATTGTTATGAATGTATAACCAAATGTATATTTGAGAAGCTCACCCTTACTGTTGAATATTTCAGATTGAGGAGCTTCGCTCTGGTGCTTGGCGAAGGCTTATCGTGTCTAGTTTAGTTTCGTTTTAGTATGTCCGGGTCATGCTCTGATAGTTGTAACTCCGGGAACGTTTGGTTGTCGAGCTGCTTTAGTCAGACTCGTTTATTTTCTTTTAATTGTTATAATATGACGTTGACTTTTCCAGGTGTTAATCCCTGATGATTTTGGAAAATATTATAACATTTGATTTTATTAAATAAATTATTCCGCTGTGTAGACATGTATGAGTTACCACTAAAATTATGCATGACAGGAATTTATTTTATTAAAAGAGAATTGTAGCATTCCTCGATTATTACATGTACTCTGAGTTTATAATTTTTAATATTTGCGAAAATTATATGCGGGGTTTTAGAGGGTGTTACAGGGGGCGCTGCAGTTAACTTAATACCCCATTTCATGCTGAAAAAGTTAGAAATACGCGAAGGAGACATCAAACCACACAACATGGTTCTGTCCAATTATGAAGGGAAAGTAGGCAAAACATTGGGGGTGGTTCAATTGGACTTGACGATAGGCTCAAGCTGTAGGCCCACCATGTTCATGGTGATCGAAGCCAAGGCCAACTACAACTTGTTGCTGGGAAGAGAGTGGATCCATGGCGTAGGAGCAGTTCCTTCGTCAATGCACCAGAGACTAGTTTTATGGAGAGAAGATGGGATCGTGGAGAACATTGAAGCGGACCAGAGTTACTTCATGACAGCAGTCAACTTAGTTGACAATAGGAATTATGACAAACATCTAGAAAAGATTGCTCCTTGTGTCCCTAATGATGAAATCAACGAAACCAGAAACGCACACTATTATATGACCCTTCGCCATGATGGCATATATTGGGATAGAAGAATAGTCAGTGAAGATGAAGGAATCGAAGGTACTATGCAAAGATGGCCAGCAGGCTGGGAATTCGACAACCTTGCTCATGACTGAGTCCTCCTTTTTCGAAAGATTTCGGCCTATATGGCTGAGAACGAATCAAAGGCGGCCTTAGAGGCTGAAATAAATAAATTGGCTGTAAAGGTGAACAAAATAAATGGGGGTAGCTCGAAAGGCTCACCCTTTGAAGAACTCGAAATAGATCAAAGGTTGGACGCCATCTATGATAAAGAACCCTTAGGTTTCGAGAGGGACCCCATAGACTCAGGTGCCAAAATGTTGGCGCAGGATCCACTCGAAGAAGTGAATTTAGGGGATGAGAACACAAAGAGAATAACCTACATAAGCGCAAAACTTAACCCAGGCCTCAAGCAGGAAGTGATCGAAGTCCTCAAGAAAAACAAAGATTGCTTCGCGTGGAACTATGACGAAATTCCTGGTTTAAAGAGGGAGTTAGTGGAACACAGAATTCCAATCAAGGATGGCAAGACGCCCATCAAGCAAACTCCTAGAAGATTTGCACCAGCGGTTCTCACAAAGATCAAAGCTGAGATCGAAAGGTTGTTGTGTTGCATATTCATCAGAACCACAAGGTATGTCGAATGGTTAGCAAATATAGTGCATGTTATTAAGAAAAATGGCTCTCTGAGAATCTGCATAGACTTTAGGGATTTAAATACTGCAACCCCTAAAGATGAGTACTCTATTCCTGTGGCAGAAATGTTAGTAGACTCTGTTGCGGGATTCGAATATTTAAGTATGTTAGATGGATACTCTGGGTACAATCAGATTTTTATTACTGAAGAAGATGTTGCCAAGACAGCGTTTCGTTGCCCAGGAGTCTTAGGCACCTACGAATGGGTGGTGATTCCTTTTGGTTTAAAAAATGTTGGGGCAACTTATCAAAGAGCAATGAATTCGATTTTCCATGATTTCATTGAAACCTTTATGCAGGTGTATATTGATGATATAGTCATTAAATCTATATCTGCATAAACCCATTTGCATCATTTGAGCCAATCATTCGAACGAATGAGAAAACATGGCTTAAAGATGAACCCCCTTAAATGTGCATTTTTTGTGCAGGCTGGAGATTTTCTTGGCTTTGTGGTTCACAAAAAAGGAATTGAGATCAACCAAAATAAAACCAAAGCCATAATGGAGACGAAAGCACCTACGTCAAAAAGGGAGCTGCAATCTTTGCTAGGGAAGATTAACTTTCTCAGAAGGTTCATTTCGAATCTAAGTGGAAGAACCCAAGCTTTCTCTCCGTTGCTTCGTTTGAAGCAAGGCCAAGCCTTCGAGTAGAACGAAGCCCATCAGGAGGCATTTGACAAGATAAAAATATATCTCTCTCAGCCTCCCATCTTGTCTCCACCTTCATGGGGAAAACCCATGAGATTGTACATATCTGCCTCTGAAGTTAGTCTAGGTAGTATGTTAGCACAAGAAGATAGCAATGGCATCGAAAGAGCCATATACTATTTAAGTAGAGTATTGAATGATGCAGAGACTAGATATAGCAATATAGAAAAGCTACGTCTTTGTTTGTACTTTTCTTGTATGAAACTTAAGTATTATATAAAGCCTGTTGATGTTTATGTTTCATCTCATTTCGATGTTATTAAACACATGCTTTCGAAACCAATAATGCATAGTAGAGTTGGTAAATGGGCTTTAGCCTTAACAGAATATTCTTTGACTTTCATGCCTTTAAAAGCTGTGAAAGGCCAAGTGATTTCTGATTTCATTGTGGACCATTCACTGGTTGAACAGACTGTCATGAGTTACGTTGAAATGCAACCTTGGAAATTATACTTTGATGGTTCGACCCACAGGAATGGTAGTGGTGTTTGAGTCCTTATAATTTCTCCTGAAGGAATTCCAACAAAATTCAAGTATAAATTATATGGTCCTCGTTGCTCGAACAACGAAGCTGAGTACGAAGCGCTTATTGTGGGACTTGAAGCTCTGTTGGAATTGGGGGAAACTACAGTCGAAATTAAAGGAGACTCAGAGTTAGTGGTCAAGCAAATAACAAAGGAGTACAAATGCATAAAGGAAAATCTGATGATATACTTCATCATAGTTAACAGGCTACTTAGAAAATTTGAATACATGGATATTCAACATATACCAAGAATAGAAAACCAAGAAGCAAATGACTTAGCACAGTTGGCTTCAGGTTATAAAGTTTCTGCCAAAAAATTTGAGGATTTGGTTGAATTAAGAGGTAGAGTTATGGCTACTAGATTCGTACCATCAGATCTAGAGAGTATAAAATTGGGTTATGCTGAGAAACAGGGATTCGAAATACTAGCCATAGACACCTTATCAGATGCAGATTGGCGAAGTCCACTTGTGAGCTATTTAACAAATCCAACTTTGAATGTTGATAGGAAGATAAAATATAGAGCATTGTCATATGTCCTCATGGGAAACGAATTGTTCAAAAAGACCCAAGAAGGCGTATTACTGAAATGCCTAGGAGAAAGTGAGGCATACTTAGCATTGTCAGAAGTCCACAATGGGGCATGTGGGGCACATCAAGCAGGTCATAAAATGAAATGGTTTTTATTTCGATATGGCATGTATTGGCCCAGCATGCTCAAAGATTGTATAGACTTTGATAAAGGGTGTGAAGAATGCCAGAAACATGCAGGGATTCAACATGCTCCTGCAAGTGAGTTACATTCGATCATTAAACCATGGCCCTTCAGAGGATGGGCATTGGATTTAATAGGAGAAATAAATCCTGCTTCGTCTAAAGGACAGAAATATATCTTGGTAGGTGTGATCGGTGGATCTGGAACTGACTGTTTAACGCTGGTTTCGCGAAATGTCGCGGTAAGCAAGAGTCGCCACCGTCTTTTATTTTCTCCAACATGGACAGGACAAAAGCACAGCAAAATTCCTTATGAGATAGTTTCTCGGTTCGGGAGGTAGATTTATATAAAGGGAAGGTGTTAGCACCCTTTCTATCCATGGTTATCCATGGGCTCTTAGATACTTGCTCATTTGTGTTTTCAAAATTGTTTGTTTGCTTTTCAAGTGTGAGTGGGTTTGAAAAAGTTTCGTTTAAAGTTTCAGATCGACTCTTGTATCAGTCCTCAAGAGTGTTTGAAAAGTTGTTTTTGAAAGCTTTTTGAAAAGTGTCGGTGTGAAAAGAAGTTTTGATTTGTTTTGAATTAGAGCAAGTATCTATGAGTCATCTACCTACCCTAAGGAATTAGGCTGTGTAAATGTCCTTAAGGTAGTGCCATCCCACCATTGAGAGGTAGGTAGCACCACCGTTGGAGGTGTTCGGGTCAATTCGTTTGTTAGGGACAGCGTGGTCACCAGAGAAACAGTAGGACACCTTAGAAGCTACCCTTATGCCATTGATCCTTTTTTATTCCGAGGCAACCTTTCCGAGGCAACTGGATCATATCATTGACATAAGGACTTACTAAAACATCCTGTACTCGACGACCACGTTTCGAGGGGCAAGGTAACAGTGTGGTCACCAGAGCAACAGTAGGACACCTTAGAAGCTACCCTTATGCCATGTTCATGGACATAAGGACTTACTAAAACATCCTGTACTCGACGACCACGTTTCGAGGGGCAAGGCAACAGTGTGGTCACCAGAGCAACAGTAGGACACCTTAGAAGCTACCCTTATGCCATGTTCATGGACATAAGGACTTACTAAAACGTCCTGTACTCGACGACCACGTTTCGAGGGGAAGGCAACAGTGAGGCGTACCCTAGAAGTGGTGTGTGAAATTGTGTGTCATTTTCAATGATGTTTTATCTTGATCATGCATTTGGTGAGCTACGCTTTGATTTTATTTGGGCCATTCATTCTTTCATGCAAAGTTTAGCAGTTAAGAGGTGCGGAAATTAAAGTGCGGAAAGTAAAGGTCCTACGCTATTACAAGGCGCGGGTCTATACATCGCCAAAAATTTACAAAGACCCGTTTTTTTTAGTAAATGAATACGGAAAGTAAAAAAAACAGTAAAAAGTCCTATTTACTATTACATATCCGGAGCAATTACATAATAATCGAACAAATTAAATACGCGCGAATAAAGAAAAGGGAATTAATTTTTTGTCTTTTTTGGTAATTAAATGAAATTGAAAACTAATTAATTATTTTAATTACAAGAAAATATTTTTTGATTTTTTTATATTTTTTTATGAAATAAAATAGAAATAAAAAGAAACAAAGTTAAAGATTAACCTAAATCTAAATCTATTTTAATTATTAAAACGTTCAAATGGCCTAATTAAAAACTAGTTCAATTATGGTTTATTTACAAAATAATAAATAATAATAATAAAAGTGTTAATTATATTCTTTTGGTTTTTTATGAAAATGATTAATTAAATTAATTACTAATAACCAATAAAATAAAAGGGGTTAGAAATTAAATTAAAGAAATAAAATGAAAAGAAAGAAAAATGAACCCAAATGGAGGGGGTATTGGGCCAGGAATGGGGGTGTGTTGTTGAAACTGGAATCAAGTGTGCAAGCATTGACTGGGAACACCATGGTCCACGCCTCATGGCCATCAGATTGGCGTTAGTGGCCACTTGGCAGGATGATCACTTGAGATGCATGATGGACGCTGTTTGGAAGCCTGCATAGGAATACCTTAGAAAAAATAATATTGAGTTTTGGGGCATCTCAAAGCAATTGAACCATACCATTAGTTTCCTGTGGACTCATACAACACAAAACAAGCAACAAATTATGTTAATGATGCATGAACAAATGAATTTCGATTCCAAGAAAATTGTGCAAACCGTGAGTTCGTGTGGGGCGATTCCTTAGGCCTGAGCGCTTGGTTTTGATTCCAAAAGACTCCTGAGAGTTCCTGCAAAGTGTTAGAAACGAGAAAAGGCTTTGAATTGCCTTGGAAGGTGGATTTCAGTTTTGACTTTTTGCTTGATTTTTTTGAATATGGTTTTTTCGTTTTAGAGATGCTTAGCCCTTGTAAATGGTATGAGAGGCTTACATATATTTCTTTGAATGAGAATCAAGCAATAATGTGAGCCATTAACCCTTGCAATGAAGTTTGAGATTATGCCATGAACACCATTTAAACAACTTGCCATTCTTGTGAAAATTTGAATTTTTATGCCAATAATAGGTCTTGAACGAATTTGGTATATGTTTTATGGTGTATCAAAGCTATTCAAACCACAAAATATCCCTCCATTAATTTCTTTGATTTTTATTTAAATTTTAAAGATTTAAAATGCATTAAATCAAATAAAATTAAATAAAAATGGGAAAATTAATTTTTAATCTTGAAATAAATTGTGGTACACGTGGGAGGCATGGTCAAGCTGAAACAAGTGGAAAAAGTGGGCCCCTTTTGTCAAAAATGAAATTTCAAGGATAATTGACTTTGGCCATTTCACAAAAATTTCCCAACTTCTCCAATGCATATCTTGCTCAATTTTGAAGCTATGAACATGTTCTTGAACATTTTGAAAAGGTCTTGAAGTCCTATAACCAATGTCTTTGGTCCCATGTCATTTTGATTTACCAATCTCAAGTTATGGTCTTTGACTTAAAGTGCCTTTTTGTTGACTTTTGAAAATGACCTATAATGTTGAAATTGATAACTTTTTGTGAGAGCATTTCTTGGACTTGAAGTGTGAATATGAGTTGTAGGAAATGTCATTCTATTCAAAATGAGCTTTGGATGGAATCTTTCTGATAAACCATGTGGAAGTTATGCCTTGGTCAATTTGCAGTTGACTTTTCCAATTGTCCAAAAATAGAAACTTTTGCATCTTGAGACTTTTTGAGCCATGCTTTGAGAATCATGATCAAGAATTGATCAAATGATGTTTGTGGCTTCAAAATAAGATGTTGACCAAAAATTTTGACTTTTGACTGTTAAATGACCATTTTGCCCATGCAGTTGACTGTTGAGCAATTAGGGTTTTTGACTGTGCAATTTTGTGCTTTGAGTCTTGAAACTTGGCATGAGGATGCTTGACAATGTTCGTAGGCATGTGGGACTTGATTGGACCCTTGGAAACTTCAATTTCTTTGCCAGAACCAAAACCCTAATTTTTGACTGTTAGGAGGCCATTGAACTGTGCAACCCTTGAGAGATTTTGAAGCATGATCTTAGCAAACCTTGAAGAATATGGGAGGGAAAATTTTGGGGTACAACAGTAGGAATAGATTATTTTACCAAGTGGATCGAAGCAATACCATTAATAGTTGCTGATCAAGAGGCTATTATTGAGTTCATACAGAAACAAATTATCTATAGGTTCGGATTGCCAGAGAGCATAACCACAGATCAAGGTTCTGTGTTTACTGGTAGGAAGATGCAAGAGTTTGCTCAAGAAATGGGGTTTATATTATTGACATCAACGCCATATTATGCTCAAGCAAATGGTCAGGTCGAAGCAGCTAATAAAGTGATAATAGGGTTAATCAAGAAACATATTGGTAAAAAGCCAAGGAACTGGCACAAAACTTTGGACCAAATATTATGGGCCTGTAGAACATCTCCTAAAGAAGCTACTAACACCACGCTTTTCCAATTCACATTTGGTTATGATGCAGTTCTGCCAGTAGAAATTCATCTACAATCAGTTCGAATTCAAAGACAAAACGAAATTCCATCTGCATTATATTGGGAGATGATGATGAATGAGTTAGTTGAGTTGGACGAAGTTAGATTGCATGCATTGGAAATCCTGATGAGACAAAAGGAAAGGGTGGCCAGGGCATATAACAAAAGGGTGAAAGGAAAAGCATTCACTATTAATGACTTAGTCTGGAAAGTCATATTGCCCATGGACAAGAAAAATAAAACGTTAGGTAAGTGGTCACCTCATTGGGAAGGACCTTTTCGAATAATAAAGATATTTTCAAACAATGCATATGAAATCGAAGAATTGGTTGATGATAAGCGAATCCTAAAGGTCAATGGGAAATATCTAAAGAAATATAAGCCACGCCTGCAGGAGATTCGAATAATAACAACGTAATCAAAATATCATAAAGGAAAGCCAAAATGGTAATATGGGATTGCCAAAATGGCGTTGTTCGGATATTACAGACCAAAACCAAATTACAAAACTAGTTAAAACTAAGATTTAAAAATAGACATTATTCTTCAATATATTAAAGGTACTTCGAAAGGACTCAAGCCTTTGTTGAGTAAAGCGCCTTGCTCCTTCTAGGGTAGCTACTTCTCCTTTAAGCTGTTCTGCTGCCTCCATTTCTGCAAGTCCTTTGTTGAGGAGCTCTTCGAAATGTTCACCAGCAGTATTGGTTTCGTAGGCCAATTATTGTTGTTGAGCCTCCTTAACCTTTTGTTGAAGTTCGTGAATTTGCCTTTCCCAGAGAAGGATAGACTTAGCTCGAGCTTCATAGTCAGTTTTTGCTTGTTTTAGATGCATGGCTTGATCTTCAGCTTCTTGAGAGAGCTTCGAAGCATGCTCATAAGCAGCGTCCATTGCAGTTCGTTTTTCTTGGACTTTTCTGGTAGCAAATTCATCTTGGAGAAGACACCCAGTCACGTTGTCTAGCAGAGATTGAAGATCGAACAAGATAGTGCTGACTGGCAAAGAGCAGGTAGCGAGGTTGACTTTTGTAAGTAGCTCCTTCATGGTATAGCAAGCTGTACTCTCCTGTTTGAGCACTTCGAACAAATCCACATCAAGGATTGTTCTCCTAATTCTGTTAAGGAGTACAACTCTATCATCTGTGGGCAACGGATTGCTAGTCGAACTAGTACCATCCCTAGCAGGAGGAATATCCCTTTGAGCTAGTTTCGCCTTCATGTACCCAATTGGGTCATTTCGTCTTAGGAGGGCTAGCTCCTCTTCGGTCATTTGAGATAGAGACGATTGGGGAAGTTCCATGCGTAAGGGAGTCACATCCATTTCGACTTCCATGGGTTTACTGGTCGCGTCACCATCACCTTCACTTGTTTCCTGCTCATTACCTTCTTCATTATCAACCAGATCCACCACTTCGATATCATCGTTTTCACTGCTATTTGCATCTGACTTTGTTCCAGCAGTCGAAACATTGTTGGCATCTTCCTCCTCAGACCCTTCCTCTGCAGATTCTTCGTTTCCTTGATCAGAATCAGCCCTCTCTCCTTCAGCGTGAATGTCCTTTGGATTCTCTTGAAGGGTTTCAAGAGGGGACTTTTGAAGAGAAGTTTTTTGTAAAGTCTCTACAGATTCATGAAGCGTTGCTTCATTCGTTTCTTTCAGAGGGGGAGAAGTACTCTGGTCATCTTGCTGCTCTGAAGCCCCAATCAGAACCGCCATGTTGGAGGATCCTTTGTTCTGCACCAGGTTACTGGAGTCCCCTTGAGGAGAAGAGTTGATGGGAGCAGCAGCCTTTGATGGAGAAGTCGAAGTGGTAAGAGCTGGGTTCAAAATGTCCTACAGAGGCAAAGAATACTAAGAGCATGCACCAAGGTAATGAATAATTATTTTGTTAAAAATTAGAGTTCAATTTACCTGTGGATTCTCAGAAGAGAGGTTGCTATCTATATGTTCCAACATTACGTTGGAGGTCGAAGGTGGATTTTTGGATTTAGTTGAGGGAGCAGCATCTCTGGAATCGAGTCCAGAGATACCAGTTGGTGCAGCACTTTTGGAAATTTCCTTCTTCTGCTTCTTCTTCGAAGCAGTTGGTGAATTCCCTCCAGCATTGGGATCCTTCCCAGTAGTGTTTGTTTTTCTTTTCTTTGGAGTGGTTGGTGGGAGTTTGTTAGTCTGAAAAGATTTAAACATGAGTTAGATACAAATCATGAAACATTAGTGTATTCGAAACATCAAGGCTAATTGATTACCTGTGGAGTTGGAACAGTGGTTATTACTGGTGTTGTTGTTGTTGCAGCAGTTGTTGTTGGTTTGGATAGAGTCACATTATCAATGGTTTCGACAGATGTTTGGGAGGCGCTTCCCTCTTTAGACTTTGAAGCAGCAGTCTTTATCCTGATGGCTGAAAATCGAAACAATTAAGGCAAAAGTTAAAAACGTAGAAATTGAGAAACATTTGGGGATTTTCCCAAGCATTCGCACCTGCGCCTTGATTAGATTTAATCGACATGGCAGAAAGGTCATAGCGAAGATGTCCTGGGAAATCGTGGAGCCAATGACGAGCCCATGTCACAGTCTCAGATGGCTTTGGTTTCTTTTGAAGATATTTGAACATTTCTTTGCAAGTGAACCACCAAGGGTATGGAGGAAACCAAGCCAGAGCCAGTTCTGAGGTAGGCAATCTAGGAAATTTAGGTGGATGCATTTCGAATGCCAACCTATACCTATCCTCAGGTGACAACCCTGAAGAAAGTTTTAGCTTAGAAATTTTTTCTTTAAATTTTTCCTTCAAGGTCTTAGCCGCTTGATGCACAGTGGATTCCAAGTGTGTGGGATCATAAGTGGTTTCGAAATAATTTTGAAAAGCCCTAATCTCTTTGGCATGAGTGAACATACCTTTCTTGGAGTGTACCTGCACATCGAACGCATCAGTTAGTTTCTGTTGAATAAAGAGGGTATCGAACATATAAGATTGGTAGAACTTTGTCCACCATTCCAGAAAACCCTTTGCTGTGAGGTGTGTAGGTTCGAAAGGTATTAGTTCAAAGTGGGCGAAGCCTTGATATTGTTCTTGTTGTAGTTTGGCTTCTCTTGCTTTGAAGGTTCGCCCAGAGATGATGGCACTTTCTGTTTGGAACAGGGGTTCAGGGATTAGTTGGCACATGCCAAATTGTCTAGAAACGAAGTTGGGTTGATAAGCAAAAAGGAAGATTTGATTCTTAGAGGGAGTAATTCGTGAGGAGATTAATCTGGGAAGCAAAAAGGCTTTCCATATATCTTGAATTTCTTTGCTTTTGATTGCTTCTGAGAGAGCCATGGTGAACCATGATGGTCCATGAGTCCTTGAAGCGAAGGGCGCCATGGTCTCTTCGAATTTGTGTCTCTTGGAGAAAATCATGATATAGTTGGAGAAGAGAACTTTGAAGTCATCTTTATCATCGTTTGGGGTAAGTCTTCGCAGCCTAGTACCTTCAATGATTCTATCCGCTATCTCCGGATCTTGTTCAACAATAGTGTTAGCAGTTGATAGTGAAGGTTCAAACATTGCATTAAGCCATAACTGGAGTAACCAGAAGGGGCCAGCTAGCTGGATGTTTTTGGGAGTGTGGGATTTCAAACTCGAAACGGCTGATCTTAAACTTTCGTAAAGATCAACAAGTAACAGTTTGCTTAAACACACCCTCTGATTATCATGTAAATCTCTAGCTAGAGGGATGAACCTGCTGGCTACCTGTAAGGACCTGCTGCAGAATACATACCTTGATAACCATAAGGTGAGGAAAGCAATGTGTTCCACATCCGACACACTATCTCCTTCAGTGTGGTAGTGGCTAATGAACTTTGAAAAGCTGGCTAATTTGACTTCGAAGTCAATAATGCTCGAGTGCTCTTCATTGTCAGGAATGTAGGTTTCTCCTACTGGTGACAAACCAGTAATGGCTGCTATGTCAAAAAAGGTGGGTGTAATCATTCCCCCAGGGAGATGGAAGGTGTTGTAGGTACTGTCCCAGAAATATAAGGACGCAAATAATAATGGATGGCTATAGGTGAAGCCTGGTTTCGATAATTTAATCAAGTTGTAAATGCCTAATTCCTCCCATTGCTGGGATTTCTTGGCTTCTACTTTGGTAAACCAGTTGTGGTAAGCTGTGTCAGAGGTGGGGCAGGATCGAAATGGTTTAAAGTTACTCTTCACATAATCTAGCACAAAAGGGTCCTTTGGGGAAACGATTGGAGTTTCCACGGTTGTTGAATCAGAAGACTCTCCTGTCTTAGGGATATCCATTTTATTAAACAAAGGCTTAAAATTATAACAAACAGGAAAGATTTTTCTAGTATCTTTTAAGATTTCAAAGACTGTAAGAGGACCCATTAAAGCAAACCTCTTGCCAGTGACGTTAGTGGGAATTAGTACCTGAGATGCGTAGAGCATTTCCTTCTCTTTGGAGATCATCTGAGGAATAAGCACAGATTGACCTTGATAGGTGCCAACCTTGCTTTCCATTGTGGTTCCTGTGTTCTTTCCTTTCTTTTTTGAAGCTTTTTTCAGTTGGGATGATGTTGTAGAAGACATTGTTGAAGATTGTTGGAAGTTTTAGGGTTTCGGTGAGAAGAGAGGAAGAAAAGATTCAGAATGTGGAAAGAAAAATAAAAGACTAAGTTGATGGGTTTTTATAGTGTGGAAGTTTAAACATCCACTGAGTAAGATTGGGATACGTGGGAGTCGTGGGTTGGATTGAGAAGGAGGTGGCGTAAAAGTTGATATTGGTAATAGGCGTGATTAGATAATAATCATTGTTTTATAACTGCACCATGCTGTGAAGTACTAGTTCAAGACGGTTAAGGAATCTGAAAGGCGTCGTGATTGACGTGACTGGAGTCATATGCAATAAATGTTACGATTATTCAAAGGTCGCATCAAAATCTTGCATATATGTTTAAAATAAGTATTTCTCAAAGGATCGAAATACATATTTTAAAGGGGCATTTTGTTGGCTGAAGATTTTGATGATACTGTTCGAAGCGAAGCAAGTTGGATGTTTCGTTGGAATAAAGCAAGATGTCATGTTTCGAAATGGTAGAAGCAGTGCTTCAAATGGGCATGTCAAAACTCTGAGCTTCGAGTGACAGTTATAGGGATATATTCAAAAGAAGTCTCGAAGTGGTAACAAGGTTGTGTCCAAGAAATGAGTTCGAAGCGAAGAGTGCCAAAACATTTGAAATTCAAACGCAAGCGGGATGTTCGAAATTTAAAATATATGCGCTGGAGCATTCGAAGACGCATGGAAGCTAGAGAGGGGCATTGCTTTGCATGTTCTGAACGTGGCAGAATCTTATAGGCAAGACCGTTATGGTCGAAGTAGTATAAATAGAAGTCTTAGCGTTAGGATTTTGTGTGTCATATCTATTGTACAAAATTCAGTAAACATTCAAAATACCACATGGCTAGGGAAACGAATGCTCGAACAATGTACGTATGATAACACCGAATGTTTATGATTCAACAAAACTCTTTACCATTTCCAGTTTATCCTCTATCTTCATGTCAATATCATTCAAAAGCCTTTACATTAAAATCTTTTTCATTCAAAGTCATCTACTGATTTATTGCATTTGAAAGTCTTTCTTTCTATTCCGAGTACTTTACATTTCAGAAATTCTTATACCTTTTATGCTGTTATTTTCATGCTCTTATCATTCGAATACCCTTTTCATCCAAAGGCATCTTACTGATTTCTTGCATTTAAACGCTTTCTTTCTATTTCGAATCTTTTACATTCCAGAAACGCTTTTACATTACATGCTTTTATACTTCGAAGTTATTTACTTGTCTTTTTGCAGTTTTACATGTCTTTACAATTGAACCTTTATTCATGCAATTTAGTTTCGCACGTAGTTACTTGATCATGTCATTAGATCTTTAATAGAGTAATCGAAGTAAATTGAACACCCACACAACATTCTAAATACCAACCATGAATATCAGTTCTACAATGAGAATTATCCAAACGACCAATACACCATATGATCAATCTAGTCGATTCTGCAAGTTACCAGAGAGATTAAATAACAGTCATTAAGATTATTTGATAGTTTGGAGGACTAGCGGTTGTTTACCAGAAATAACTGTAAACAACAGGTTGATTAAGGAACGTTGAGGCCAAAACATAAATGGCCAAAAGCCAAAAGCCAAATGGCCAAAACATAACAGCTTACACATGACACCAATACATGGCGAGACAGACATCCTGAGAAGGTCAAGGAACGTTGAAGCCAGAACACAAATGGCCAAAAGCCAGAACATAAATGGCCAAAAGCCAAAACACAAATGGCCAAGACAAAAGAGTTTACACATGACGCCAATAGCTGTTTCACCCCTCCAATCAGACCAGTATACTCCTAAACTCTCTCTCTATTTTTATTATTTTCCTTTAATTAATTAATCGTTATTCTTTTTATTAATCACTAACCAATTAACATTTTTTCCTAATAAAATCAAAAACACAAAAAATATTTTATTTATTAAAATTAACTTCATCACTTTTATTTTTGTAAATAAATTAATTTAATCAATTTAGCTTTAATTAGATTTAACTTTTAATATTTTTTGCAATATTTAAAATCAATTTAGAATATTAGGTTTTTATTATCATTAATTCAATTTATTTTATTTCTTTAAAAACTCAAAAATCCAAAAATATTTCCATTATTTAATTTAATTTAATTGTTCATTTAATTTAATTGTTCATTTAATTTAATTCCATTTAATTCAAAAATAACCAAAAAAATCACTTTCTTTCAAAAAAGGGTCAAAACCCCAAAAAACTCGCAACCGATTTAATTTCCCGCACGCGATCCATTTTTCCATATTATTGTACTTGCTTCCGGAATGTAATAACTTTAATTAGGACTTTATTTATTTATTGTTTTATTTTACTTTCCGCAATTTAAATTAAAGAGTTTGTTTTTGGCGATGTAAATACCCGACGCCTTGTAATAGCGTAGTTTTATTTTCCGCAACTATTAATTGCTAGATGTATGTTAATTAGGCTATGCATGACAAGACTTATCCTTAAAATAAAATCAATCGTAGCTCACCATAACTTGTGCAAAGATAACATTAACTGAATCCTGACACACTCGCACATGCCACTCTTAGGATACGCCTCACTTGGTTGCCTCGACGTGGTCATTGAGTATAGGGTGTTTTAGAGGTCACCCTCCTGTCTAAAGATCCAAGTTGCCTCAAAACGGTTGCCTCGGATAAAAAGGATCTAGGACATTAGGGTTACCGCTAAGGTGTCCTACTATTGCTTTGGTGACCACACATGTCCCTATAATCGAATTGACCCGAAACTCCAATGACGGTGCTACCTACTTCTCAATAGTGGGATAGTACTGTCTAAAGGACATTTACACAGCTTAATTTCTTTCGAGTAGGTAGAGGTTCTAAGGTACTTGCTCTTTCAAAACAAAAACAACTTTTCGCACTTACACTTTTCTGACAAAAGTTTTCAAAACAAACACTTCATGACACTCTTGAGGACTGATACAAGAGTTAAACGAAGTTTTCAAACAAACTTTTTTCAAAACCCACAAACACAAGAAAAGCAAACTCTTTTGAAAACATAGTGAGCAAGTACCTAAGAGCTCGTGTATAACCACTGATAGAAAGGGTGCTAACACCTTCCCTTTCTATAATCTACCTCCCGAACCGAGAAACATCTCGAAAAGGAATTTTGTTGTGCTTTTGTCCTTTCCTTGTTGGAGAAAATAAAAGACGGTGGCGACTCTTGCTTACCGTGACATTTCGCGAACCAGCATTTCAAAACAGTCAGTTCTATTTCCACCGATCACAGAACTGGCGACTCTGCTGGGGACATATTAATAAGTGGGGTGTACCTTAGGATTAGATCATTCTATGTTTTCAATTGTATGCCTTGAATGCTTTAAAATTGTGGGTTTGCATCGGAGTTTTATAGATCCTAACCCAGATCTGGGGGATACCCTTTAGAAGTAGCAACAAAGTGTGAGGGAACTGTGTGGGGTATACCGACATGGTTGAAGCAGTTGCTACATTGATGTGGCACTTTGGTGAGTACCGGTAACCCTTGAGTCAAGTCAAGGAGAGTACAGGGCCTCCGCGTGGTGTCGCGAAGCATCAACTGACCTTAGAACCTTACTTGACCATCCTGGCCTTTTTAGGGGTAGTGAGATGACCGACTTTGGTGCAGTCCGAAGTTGGTAGATACTCGATACTACACTCATTGAGGGTTGTTTTCTTGGAATATTTTGGTCGCCAATTAAGTGGCTAAATCAAAACAATGAACATAGAAAACAATCCAATGATATTGAGCTCCTTAGAACCCGGTTACTATTTATAGGACAGGTTTTGAGCCAACTAACTTCAAGAGGGTAATACCTAAACTTCATGCCAGCCTGAACTCTAAGGGCTGTCTTGTGTGACTTGTGTGCCTTACCATGTTTGCCTTTTGTGAATACTTGTGGTGTGCCTTTATCATAACATCATAACATCATAACATTGCATCCATCCTGCATAAGGACTAACCCATTTTAAGGATCTCAAGGGTTTGTGATGCAGGTCATGATGAACCAACTGTCTAGCAAGGGGCAAAGGGGATTTATTTTCCTCTAGCCAAGGTTGTTTGGAGATCAAAACATGATAACTTGAGTCAGGGGATATGACCCACTTGATATGGTGAGCCTAACTCTTGAAGAAGGACTCTCAGCAACATGAAGTTCCTTCAATCAAGCTGCAAAATTCAAATTCTAACAAGTTTCTTTGTTTACCCCGCGAGATCCTTGAAAACATTGCATGCATAAATCATACGCATTTCATTTCATCATATGCATTACAGGTACCATTACAGGTATCTTATCTTCTTCGCTGTTTATTTCAGCAATCATCATGTCTTCTGAACCTACCACTGAACAAGCTATCAAGGCCCTCCAGGCCCATAATGCCCAGTTCCAAGAGTTGGTTATGAGCCTAGCCCAGGGTCAACAGGAGTTGAAGACTCTGATTCTGAAGAAGAAGAAGAAGAAGAGGACCGTCTTGTTCAACATTGGACGCAGATTTGGGAATGGACTACAAAATGAGGTTGATCTAACTACTTCTTCTGTAGGGAAAGACAGTCCACAAGAGAGAAGGGTTCCTAGTCCCGTGGTCTCCGACAACAAGACGGATTACGATGAAGAGCAGTACCCTCCTGCTGAGGATAGGTACAAACAGCTGGAGGATCTCTTAAGTGCTATGGAGATACAAAATGTGCCCGGGTTAGACTTTGGAGACCTAGGTTTATCCTCTGGGGTGGTAATTCCCCATAAATTCAAGGCACCTGCTTTTGCCAAATATGACAGAGCTTCCTGTCCAAAGTTGCACCTCCGGTCATATGTAAGGAAGATCCAACCTTACACAGCTGACAAGAATTTGTGGATCTATTTCTTCCAGGATAGTCTTTCAGGGACTCAGCTCGAGTGGTCCTATCAGCTGGATGGGGCCAGTATCCGCAACTGTGAGGATTTGGCTACTGCGTTCTATAAGCAGTATCAATATAATTCCGACCTCGCTCCTACGCGTACCCAACTCCAGGGTATGTCACTAGGGACGGGTGAAGGATTTAAAGAATATGCTCAAAAGTGGAGAGACCTTGTTGGAAGGGTGCATCCACCCTTAACTGATCGTGAACTTGTCGACATGTTTCTGGGGACCCTGTCTAGTCCGTTCTTTAACCGTTTGATTGGAAACTCTTCAGCCGGGTTTACAGACCTTATCTTGACTGGTGAGAGAATTGAAGTTGGCATCAAAAGTGGGAAGATTCAAGAAGCTACACCTTCTGATACTCAGAAAAAGCCCTACAATGGAAAAAAAGAGTCCAATGTTGTGTCTGGTAAAAAGAGTTGTCATGACCAACATGTAGGGGCAACCCAGATCTCCGATCCCACGACTGTTCAACAAAGACAGAGCAATAGGCGTAGGGTAAGATATCAAGAAAGGAAGTATGCTGACATCAACATGCCTTTGTCTCAAGCGTTACAACAATTGCTGAAGGTGAAACTGATCACACTAAAGGATCCTCCTCAAAATCCTGATACTTCATCTTCCAAGTATAACCCGAGTGTGAGATGCGCCTATCATTCTAACAGCCTGGGGCATGATACTGACGACTGTTGGAGTTTGAAGAACAAGATCCAATACTTGATTGATGCCAAGGAGATTAAGTTTGATCACTGATCCTACACCAAATCATTGAGAATGTCTTTTATTCATTAGAATTTTCAATTTGTAATTTTCTTTTGATTGTTCAAACATTTATTCATGTCAAACTTTGTTACTTTATCAATTCATTGCATATGTCTGTTTTGAATCAATCCATTTGTATTCACTATATTCAAATTGCTTTCATTTCTTGTGATGTTCAACTCTCGATTAAAAAACTCTAAGCCTTTTGAGGGAGGATGACGAAAACGATACCACGATCTTTACAGTATGCTTTTGAACAGACCCTGCTGATGAGGTACATGCATTGTTTCAAATCCTAAAACAGTGGAGTTATAAGGAAGATAATCCCTAGTCAACCCCCTTTGAGCCAAAGAAGTCAGAGTTTTTCTTTTCAAAAATTAAAACCCTTAATCATAACCTGGGGCAGGGTAGTTCTCTCAGTTGATCCCAGTGCACAATGAATGGCATCAAAGGAGTCATTTCAAAGCAAGAGACAGTGATGGTTCCGAATAATCATCAAGACAGGCAGTCGTTATCTTTCAAAAACAAAAGCCCACTAAGTCAAAACCTGTGAAGGAGACTTACAAAACTGGGGCATCCCGCTGACTGTAAATACAAAAGAAACAGTTCAGGCAAAAGACGGGGATAACACAAATCAAAAGAAAGAAGTCTTACAGACTCTCAACAAAATGACTGTCTATTCAAAACAAATTGTCAGTATCCGAACTATCACTGGTATGTCAAAAGCAAAGACTCAAATAAGATCTAATGCACGATTAGCTGAGTTTAGGATCGAAGAACATCACGAAGAGCGGGTGGGTACAAATAAATTTTGAGCCTTTATCCTTTGTTTCTTAAACTGTGAACCAGGCCACGTTACAATCCTTAAAAGTCCTAGCTGAAGCATGGGTTAGTTCGAAAGCATACTGTTACAAAGGTATTCTGACTCCTGTAAGGCTTGTTGTGAAATCCTGAGTTAGCATCACATTTTACAAAAATTCACTTGTTTTATTGAAAACTTCATTTTCAAAAACTTCAAGACAGACATAAGCTTTGCATTCTTAAAATAACATTGTTTGCATATGACTATTTGTTCAAACAGCAGAGAAATTCGCACGACGAATATCTAGTGAACAAAAACCTTTTCAATAAAAAGGGTCACCTCAAGTGGAAGAAACACTTCCAACCAAGGGGCAGACAGGATCATTGTCCATCATCTGGGGCAGTCAAGTCAAGATTCAAGGAATCTCTCAAATGCCAAATTTGCAGGGACAGATCTCCGTCTGAATCACTTGGGGCATTGGACATGAATTTCAGCTACGAATCTTGCATGATCAAACATCTTCTGGTGGTATAGAAACACAATACTACTGACAGTGACAACTCCCTACATCCGGAGAGCATGGACATAGTCAAAAAATACTACGCATAATCAAAGACCCTCTAGGTCGACTGGCCTAGGCAAAAATAAGGGCTTCCCGGCGAACCAAAAGGTTTCGGGCAAAAATAAGGGATGAAAATGAAAAAAAATCTGTACGCCCGGCAAGTCGAAAACCTGAAAAGGCGGCTTGGGCAAAAATGGGTATCCCGGTGGACTGAAAACCCGAAAGGGCGGTCTAGGCAAAAATTAGGGATCAAAGCGTACGACTATGTCCCGTCATCTTGTCACTTGCCTACCAGAAGAAGATTTGTCAATCGGCAGTTATCAAGGCCTCCATAGGTACCTTCTCCCACAGAAGCGGGGGCAATAAGAATTGTCCGAACTGTACAAGATGCTCTATCCACCAAGGTACCAAGATAGGTTCAGCTGAAGAGTATGACCAAGATACCTCCACTCCCCGCATAGTAAGACAAGATTCAGCAATACTCTCCCCGAGCAGAGTTGGTCCCCTATCAGCCCCAAAAAAGGCATAGTATCCCCAGCAAGTCAGCAATACTCTCCCCCAAGCAGAGTTGGTCTACCATCAGTCCTGAAAAAGTTGGGTATCCCCAGAAGATCCTAACCTTCTCCGGCGGAGTATAAAGATATTCCTCGGCAAGCATCCCCGGCAGTCTTAATATTCCTCAACATAATATAAGATTGTTCCCCGACAGAATACAAGATACCCTCAGTGGAGCCATTTCCCAGCGCAGTCTGGAAAAAGCTTCCCCGACAGAGTTGAATTATCTCCCCAGTAGATTCTGGAAGCTTGTCCCCTGCAGAGTACAAATATCTCTCCCCAGCCATATTCAGATGTTATCCCCACAAGAGTCTAACTGGGTTATCCTCAGCAGGTTGAAACTGAAAGATCATCCCCAGCGAAGTTCTTTCTATCCCCAGCGGAGTTCATCATCAAAATCCCTAACAGAACTTATCAACAGGGTCCCCAGCGGAGTTATCGTTAAAGTCTCAGCGAAGCGTCTCTTCCCCACAGAGTAATTCCCTGCAGAGTAATCTCTTCACCAGGTTTATTCCCCAGCGGAGTCATCTTCTCCTACCGGTTTATTCTTGCAATCATCTTCGTTCATCATCCCCAGCGGAAACGAAGAACTCTACTTTTCAATATCAGCCCAGGATTTAACAAACTCCCCGGCATTCGTCAAGGATTTATTTTCCCAGACGAAAATACATTCATAAACATATCACATTTTACATCTCCTAGTTACATACATGATAAAGTGCATACGACACGATCTCATTTTGAGAACATCATGCATCTCATACATCATGACATTGCATATAACTAACTCTTTACCTTTTCAGGAAAGAACGATCAACTGATAAAAGCCATTACCTTTTGGAGTAGCAGTCGTCCAAGACTCCTTCATCATCCCGTTGAGGTAGAACTCATCAAGATTCCTTCATCATCCCGTTGAGGTAGAAGTCCAAGATTCCTTCATCATCCCGTTGAGGTAGAAGTCCAAGATTCCTTCATCATCCTGCTGAGGTAGTAATCGTCCTAGATTCCTTCATCATCCCGTTGAGGTAGAAGTCCAAGATTCCTTCATCATCCGACTGAGGTAGTAATCGTCCAAGATTCCTTCACCATTCCTGCTGAGGTAGTAATCGTCCAGGATTCCTTCACCATTCCCGTTGAGGTAGAAGTCATCAAGATTCCTTCATCATCCTGTTGAGGTAGTAATCGTCCAAGATTCCTTCATCATCCCGTTGAGGTAGTAATCATCCAAGATTCCTTCATCATCCTTTTGGAGTAGCAGTCGTCAAAGATTCCTTCATCATCCCGTTGAGGTAGTAATCATCCAAGATTCCTTCATCATCCTTTCGGAGTAGCAGTCGTCAAAGATTCCTTCATCATCCCGTTGAGGTAGAAGTCACTCAAGATTCCTTCATCATCCCGTTGAGGTAGAATTCTAAGATTCCTTCATCATCCTGCTGAGGTAGTAATCGTCCAAGATTCCTTCATCATCCTGCTGAGGTAGTAATCGTCCAAGATTCCTTCATCATCCTGCTGAGGTAGTAATTGTCCCAGATTCCTTCATCATCCCGTTGAGGTAGAAGTTGTCCAAGACTCCTTCATCATCCCGTTGAGGTAGAAGTCATCAAGATTCCTTCATCATCCCGTTGAGGTAGAAGTCGTCAAGATTCCTTCATCATCCCGTTGAGGTAGAAGTCCAAGATTCCTTCATCATCCCGTTGAGGTAGAAGTCCAAGATTCCTTCATCATCCTGCTGAGGTAGTAATCATCCAAGATTCCTTCATCATCCTACTGAGGTAGTAATCGTCCTAGATTCCTTCATCATCCTGTTGAGGTAGAAGTCCAAGATTCCTTCATCATCCTGCTGAGGTAGTAATCGTCCAAGATTCCTTCATCATCCTGCTGAGGTAGTAATCGTCCAAATTCCTTCACCATTCCCGTTGAGGTAGAAATCGTCCAAGATTCCTTCATTATCCTGTTAAGGTAGAAGTCATCAAGATTCCTTCATCATCCCGTTGAGGTAGAAGTCCAAGATTCCTTCATCATCCTGCTGAGGTAGTAATCGTCCAAGATTCCTTCATCATCCTGCTGAGGTAGTAATCGTCCTAGATTCCTTCATCATCCTGCTGAGGTAGTAATCGTCCCAGATTCCTTCATCATCTATTTGGAGTAGCAATCATCTCAGATTCCGTCATCACATCATTATCAAAAAGACCTCCTCTGGCTAGATTTATTTCTTCCAGTTAATGACAGGCAATCAAAGGCCTTCTCTGGTCCAGTTAAGTCGATTCCTAAAGATTTTTCTGAGGCAAAGCCAGTCAATGGAGACAAAATCAGTTAAATCAATTCCTAAATATTTTTCTGAGGTGAAACCTGTCAATGGAGATAACCGACCAACCTTTCAAGTTCCAGATCAACACTTGTAACTAGCCAGGAAATATCTGTGGATGATTGATTGTAGATCTATACCTGAAACCAGACAGGAAAGTTATCTACATGAAGAGACTGAATATCAATACCTGTAACAAGCCAGGAAGACTATCTTTCTTTCTCAAGTCAGAGATTAATACCTGAAACCAGACAGGAAAACTATCTCCTTGACCCACCTTTTTCAAGCTCTAGATCAATATCTGTAACTAGCCAGGAAAAATCTGTGGACGACGGGTTATAGATTAATACCTGAAACCAGACAGGACAACTATCTACTTGACCATCATGAGGCAACCCTACACCGGTTCCTTCTCTTTCAGATGCAGTTTTACACGGACTCATCATCAAGCAACCCTACACAGGTTCCTTCTTTCAATCTACCAAGTTACAATTCAACGAACATTTCTAGATGGCATCTTTAAGCCCATCTCCACAACTATCCATTACATTTCCAGATGGCATCTATAAGCCCATCCCCGACAAGATCATGTCACATTTCCAAATGGCATATATAAGCCCATCCTCCCATCCATCATCTCTCCAAATGGCATCTGTAAGCCCATTTCTGACATCACATTGCTGATACTACACCGTGCGAGTGCAAATTTCTGGGCACTTTAGTGTTCAATCATATTCCACCTTCGGATCACGAAAGGCGCGCAAGCCAATCTACATCCTCAGGTTTAAGAAGATTGAACAGGGGCAACTGTTGTACCCCAAAATTTGTCCTCCCATATTTCTCAAAACATTTCAAGAAAAATTTACAAGTCCAACCCGGCGCGTCATATTCAGGTGTTCTTTCGCCAAGATATCTCTGATAACGTATTCTCAAATTCAGGTTCGGCTCAAGAGTCAATTCTTTAAAGAAGGTATCCGAATGTGTGAGTTTTCTCAAAGAAATATGGTGAAGAAGTGTGCTGAAAGTGCAGTTTTTACGCGCTAAAAAATTCATAACTTGAAGATCGTGGCTCGTTTTGAACCCGTTCTGGTGGCCAAAATTCCGTCTTGACATTATCTACATTTTCATCTCTCACGGCTGGAAGCCAATTTCGATCAGAAGGTCTTCAAAAATGTGCATTTATCAAGTATTTCCGTACAGAAAATTTGTGACAGAAGTTTATTTGCGTCATGTTCAGAAAATCATAACTTGGTCGATTTTCATCGTATCGAGCTGGTTCCGGCGCCAAAATTTCACAAATTGAGTTGGCTACATTTTCACAGAAGGTATTGAGTTCAAACGGTATTCAAAAGGCCTTCGTTTTTTGCTCAGAGTGTGTGACGCGCCAAAAATCCTGAATGCTGAATATTATTTCATCTGGGCCGAAACTTCGAAAATTCATAACTCGGTCAATTTTTATCGGATTAGGCTCATATTTTTACACAAGGTCACTGACTTAGAGATCTACAACTTTTCTTCAAAAGTCGAGACCGGATTATGCTCCAATCAATACCAGTTTTTTATTGAAGAACGTGTCAGAGTCGACACTGGAGCCCAAAATAAGTTTGTCTGAGCTGAAACTTCAAAAATTCATAACTGATTCACCTTTTATCCGATTGAGCCGATTTTCGGACAGGAGTTAGTTATCGATGTCGGCTACATTTTGTTTTCACATTTACCCTTTAAAAATTGCACTTAAGTCCCTGCGATTTAGCCTGGAAAGTGACGAACTCAAGTGAACATTGGAGGCCCAATTGCACATTCAAAGCCCATTTTCTTTACCCTAATTTCCATTATATAATCACATTCTTTTCACACAAATCAGAAGAGAAAAAAACCCTTGCCACAACGCTGTCATAATATCAAATTCTTTCAAAAACCTTAAAACCTTGAAATCCTTATTACAAATCCCTCTCTCACTACAAACAAGTCATCCCGGTTACAAACCAACATCTCACTACTTCTTCAGTAAGGGTAAGGCTGGCTTGATCTCCATGATCAAAAGGGCATAAAAGCATTTATATCACTACTTCTCCAGTAAGGGTAAGGTTGATTTTATCTCCATGATCAAAAGGGTATAATCATTCATGCATGCCATATTGACCTAAACATTAAATTTCTTCATATATTGACTTTATTTGTATTTTATGATATATAGTAATTTATTTAATGTGTTCATGAGATTCAACACTGCAGATTTAGACAGGATCCCATGCAGGTTGATTAAGGAACTTTGAGGCCAAAACACAAATGGCCAAAAGCCAAAAGCCAAAAGCCAAATGGCTAAAACAGAATAGCTTACACATGACACCAATACATGGCGAGACAGACAACCTAAGAAGGTCAAGGAACGTTGAGGCCAGAACACAAATGGCCAAAAGCGAGAACACAAATGGCCAAAACAAAACACAAATTGCCAAAATAAAACAGTTTACACATGACGCCAATAGGTGTTTCACCCCTCCAATCAGACCCGTATACTCCTAAACTCTCTCTCTATTTTTATTATTTTCCTTTAATTAATTAATCGTTATTCTTTTTATTAATCACTAACCAATTAACATTTTTTCCTAATAAAATCAAAAACACAAAAAATATTTTATTTATTAAAATTAACTTCATCACTTTTATTTTTGTAAATAAATTAATTTAATCAATTTAGCTTTAATTAGATTTAACTTTTAATATTTTTTGCAATATTTAAAATCAATTTAGAATATTAGGTTTTTATTAGCATTAATTCAATTTATTTTATTTCTTTAAAAACTCAAAAATCCAAAAATATTTTCATAATTTAATTTAATTTAATTGTTCATTTAATTTAATTCCATTTAATTCAAAAATAACCAAAAAAATCACTTTCTTTCAAAAAAGGGTCAAAACCCCAAAAAACTCGCATCCGATTTAATTTCCCGCACGCGATCCATTTTTCCATATTATTGTACTTGCTTCCGGAATGTAATAACTTTAATTAGGACTTTATTTATTTATTGCTTTATTTTACTTTCCGCAATTTAAATTAAAGGGTTTGTTTTTGGCGATGTAAATACCCGACGCCTTGTAATAGCGTAGTTTTATTTTCCGCAACTATTAATTGCTAGATGTGTGTTAATTAGGCTATGCATGACAAGACTTATCCTTAAAATAAAATCAATCGTAGCTCACCATAACCTGTGCAAAGATAACATTAACTGAATCCTGACACACTCGCACATACCACTCTTAGGGTACGCCTCACTTGGTTGTCTCGACGTGGTCATTGAGTATAGGGTGTTTTAGAGGTCGCCCTCCTGTCTAAAGATCCAAGTTGCCTCGAAACGGTTGCCTCGGATAAAAAGGATCTAGGACATTGGGGTTACCGCTAAGTCGTCCTACTATTGCTTTGGTGACCACACATGTCCCTATAATCGAATTGACCCAAAACTCCAATGACGGTGCTACCTACTTCTCAATAATGGGATAGTACTGTCTAAAGTACATTTACACAGCTTAATTTATTTCGAGTAGGTAGAGGTTCTAAGGTACTTGCTCTTTCAAAACAAAAACAATTTTTCGCACTTACACTTTTCTGACAAAAGTTTTCAAAACAAACACTTCATGACACTCTTGAGGACTGATACAAGAGTTAAACGAAGTTTTCAAACAAACTTTTTTCAAAACCCACAAACACAAGAAAAGCAAACTCTTTTGAAAACATAGTGAGCAAGTACCTAAGAGCCCGTGGATAACCACGGATAAAAAGGGTGCTAACACCTTCCCTTTCTATAATCTACCTCCCGAACCGAGAAACATCTCGAAAAGGAATTTTGCTGTGTTTTTGTCCTTTCCTTGTTGGAGAAAATAAAAGATGGTGACAACTCTTGCTTACCGCGACATTTCGCGAACCAGCATTTCAAAACAGTCAGTTCTATTTCCACCGATTACACTTTCCATCAGTGGTTTTCCACGAGCTCTTAGGTACTTACTCATTTTTGAAAATTACTTTTGTGTTTGTGTGTTTTGAAAAGTTTTTTTGCTTTATGATAACTCTTGTATCAATTCTCAAGAGTGTGATAAAGTGTTTTTGAAAAGGTTTTGAAAGTGTGGTGTAAAAAGGAATTAGTTTTGAGCAAGTACTTAACAGTCATCTACCTACTTGAAAAAAGGCGTTCTTTTCCTCATTTCCTTTAGATAGTATTATCCTACTATTAGTGAGTAGGTAGCCATATCATTGGATGTTGAGGGACTATCTAAGAGACGTTTACGGTCACTGAGGCAATTGGGTAAGAACTCTTAGTAACTGTCCTAAAGTTCTAAGATCACTTTTTTAACCGAGACAACAGTCGAGAGGATCATCGAGGGACTTGTGATCTCTTGAACTAAAGGACATGCACAAGAGGCTGATGGTGATCCCGAGAAGGTTACCCGACACCTGAGGTTTGCTTTGAGAGCATACATTTTATTTTTTGTTGGCACACAAATTTTTATGGACACTAGTGTCACTTACACAAATGTGATGTTCCTTTTGTGTCATTTTGTGTTTGTGTCATTTTGGGCTTGTGTCATTTTGTGTCATTTTGTAATGCTGTAACAGACCTATGCACCAAGTGTGCTTGTAATAGACATATGCACCGACTGTGCTTGTAACAGACATGTGTACCAATGTTACATTTTGTTAATCTAATATGCACCAAGTTTAGTGTCATTGAATTATGATATATTATACACCATATGTCCAGTATATATGTAGAACATAACAACGTCTTAATTGAAATGGAAAACATAACATTGCTTATTGATACAAAACCATTGATACATAACATTGCTTATTGATACAAAATCATTGATACAAAATCTTGAAAACAAATTCAGTTACAGTAAACCTTAACAACTATTATTGATAACCTTAACAATTCGATTACATTAACTTAAACAATATTGCAACCACCATCCATGACAAACAAAGTGAAAGCATCATCCAAAGGTTTTTTCTCTTCTTTATTACAAGTTTTTTCTTCAATTTTGATGACTTCTCTGGGCTTCCTTCTACTCCTCATTTCTTCTCAACTGCACAGTCATTCACCCTAACAATCTCCTACACAAATTCTATCAAATAAACCTTGGTGATTTCACATTGACAACATATTGAGGGAGGATTCATGTCATTCCCTTGAAGCTCACTAGCCAAATCGTCCCACACGAATAACCCACATCCATTCTACAAATATAATTAAGATTAACACACATACTAACAAACTCTGAAAACAAAAGGATTACAATCTTATACAAATACTTATCAGTGAATTTCTATATTTCCAGAATTTTCTATTTGGGTTATCAATGGTGTTGGATAGCCACATCTTCATCCTTTCGTTGCACCCACATGTTGTCAATCCCCTTCCAAAATTACCAGCTGATGATGATGATTTGCTTCCACCCATGCTTGAGATGGTGGCGGAAGAAGGCAGATGATGGCGAACGAAGAAGGAGGATGGCGGAAGAAGAAGAACAATAAAGAGTAGATGAAGAGAGAAATAGGGAAGAAACTCTAAAGGGAACACGTTAAATGAGATTATGCCATGTTGTAATGTACAAGTGGAATCAATTTCAAAAAATAATAATCATAAAAGCCACGAGTGAAAAATTAGAGGAATCTTCCGGACCACTTGGCATTTGGAGGATTCTGTGAAGGAATCTAAATAAGATAAGGAGGATTAAAAGAAAACTTTATTCGGGACTAAAAACAAATATCGTTAACATTACAATGAATTGTATATTTAACCCTAAAATAAATTGTTAATTAAAATATTTTTATATATAAAAAAATTATAGACACAAACTATTTATCTCTTTTAAAAATAACAATTCTTTTAATTCTTTTTTTATTCTTATTACATTTTGAAAACAAATATGTATAACACACAAATATTTAATAACAGGTATCCTCCTAGTTATATTAAATCAAATTTTGTTTTAATATAAATAGTAATAACCTTTTGTTTAAATTTATAAAAAAAACTTACAACCCCCGCCAACATGACTGCAATTTAGATTCCCTCCATTTTCACAAAATTTAAATTAAACCCTAAATAAACAAAATTAAAAACCAAAATCCCTTTAATATTCTTATTACCATTTTCGTTGATTTTGAAAATTTCCATGGCGGAATGCGAACTTCCTTCGTTCTCTCTAGGGTTCGATCTTGATCCCGAAGACACACCTCCCCATTCCTCCACTCCCGACCCGATCCTAATAGTACCGGACTCCGAATCCGACCCGATCCTAATAGTACCGGACTCCGAATCCGACCCCGAAACCCGACCCGAACCACCACGCCGCATCTTCAAACGCCTCCGTCATGGTCTCCCCTCCTCCACCGTTCGCCACCAACCCGAACCGCCTCCGTGCATCGACGTTGACGATGATGATATCGAGGAGTTCTCAGATGAACATGTTCAAGGTCAAATTATTTATATTTTATATTTTTTACCATGAAGTTTCTTCGTTTGCTTCTTTTCTGCTTATGATTGTTAATTAATTTTGCTATTTTGATTGATTCTGATGTAAGTGTGTTCATTTTTGTGAAATTAATTAGTATCAGCACGTTCTTCGGTTCGGAATCAGAATAGTTCTATATGTCGCAGCTCAAAAGTGTCATTGAAAAGTATTGGAGTGTTAACTCCTCATTCATCTACCAACTCTAGGGATAAAAAAAGAGAGCCGGATTTAGAAATTCCTGATTCTGTTGAGTTGGAGACTGGTCATTGTGGGTCCATGTTTCGGAAGTTAATGACTAGTCCTCTTCGTAGGTTTCAATTGATTGAATCGGATGATGATGATGATGATGATGATGTTATGGTTGATGAGAATGTTGATGGTGGAAGTAAACCAATGTGTAATAAAAATACACCTGTGATTTCTTTGGAACGAGATAGCAAGAGGCAATTTGATGATGTGAAACAAAATACGAAGGATTTACCGATACATCTTTCGCCGGTGAAGAGTTTCTCCATTCCTAGGGATAAACAAGGTTCTGCAGGATTGGAAACGGGTCAGAGTGGGTCGGTGTTTCCCAATGGCAAGTTAGCGGCTAGTCCTCTTCGCAGGTTTCAATTGATTGAATCTGATGATGATGATGATATGGTTGGGGAGGATGTTAATAGTGTGGATTTACCGAAGAATTTCCCCATTCCTAGGGATAAACAAGCTTCTGCTGGATTGGAAACGGGCCAGAGTAGGTTGGTGTTGCCAAATGGCAAGTTAGCGGCTTGTCCTCTTCGCAGGTTTCAATTGGTTGATTCTGATGATGATGATGTCATGGTTTGTGAGGCTAAAGTTGGCCCCTCCTTGTCAACTGGTAACCGAAACAGACCTCCTAGTTCTTTGAAACAAGATAAAAAGGTGCGGTTTGTTGAAGCAAACCAAAATCAGAAACATCTTTCCCCGGTGAAGAAGAACTTTTCTATTCCTACACCTGCCTTCAATGATGAGTGTGAAGAGTACTTCCATTCTGCCAAGGACACACAGTTGCCAAAATCTAACGAGCCATATCGTGAGGCTAATTCTGAATGTCAAAAGGATGAACAAACGTGGGAAGCGGCAGGTCCTCTTCCTCCTGCTCATCATTATTTTTTTCACGACAATCCAAGAATTCAGCAGTTAATTCGTAGTCGACTGTGTAATTTTTCTCCATTAGGTGACAACACAGTGAATCAGCAAGAAAATATTGATTACATGTAACCCATGAATATTCTATCCTTAACTATTTTTTAGTTTTTGATCATAGTTAAGAAGTATCTCACGAGCTTATGTTTTGATTTCAGGGGACAATTTAACAATGGAGGATCAACAAGCAGAAGAAGCAAATCAAAAAACTTGAATGATTCTGAAGGTTGGGTAGATCCCAAAATCATTCCTAGTAGTACTAGAAAGAAAGCAACAAAGAGAAACAACAATAAGAAAAATAATGAAACAAGCAAATTAAACACTTCAAATGATTCTGCAAGTTGGGTGGAACCGAAAGATGCAGGTCAAAGGCGTGTACAAGCAAGCGGTGAACAGGCTGGTCATTGGTATACAGGATCAGATGGAAGAAAGGTATGTTAAAATTTCTGAAGAATGTTTTATGCTATTAGCTGGTTCAATTTGTTTATTCTTATTGCTAGAGATGCTGCTCATAAAAAGCTGAAACTTGATGTGTTATTTTGTGACAACACTTTCAAAGGATCATACTATGTCATTCTATTCCATTTTAATATTCTAGCCACCGCAAACAACTTTAATGCAGAAAACATCTGTGTTGTTTTACATTTCATGATAGACATTGATGGTTTTTAATTGATCAAGTATATTGAAATTTGTTCTGCAATTCCTTTTATCTTCTAGCTAAGAACACATTCTGGCATTCGCTAACCTATAGTCATTCTTGCAATTCTCCATATGATTTGTGTTGGACCTTCTCTTGTTTATCATAAACATATTTCGGCATATTGTATCGATTGATCAGAACCTGAATTTTCTTATCTTTCACATTGTAGGTTTATGTCAACAAGAGTGGGAAGGAGTCCACTGGCCGAAATGCTTATAGAAGTTACCGGAAGGTACATACATTCACTTGCAAATTATTTTGATTTTGTCATATGGTCTTTTTATTAATAGTATCTGTCACTGAATTCCTTTTGATGTTTACAGGACAGTGGAGCAGCATCCAAAAAGAAAACAACTGCCAAGAAGGGAAAGTAAATTTTGATGCAATACATTAAATTACTTTTGGACAGGTTCCTGTAAATTACCCGTTGACACATTTATTTACAGCACTAACATGTATAAATAGAGAACATCAGAGAAAACATGTTTTCTTGTGATAAAGAAAGAGAAGACTTTTTTTGTTATGCACTTTTTTGAATGCCCAAAACATGTTGTCATCATCGACCTACAATATTATCGTGCTGGTACTCTATCAATGATTTCTTGAATGGCACTATCATATTATGATCATGAATGAGTCTTACATATAGTAATTCTATTGCTGTTTTCTATAAAATTTGTACATTTACTCAGTCAAATTGACATTTTTTAAGTCAAATGAGTAAGATTCTCATTCTTGGAATTATCTTTTAAGATTTTTAAAATATATAATGTAAATATACTTTCTCCCAAAACAGTGTTTAGTGTCAAAAACGGTAAAAATATTAATTTTTATGAAAAAAAAAATTTTTTTGAGTAATGAAATATACATACTCCAAATTTTTTTTTTTTTAAAATTAGTGTAAGAAAAAGTATATAAAATTGCCATTTTTAATTTGACCTTAGTTGGTATGTAATTAAATTTTGTACACATTCAATCGTATCTTACTAAACAGATAACAACAAAGTAGCCAAATAATTAAATTTTTTATAGCCACAAAATTTTCAATATATAAATAAATTACCTTCCACAAAAATATTCTACCAAAGACAGACTATGTTGCTGATTTTTTTAAATCAAGTAAAAGACAAGAAACTTGAACCACAAACAAAGTTGGAAGATATCCACCACAAGTGACTCCACCTCAACATTGAAATTGGATGAACAAATAGAAACGTGGACCAATTATAACTCAATAGCTAACATCTTTACCCAATGGAAATCTAATTTTGGATTTGCTTATATCCTTACCACTCTTCTATATTCTCTCAAACTTTCACTCATTCATTCACATAATACTATTGCAAGAAGAGTCACTCACAAACTATTCTCATTGTGTAACAAGAATCACAAATATGACTTGTAACACATTGATGAGTTCAGCTATCTCAGCTTTTCCATCTCTTCTTTCTTCATCAAAATCAAGATTTGCAACTTCAATTCCACTTCGTTGTGTTGCTTCTACCAATGCTTCTAGATTCACCATGACTTCTGATTGGATGCCTGGTCAGCCTAGACCTTCCTATCTTGATGGTTCAGCTCCAGGGTATGCATGGATTCATTTTTCATTTTTTTTTTCTTTTGGTTTTCGAGATTGGTGAATTCAGTTCAATAGTCGACTTCACATGTTAGCATCAATAGTTGAATCGTGCAAATTCTCTGTAAAATGACCATTAATATCACTAGAAGTTATCAATGATGTTATTTTATATGATGTTGTAGTATATTATTAATCGCTTGAATGATTTTGTGATTCAGTGACTTTGGATTTGATCCTCTTGGTCTTGGTTCAGTACCAGAGAATCTTGAGAGATTCAAAGAGTCTGAACTCATTCACTGCAGATGGGCAATGCTTGCTGTTGTAAGTATCTCTCCTTTTAAGAATCGCGGTTTAATTTTATTTTAATGCATGTTCGGATTAATAGTGAAATCATAACCACCAAAGATTGACATGTTAGTAAAGGCTTGAGAGTAAGTTCGAATCCACCTAGTAGAATTCTACTAGGTGGACGGTGAGATTGTTCCTTTTAGATTTGTCGGTCTATATACTAAGTTTTCAGAAAGAAAAAAAAAACATTGAAATCAGCACGGTGACACCTTACTAAGTAGGCTTATGCGGCAAGATGAAGAGTTTTTTTATTGATTGACGGTATACAACTACTAAAGTTTGTTATATTTTGCAGCCAGGGATTTTGGTACCAGAGGCATTGGGGTTAGGGAACTGGGTAAAAGCACAGGAATGGGCAGCACTTCCTGGAGGACAAGCAACCTACTTAGGAAACCCTGTTCCATGGGGTACCCTACCCACCATTTTGGTCATTGAGTTCCTTTCTATTGCTTTTGTTGAACACCAAAGAAGTATGGAGAAAGACCCTGAAAAGAAGAAATACCCTGGTGGTGCTTTTGATCCTTTGGGTTACTCTAAAGACCCTAAAAAGTTCCATGAATACAAAATCAAAGAAGTTAAGAATGGTAAGTAACAACTTGTTAAAATGGTTAGCACAACTCACACACAAAGTTAACATACTAGAACTATTAACCACGATTTCAGTAGATGATTGATGAATTGTGACACTGTTACTTATACTTTGTTGAATGTTTTTATTAGGCCGTCTCGCTTTGTTGGCTTTTGTTGGAATCTGTATTCAACAATCAGCATACCCAGGGACTGGACCTTTGGAAAATTTGGCAACTCACTTGGCTGATCCATGGCACAACAACATTGGAAATGTTCTTATTCCACCACAATAGTTTTCAACCTCAATCTTTCTTTATATATTAGCAGCTACTTGTAAAACTCCACCAAATACATTGTTTTTGTTTTGTGATGAATCATATCTCTCTCTATGGTGTTGTTTTCACTGTCTTTGTAATTAAACTTTCGAATATTAGATACATGTTGGTATCAAACGAGTTGAAGCTTAAGTGAACCAGTTATATCCTTGGTTATTAGATTTTGTTGTATGAATTTCAATGCACAATCCTTAATATTGAATCCAGAAAGCAAGTTAAACAAGAATGTATTAGAAGCCTTTCAATCCCTCACACTTCAGTTACAATTAATTTAGCTGTAGATTTAACATTTTTAAATTAGTGTCACGGTCACAGTCGCTCGTTTAGTTGCTATGTATGTCTGCTCTCAGTGCTCAAACTGCTGCTACCTCCGCCAACGCGATTTGGTTCTCCAACCCTGGCTGCCAAAGCAAGAACTTCAGGGGACATCTCCCAGCTTCCGCTTTTTCTTCCCCAGCTAGATCGCCTAGGATGTATTCCAACACGGTCGCTCGTCTCGTCAACTGTTGTCCTAATTTCTGGAGACAACTCGCCAAACTCTCCATCCTTTACAGCCACGCGATTGTTTAATTGTCCTTCACAATGATCGATGTTGCTACCCACGTCACCCCAGACTGTTTTCCTTCCCATCTCTATGTCGTCAACAGCTTTTCCCATACTTGGACTCATAAAGCCTCCACCCACTGATCGGGCAGGTAACACTGGTTCGATTGGGACCTTTGCCCTGAAATTATTCTTTGACGGTGGAATGCTGGTGAAGAATATCTCTTTGAAATTATCGAACACTCCTCTGTTATATGGGTTGGCTCGTCGATCATATCGGTATCTGAAGTTCTCATACGTAGTCTGCAAGAACAATGAACACTTATATGAAGTTTTTAAGTACTTTAGAATAGCCAAGTTATTGTTGAAGAATATAAAACAGTGTTTTAAAAACCAAACCGGACAGTTCAACTTATTGAACCTCGCCGGTTTGATGTCTGGTTCGATTTCTAAAAGAAATATCAAGACTAAAAAAGAAGCAATTACCTGATTTGTACTTATGAGATATAAATGAAAGGCGGTCAGGCCACCGACAAACCACATGCATATGAAGGAGTAAACTATCAAGACTATGGAGGCTGGACTTTTGATCATTGCCTTCCAAATTGTTGTCTCCTCGGCCTTCATAATTCTTCTAATATAGACCCAACAAAATGCGAAAACATATATACAAAGTAGCGTCGTTGAGAAGACAAACATGAAGAAGAACCGATAATTACGCTGCATGACAATTTGCACAGGTTCAGATATACAGAATATCAAGAATGGCATGTAAAATGCTGAAACGCAGAAATATACGTACAATTGAGAAATGTTCAACTTACCAGTCCAATGCACTGCCCAACCCAGGGGCAATGGTGATCAAACCTCTCCACACAGTTGTTGCAAATTGAGCAATGAGAGCATCGAGGAGGCCTGTAGAGCATGCAAGTATCGCAATACTTAACTTTAACAACAATTCCATTGACCTCAACCTCCTTGATGCGAGGCAACCGCAATTGCGGAGTTTGACCAGCCCCGACATCTAAACTACCTTCAAGACCTTCTGGCTCAGGAGGATGTGCATTGCGCGGGATTATACCAGGGTCACGGCCAGATGTTGACAAGAGAAGAACTACGATCTGGAAAAAGACTATAGCATTAGCATACGGTAAATATTTTAGTGCAAACAAGTGTGTGTGAGTTGCAACATAGAAAAATGCTTCTCATGCTTACACACAAATGAAGTGTGTGCGAGTACGCGTGTGTGAAAGAGAGGGAGAGAGAGAGACTCACATAAATGGTGAAGACAACAACAACTGCCATTATTGATATCCCCCAGTGATCAGAATAATCATCTATCAATTTTCTAGCAACATAGATACAAAATACGACAACAGGAGCAACGATAAGAAAAATGGTCAGGGCTAACGATCTTGCATCTGGTCCAAATATGAACCGACCTTGAAGAAAAAATTTCTGCAACAAAGGGATTAAAACAATTAATATGTATCAACATAATTACAAATTTTCTAGAAAATAACATATATTCCAAAAAAAAATTGCAGCAACCGTCACCGACATAGTTTCATTCTTTACAAAATCTGTGGATAAAACCATTAATGGAAAAGGGTATACAAATTTTACCTAACAATGCAAGAAACTGGTCATGAAAGTGAGAATTTACGTCAGTCACCACTATAGAAATTCAGGTACAATACAAGGATTCAACCGAAACTCAACACATCACCTCACAGATATAATTAGATTTCGTTATTCTGTTTGTACAAAAAATTTAGATTCCAATTCCTAAAAAGTCGAGATTTGACATGCTAATCTACAAAATCAAGAACCAAACCAATTACAATTGTTTTAGCGCAATGCCGGTCCGAGAATGGAAAAGGATGACACATGTCAGTTTTATCAACTACCATCGTTTCACAGTTCACAAAAACAATACGCATTCGGAGACATTTTGTAATATCAAACACACCTAACATATTCAAGAACCCAAATAGTTGTTTACTTAACTCTCTGCAAATTAATACTCCAAAGTTCAAACAAACTAAAAATAGTAGCTTTATCTAAAGCTAAAAATAGTAGCCACTAGAAGAGAAGGAAAAAAAAAATTCTAAAACCTAAAATAAACAGCACTATATAATCAACATTTAATTATTTCTTAACTTAAACAAATTCATCACATATCTTTTTCCCAATGCTACTTCAAAACCCATCAAAATTCTAAAACAAAAACCCTAAAAATGTGAATTCCTCATCTATGAAAACAAAACCATAAACCCAAATTCCATCACAAATTAACTAAAAAAACTTATAAAAGGAATGGAAAAGAAAGTTTGTTACATACGTTAGAACCTTTCCAAGCTTGGAAAATACGCAAATCAGAGGATCCTGAAGCCGGATCGGATCTCTGGGGAGGAGGAACAACATACATATCGTGTATATGTATATTATATATTTATATATATTCCTAAAAGAAGAACCTTTTTTCACAAACTATATATATCTATTTGGAAGTTGAAGAAAACAAGAAGTGAATTGAAACCCAACAGAGATTGAGAATGGAGGTTTTCCGGCGACAAGACACGGTACGAGGGTTTGGTTTTGAGAGTAAAGGTTGCTTTTTTTTTTGTTGCTGCTGTGTGAGAGTTTTGGTTTTTGGATTCTCTTTTACTGTCCCATACACTGTGATCTATGTCTATGCTTTACAGCATCTAGTATACGAGGATGTGGCTTTTTTATTTTATATAATTTTTTATGTTAGTTTTTATGATAAAATTATTTTAATTTTACGAAATTATTTAGTTGATATATTTTAAATAAATTTATAATATTTAAAAAGATAGTTAATATTTAATTGGTATTTTAAAATGATACTAATAGCTATTGGAAATATAATTTAGTTAATATTTACAATTCTCAATGCTTATTCTTTAATAGGGTCTTTTGGCATTTTCAAATTTGTAGTATAAATATGCTAAGTAAGCTATCAATATTGTAACTCATTCATTCCTCTTTTGATATACAATATTAGTTCTCTTTGTTATCATTCATTGCTCAATCTTCTTCTCCTCTTTCATTACCTTGCACCAACAAATTGGTATCTAGAGCACTTGGTTTTGTTTTTCCTGGGAAACACGAGTGTTTGTGAGTTGTGTGTTTGATTTTGGTTCATTGTTTTTTCTGTTGAAATCTTGAACAAAATCTGAACAGAATTTGATTATATGGGTTGGGAAATAGTGTGTTTGAAGATCTGAAAATTCGTGCAAGGTTTAAAATAAGTGGAGACAGTAGTTTAAACACCGAACTTCTGGTTTTTAATGGCAAAAATTGGAACAGATGGATGATACAAATGCGTGTGTTGTTTGGTGCACAAGATATTCTGGATCTGGTTACAGATGGTTATGTACCAGCTGCAGTAGATGCAACTGAAGAACAAAGAACTGTTGAGAGGATGATGAGGAAGAGGGATCAGAAAGCTCTGTTCTATATCCATCAGTGTGTGGATGAAAGTGTGTTCGAGAAGATTGCTGATTCAACAACGTCAAAAGGGGCGTGGGATTTACTGGTGAGATGTTACGGTGGTGACACATCAGTAAAGAAGGTGAAGCTTCAATCCCTACGAAAGCAATACGAGAACCTGAACACGAAGAGCAGTGAGAAAGTCTCTGAATATATCTCCAAAGTGATTCTGATCACTAACGAGATGAAGGTGTGTAGAGAAACTTTGTATGAACAGGTAATCATAGAGAAGATTCTGAGGCCGCTTACTCCTCAATTTAATTACATTGTTGTTTCTATTGAACATTCTAAAAATCTGGAAACCATGATAATAGAAGAATTGCAAAGCAGCTTAGAAGCACAGGAGTTACGTCTGTCTGAGAGAACTTCTGAGAGGGAAGCTGAGCAAGCTCTGAAGGCTTCTTTTGTCAAGAAAGACCAGAAGTAGAATAGACGTGGTGATAGATTCCAGAAGTCAGAAGCCTCAACCTCTGATGATAAGAAATATCATAAAGGAAAGGAGAGGTATGACAAAAGGAAGGTTCAATGTTACTCTTGTAAACAATTTGGCCATTTTGCCAGAGATTGTAGGTCAAACAAGGAAAGGAAATCATAAGAAGCATATATGGCTAAGAGAAACTCTGATGATGAACCTGTACTACTAATGGCTTCTGATTCTGATGGAAAATGCTCAGAAGATTGGTGGTATATGGACACTGGCTGTTCAAATCATTTGACTGGAAATAAACAATGGCTGACAGACTTTAACTCCAGAAGGAGAACAAAGATCAGATGTGCTGATGATAAGTATCTTAACGCAGAAGGTATGTGAGATGTCAGAGTTAGAGTGAAGAATGGGAAAGACATTTTGATCAAAGACGTTTGGTATGTTCCTGGTATTAGAAGCAATCTGATGAGCGTAGGTCAGCTGATTGAGAAAAGTTTCTCAGTTGTTATGAAAAACAATCTTCTGACGTTGTATGATTCCAATCAGAAGTTAATTATGAAGTCTGAACAAGGAGGCAACAAAACATTCAAGGTAAATGTAGAAACAACTGAAGTAACGTGCCTTAGTGCAGAAGGAGCTGAAGGTAACAGTAAGCTATGGCATAAGAGGTTGGGGCATTTGAACTATAGAAGCTTAGGGCATTTATGTTCTAAGAAACTTGTACATGGTATTTCGAAGATTGTGAAGCCTGAGAAGTCATGTGAGATATGCATGAAAGGCAAGCAACCTAGATTTCCATTTACATCAGAAGTAGCCCCCAGAGCGAAGCATACTCTGGGGGTAGTACATTATGATGTGTGTGGACCATTTCCAGTACCTTCACTTGGAGGAAACAATTATTTTGTGTCTTTTGTGGATGAGTTCACAAGAATGACATGGGTAACACTCATCAAGTTCAAGCATGAAGTGTCTACTGAGTTACAGAAATTCAAAGTGAAGGCTGAGAAGCAGAGTGGTCAGAAGTTAAAAATTCTGAGAACAAATGGTGGTGGTGAGTATAACTCTACACTGTTTCAGAAGTTTTGTGAGGAGAGTGGAATAGAACATGAGGTTACTGCTCCATAGCACAACGGTCTTGCTGAAAGAAGAAACAGAACTTTGCTTGATATGACCAGAAGCATGCTGAAAGAGAAAAAGCTGCCTCACGTGCTATGGGGAGAAGATGTTGCCACACCAACATATATTCTGAACAGGTGTCCAATGAAGAAATTGAAGGAAGTTGTTCCTTTAGAGAAATGGACTGGAGATAAGCAGAGTGTCAGTCATCTGAAGGTGTTTGGCCATGTCTGTTACAAACACGTTCCAGAAGCTAGAAGACAAAAACTGGATGATAGAAGCAAAATAATGTTGCTGGTGGGGTACCACAGTACATGTGCGTATAAGCTTTATTGTCCAGAAACTAATAAAGTTGAAGTTAGCAGAGACGTTATGGTAAAAGAGTCTGAAGCATGGGATTGGAACAAATCTCAATCAGATTCTGGTGTAATACCAACACCAGAGTTAGCCTCTGAAGATGTTTTAGAAAGTTCCGAAGAGGAATCTGATCTTGAAGATTCTGAAGATGAGTCAGAAGAAGATTCAGGAAATGGATCTGATTCTGATCCAGATGCTGATGATGATCCAGAATTTGGTGGTGATCATAGTTCTGGAAGGGAAAACTCTGAAGGTGGTAACTCTGAAAGTAGTAGTTCTGGTGCAGTTTCAGAATAAGCTCAAAGACCACAGAGAATCAGACAAAAACCAAGAAGGTTTACAGATTTTGACATGTTGCATGATAATGAAGTTGACTCTGAAGGAGAAGTCGTTCAGTGCGCCATGTTAGTAGATTCTGAACCAGCGGGCATTAAAGAAGCTCTCAAAAAGAAAGAATGGCTTAATGCCATGAAAGAAGAACTTGAGGCAATAGAAAGGAACAAAACATGGAAATTGACTAAACTTCCAGATAAAAAAAAGCCATCAGCGTCAGATGGGTTTTTAAGTTGAAACTTAAGCCAGATGGTTCAATTGGCAACCATAAATCTAGACTAGTAGCTATAGGTTTTCTTCAGAAACCTGAGCTAGATTACTTTGAGGTGTTTGCGGCTGTAACTAGGCATGAAACAATCAGACTGGTAATTGCTTTAGCTGCAAACAGAAATTGGCCTTTAATGCATCTGGATGTGAAGTCTGCATTTTTGAACGGTCCATTACACGAAGAAGTTTATGTGTCACAACCTCCTGGATTTGTGAAAAAGAATCAGGAAGGGATGGTATACAGGTTAAATAAAGCTCTGTATGGACTAAAGCAAGCGCCTAGAGCTTGGAATCTAAAAATTGATTCATTTTTCAAGAAGCAGAGGTTTCAAAAGTGTGAGATGGAATATGGAGTTTATGTATAACACTCTGATAACAATATGATTCTGGTGTGTCTCTATGTTGATGACATTTTGCTAACAGATAGCTGCCCAGAAGATATAAAGAAGTTCAAAGAAGTTCTGATGAATGAGTTTGAGATGACAAATCTAGGAAAAATGACATATTTCCTAGGGATGGAGATTTTGTACTCGAAGAAGGATATCATTCTGCATCAGTTAAAATACGAACAAGAACTTCTGAAGAGATTTAAGCTGCAGAATTGCAAAGTTACTGTGACACCATCAGAAACCAATCAAAAATTGGATTCTGACTCTGATGGTGATTCTGTTGATTCAACAACCTTCAAACAGTTGGTTGGTTCTCTAAGGTATTTATGTAATACTAGACTTGACATTTGTTATGCAGTTGGATTGGTTAGTAGATTCATGAGTAATCTAAAGTGGTCTCATTTCCAAGCTGTTGTCAGAATTCTGAGATATATTAAGGGAACTATGAGATATGGAGTGTTGTTTCCTTCTGAAAGAAAGACAAAATCAGAATTAGTAAGTTATTCTGATTCTGACTGGTGCGGAGACAGAGTGGATAGGAGAAGTACTTCTGGATACTTGTTTAAATTTCAGGGAGGTCCAATTTCCTGGAGTTCCAAGAAACAGCCTGTCGTGGCTCTGTCAACATGTGAAGTTGAGTATATCGTAAGTAATTTAGCTACTTGTCAAGTTGTTTGGCTTCTGAATCTCCTACATGATCTGAAGGTTAAAGTTGAGGAACCTCTGAAGCTGATGATTGATAATAAGTTTGCAATTGATCTTGCCAAGAACCCAGTGCTACATGGAAGAAGCAAGCACATTGAGACTAAGTATCACTTTCTCAGAAGTCAGGTGCAGAAAGGAGTGTTAGAAGTCCTGCATTGTAGCACTCAGAAACAGCTTGCAGATCTTCTAACAAAGGCAGTTAAAACAGATCAATTTCTTTGCTTGAGAGATGAAATTGGTGTTGTTAGCTTATGATAGAAATATCTAAATTAAGGGATGGTATTGGAAATATAATTTAGTTAATGTCTATAATTCCCAACGCTTATTCTTTAATAGGGTCTTTTGGCATTTTAAAATTTGTAGTATAAATATGCTACCTAAGCTATCAATATTGTAACTCAGTCATTCCTCTTTTGATATACAATAGTAGTCCTATTTGTTATCATTCATTGCTCATTCTTCTTCTTCCCTTTCATTACCTTGCACCAACAAATTGGTATCTAGAGCACTTGGTTCTGTTTTTCCTGGGAAATACGAGTGTTTGTGAGCTGTGTGTTTGATTTTGGTTCATTGTTTTTTCTGTTGAAATCTTGAACAAAATTTGAACAGAATTTGATTATGTGGGTTGGGAAACAGTGTGTTTGAAGATCTGAAAATCCGTGCAAGGATTAAAATGAGTGGAGACAGTAGTTTGAACACCAAACTTCCAGTTTTTAATGGGAAAAATTGGAACAAATGGATGATACAAATGCGTGTGCTGTTTGGTGCACAAGATGTTCTGGATCTAGTTACAGATGGTTATGTACCAGCTGCAGCAAATGCAACTGAAGAACAGAGAACTACTGAGAGGATGATGAGGAAGAGGGACCAGAAAGCTATATTCTATATCCATCAGTGTGTGGATGAAAGTGTGTTCGAGAAGATTGTTGATTCAACAATGTCAAAAGGGGCGTGGGATTTACTGGTGAGATGTTACGGTGGTGACGCATCAGTAAAGAAGGTGAAGCTTCAATCCCTACGAAAGCAATATGAGAACCTGAACATGAAGAGTAGTGAGAAAGTTTCTGAATATATCTCCAGAGTGATTCTGATCACTAACGAGATGAAGGCGTGTGGAGAAACTTTGTCTGAACAGGTAATCATAGAGAAGATTCTGAGGTTGCTTACTCCTAAGTTTGATTACATTGTTGTTTCTATTGAACATTCTAAAAATCTGGAAACCATGAGAATAGAAGAATTGCAAAGCAGCTTAGAAGCACAAGAGTTACGTCTGTCTGAGAGAACTTCTGAGAGGGAAGCTGAGCAAGCTCTAAAGGCTTCTTTTGTCAAGAAAGACCAGAAGATGAATAGACGTGGTGATAGATTCCAGAAGTTAGAAGCCTAAACCTCTAATGATAAGAAATATCATAAAGGAAGGGAGAGGTATGACAAAAGGAAGGTTCAATGTTACTCTTGTAAACAATTTGGCCATTTTTCCAGAGATTGTAGGTCAAACAAGGAAAGGAAATCAGAAGAAGCATATATGGCTAAGAGAAACTCTGATGATGAACCTGTACTACTAATGGCTTCTGATTCTGATGGAAAATGCTCAGAAGATTGGTGGTATATGGACACTGGTTGTTCAAATCATTTGACTGGAAACAAACAATGGCTGATAGACTTTAACTCCAGAAGGAGAACAAAGATCAGATGTGCTGACGATGAGTATATTAATGCAGAAGGTATGGGAGATGTCAGAGTTAGAGTGAAGAATGGGAAATAAATTTTGATCAAAGACGTTTGGTATGTTCCTGGTATTAGAAGCAATCTGATGAGCGTATGTCAGCTGATTGAGAAAGGTTTCTCAGTTGTTATGAAAAACAATCTTCTGACGTTGTATGATTCCAATCAAAAGTTAATTATGAAGTCTGAACAAGGAGGCAACAGAACTGTTGTACCCCAAAATTTCCCCTCTCATGTTTCCCAAAGTCTTCCCCCTGCATGGTTGATCACAAACTCTTGCCTAGGGAAAAGGAAATTTTTTGAGTGTTGCTTCAAGTACATTTCGATTGGCATTCTGAAGGACCCTTCGATTGGTGTTCTGAAGGAGCCTTTCGATTGGCATTCTGTCAAGCTCTTTCGATTGGCATTCTAGACAAGCGCTTCGATTTGCACTCTGAAAGACCTTTCGATTGGCATTCTGTCAAGCTCTTTCGATTGGCATTCTGGACAAGCGCTTCGATTTTCATTCTGAAAGACCCTTCGATTGGTGTTCTGAAGGAGCCTTTCGATTGACATTCTGGACAAGCCTTTCGGTTGGCATTATGGACAGGTACTTCGTTTGGTATTACAACAGTGTCCTTCGATTGGAATTTCAAAAAGGCCCATTCGAAGAAGCGCTCAAGGGGTCCATTCGAAGAAGCTCTCGAAAGAGCATTCGAAGGAGGCCATCAGCCCATTCGAAAGGGAGCATTCGAAGGCCAATACATGTCATTTAAAAATTCAAAAAGGGACAGGATCCCATGTGTTTAGCCAACGTTACAAACTCTCATTCATGGCTTTCAAACACATAATTAACTTACAAATTCTTATTCATGGTTGTCAAACACATAATCAAAGTCATTTAAGCCTTTGTCCTCTTGTCCCCTCCACCCCCTCTATATAAAGAAATCACAAATGCTGCAAAGAGGACACAAAAAATATACAAAAAAATAGAGAACTTGGAGATACGCTGCCAAAAGTCATCAGCACTTCCAGGAAGCCATACCCAATCCTTGCACCAGCCAAAGCTGCCACCCAGCGAACACCTGCACCCTCAGAACTACAGATCGAAGCACCTTTGTTGGTAAAAAAAGATCTAATCTCAATCTCATTTTTAAATTCATTTTGATTGCATATTCATATTATTACTGTTATTTGTGAATGATTTAATGTGCTACATATAAGCTACAACGCAGAGATGAGATTGTGCCATTGCTTGGGCACAATCTGAGTTTCTCCTTCGAATCCCAGGATAAAATAAACCCAGACCCAGATTCAGCAGGTGCGAATAAGGGGGAGATTCGAACCAAGGGGGTAAAATCCCCCCTGGACCTTTAACATGTGTTTCGTTTCTTGCAGGAAATACATTCTCAGATTCCTGTTCAGAGTTTCGAAACTCAGCAGTTTAGCTTCGAACTGGACCCAGGATTTCTAGATCGAAGGATGACATGTCCAGATCGAACACCCTCAGAGTGCAGCCCCTCACGCACCTTCGATCCAGCTTCTTCATTGGGTCGAAAGACAGCCTGCACCTCTTTCGACCCAAGCCTCCGGAATTATATTTTTTTTCCTCTTGATTTGCTGCCTGGCCCATTTGTATTTTGTTTACTTTGTTTTTGTTTATCTCTTTTAGTTTGTTTTTTTTAATCAACATAAAAATCATAAAAATAAATAACTTAGAATTAGAATTTAATTTAGTTAATTATTTTAACTTATTTTCTTCAATTTTTAAAATCAGTAGACTTAGGATTTATTTGAATTCAATCCTTTTCATAAACAAAAAAAATGCAAAAAATATTAGGTATGTTTTAGAATTAATTTTAATAAGTTTTTTTTAATTAATTAAATTTGACTTAATTGAACATTTAGCATTTTTCCAAAAAAATAAAACAACAACAAAAGATTGTACGCTTAGGTTTTTTTAAGATTCACGCGCGTTTATTTTATTGTAACTCCTTATTATTCCCCCAATTTTGGACATGTGAATAATCCCCCTCCCCGAAGCCTTGTAATAGCGTAAGATTTACAATTTCCGCACTTTAAATTCCTGTATATATATTAACTGCTTAGATGTATGCTAACTAGGATTGTATGACAAGATCTAAAAACAAATGATAGAACACCTAAAAATACAAAGATAATATAAACTGAAAATTGACACACTTGCACATGCCACTCTTAGGGTATACCTCACTTGGTTGCCTCAAATGTGGTCATTAAGTATAGGATGTTTTAGAGGTCGTCCTTCTATCCAAAGATCAAAGTTGCCTCGAAATGGTTGCCTCGATAAAAATGATCTAAGACATTAGGGTTACCGCTAAGGCGTCCTAACGTTGCTTTAGTGACCACACGTCCCTAAAATCGAATTGACCCGAAAAACTCCAACGACGGTGCTACTTACTCCTCAATAGTGGGATAGCACTATCTAAAGGACATTTTCACAGTTTAATTCCTTTTTGAGTAGGTAGAGGTTCTTAAGTACTTGCTCATTTTAAAAACAAAACAAACTTTTCGCACTTACACTCTCTTCAAAAACAAAACTCTTTTCAAAACCCACAAACACAAAGAAAAGCAAACTTTTGAAAACATAGTGAGCAAGTACCTAAGAGCCCGTGGATAACCACAGATAGAAAGGGTGCTAACACCTTCCCTTTCTACAATCTACCTCCCGAACCCGAGAAACAATCTCGAAAAGGAATTTTTTCTGTGCTTTTGTCCTTTCCTTGTTGGATAAAATAAAAGACGGTGGCGACTCTTGCTTACCGCGACACTTTGCAAAAACAAACGCAAACGCGAACCAGCATTAAAAAACAGTCAGTTCTCATTCCCACCGATCACAGAACTGGCGACTCTGGTGGGGAATTAATAAGTGAGGTGTACCTTAGGACTAGATCACTTGTGTTTTCATTTGTATTGCTTTGTATGCTTTTAATTTTGTGGGCTTGTATCGGAGTTCTATAAATCCTCCACTTGGATTTGGGAAACATTCATAGATAGCAATACGTTGTGGAAACTGTGTGGGGTATACCGACACGGTTGAAGCAATAGCTATATTAGTGCGACATATTTGTGAGTACCGGTAGCCTTTGAGTCAATCAAAGAGAATACGGGGCCGCTGAGTGATGTCACTAAGCACTAATGACCTAAAACCTTACTTGACCATCTTGGCCTTTTTTAGGGGTAGTGAGATGACCGACTTTGGTGCAGTCCGAAGTTAGTAGATACTCGATACTACACTCAATGAGGATTGTTTTCTTGGAATATTTTGATCGCCAGTTAAGTGGCTAAACCAAAACGATGAACATAGAAAACAATACAATGATATTGAGCTCCTTAGAACCCGGTTACTATTTATAGGATAGGTTTTGAGCCAACTAAACTCAAGAGGGTACTTACCTATGAAACCTCCTGCAAGCCTGAAACTAGGGTTTTTGTGTGACTTGCTTGTACATGTGTTTGTGCATACATCATAAAGCATCATATGCATCTGCTAACCATTTCAAGGGTTTAGATCTTCATCTTTGTTCTTGTTTTACAGGACATGGAGTCTCTCCGCAGGAAAACAATCCAAGTCAACCTTGTAAGGATCCCTCCTCAACTCAAGGAGCTTACATCCAGGGTTCCCGAGAATTCTCTCTTCAGTGACAGACATGGTAGACTCCTCAGCTTGGTCAACACCAACATTGAAGAAGATATGATAAAAGTTCTCTCCCAGTTCTTTGACCCCTTACACCACTGTTTTACTTTCCCGGATTATCAATTGGTGCCTACTTTGGAAGAGTTTTCTCAACTCCTAGGAATTCCTATTCTTAGTCAACTACCCTACAACGGTACGGAAAAGGAACCAAAACTTGAAGATGTTGCTCAAGCATTACGCTTACAACCATCTGACATCAAGGGGCATTGGGAAACCAAAAGTGGTATCAAAGGATTCTTGGCAAAGTTTCTGTTTGAGAAGGCACGAGAATGCTGGAATTCTCTTGATCTACAAGCCTTTGAAGAGATTGTGGCACTCCTTATCTATGGGTTGGTTTTGTTCCCAAATCCTGATCAACTTATAGATGTGAATGCTGTCAAGATTTTCGTATCCAGGAATCCCATACCTACATTGCTTGGGGACATCCTCCACTCATTTTACACACGAACAATGAGGAAAAGAGGTGTTCTCATGTGCAGTACTCCTCTCCTAGCAAGGTGGTTTATTTCTCACCTTCCACAATCAGTTTTGAAGAATGAGCAGGGTTTAAGGTGGTCACAACGATTGATGACCCTCACACATTCTGATGTACATTGGTGTTCTCGGTCCAGAGAAAATGTCACCATCATTGATCGTTGTGGAGAATTTCCTAATGTTCCATTACTTGGAATTAGGGGAGGCATTACCTACAACCCCTGTCTAGCTTTGAGACAATTTGGATATGCTCGGAGGGATGTCCCTCATGACATGCTGATTCCTGACCTAGTTTTTGACTTCGACAACGATGCACAAGGGCTTCGACAAAGGTTCATCAGAGCTTGGAGGATGCCTAATAAGGTGGATAGTAAGACACTGGGGCACAAGAATTCCACCCTCCTTGAGCCTTACCTCAAGTGGGTACGAACCCGCTCCCAGAATCTTATGATGCCATATCCTCACATTCTCCCCTTGATCAAAGAACCTGTTATGGAAGGAGAGGTTCCTTACGCCATCCTACATCCTGACATGCCAACATCATGGGAAGAAATGCAAAAGAGTTGGATCCAACTCAAGGAAGAGCGGAATACTTTTGAAGCCAGTTTCTATGCCAGTGAAAGGAAGGTTTTGGAGCTTACCCGCCGACTTCACGAGGAGGAGACCCTCAACACTTACATCGCTCCAAAAAGGATGCGCAGTGTCTTTTTACATTAAGAATTTTGTAATATTTCGCCCATGGGGCACTTATGTACTAACAAATTTCTTATTAGTATGACGTGTGTTCTTTTTTGTCTGCAACAAATTTGAATTTTTGAGCCCTTGAATGCATTACATAAATAGCATACCATTCATCATATGCATAACATGTACCCTTTTTACAGGTCTCTTATCTTCTTCGCTGTTTATTTCAACAATCATTATGTCTGCTGAAACTTCCACTGAGCAAGCTATCAAGGCCCTCCAGGCCCAAAACGCCCAATTTCAAGAGTTGGTCATGAGCCTAGCTAAGGGTCAGCAGGACCTGAAGACCCTGATCCTGAAAGAGAGGAAGAAGAAGAAGAAGAGGACCGTCCGGTTCAACACCGGACGCAGGTTTGGAAACGGGCTGTAGAATGAAATTGATCTGGCCACCCCGTATGGAAGAAAGACAGTCCATAAGAAAGGAGGGCTCCTAGCCCTGAAGTCTCCGACAACGAGACAGACTATGATGAAGAACAGTATCCTCCTGCTGAGGATAAGTACAAACAGCTGGAAGACCGTTTGAACGCAATGGAAGTACAAAAGGTGCCCGATCTGGACTTCAGAGATCTAGGTCTATCGTCTGGGGTGGTGATTCCCCATAAGTTCAAGGCACCTGCCTTTGCCAAGTATGACAGAGCTTCCTGTCCAAAGCTGCACCTCCGGTCATATGTGAGGAAGATCCAACCTTACACTACTGATAAGAACTTATGGATCCATTTCTTTCAAGACAGTCTCTCAGGGACTCAGCTTGAGTGGTTCTATCAGTTGGACGGAGCCAGTATCCGCAACTGGGAGGATTTGGCTGCTGCATTCTTTAGGCATTATCAGTATAATTTCGACCTCGCTCCTACGCGTACCCAACTCCAGGGTATGTCAATGGGGACGGGTGAAGGATTTAAAGAGTATGCTAAAAAATGGAGAGACCTTGCCGGAAGGGTGCAACCACCTTTAGCTGATTGTGAACTGGTTGATATGTTTCTGGGGACCCTGTCCGGTCCGTTCTTTAATCATCTGATTGGAAGCTCCTCGGCCGGATTTACAGACCTTATCTTAACTGGTGAGAGGATTGAAGCGGGTATTAAAGCTGGGAAGATACAGAAGGGTGCCTCATCGAGCACCAAGAAGAAACCATTCAAGAAAGAGTCCAGTGTTGTCTATAGTTCAAGAAGACAGGGTAGACCTGAACACCGCCAAGCTGTCAATGCGGTTGTTATCTCAAAACCTGTTGGTGCTCCTCAGCATCATAACCAACGAAGGGACGAGAGACCTCAAAGGCAATTCACTCGTCTCAGCATGACCTTATCTCAGATTCTGCCACAATTACTGAAGACCAATCTGGTGACCCTAAAAGAAGCTCCAAAGAATCCAAATACAATGTCACCAAGGTATAACCCTAATGCCCGTTGCGCTTTTCACTCTGATAGCCCGGGGCATAATACAGACGATTGTTGGGTTTTGAAGAACAAGGTGCAAGACTTAATTGATGAAAAGGAGATTGAGTTTGAGGCACCTGAGAGGCCTAATGTTATGACTGCTCCCATGCCCAAGCATGGAGTAAATGCTATTAGGGATGATGATGATGAAGAGTTTGATATAGACAGTTGGATCTACCCCACGACCAGCGGAGGATTAAGCAACTGGACAGCGAAGGATTCTATGCATGTTTCAGTTATCACTCAGTAATGAGCTTTTTGTTTCGAATTTGTAACAGACAATGTTTTGAAACTTTATGGCCCGGTGTCTTACCCGGGGCACCGTGGCTTCATTTGTGAGGGCTTTTGTATGCCATTTTCATATATCATTAATGAAAGCATCGGACGTTTTCGCATTTCAAAATTTGTGCTCCTTGTCTTTCTTTATTACATATTGTAAAACAACTATTTTACACACACTCACATACACAGGTCCCAATCCACTCTGGATCTCACTGGTAACGACTCTGCTACTGCCAGTTATGACTTCGAAAATCCGATCAACTTAGCCAAAGACGAAGGTGAAGATGATTGCGAAGTGCCTGGTGAGCTTGCAAGACTGCTACTTCAGGAAGAGAGGGTCATTCAGCCACACGAAGAGCTAGTAGAAACAGTGAATCTGGGTACTGAGACAGACAAAAAGGAAGTCAAGATCGGTGCAAATCTGGAGCTTAGTGTGAAACAGCGGTTGATTCAGATGCTGAATGACTACATGGAAATCTTTGCCTGGTCTTACGAAGATATTCCCGGGTTGGATACTGACATTGTGGTTCATCGCTTGCCTACCAAGGAAGACTGTCCTCCGGTAAAACAGAAAGTTCGCCGTATGCGTCCAGAGATGTCTGAGAAAATCAAGGCCGAAGTTATGAAACAGTTTGATGCCGGTTTTCTAGCAGTAACTTCTTACCCTTAGTGGGTCGCCAATGTGGTTCCAGTGCCGAAGAAAGATGGTAAGGTTCGAATGTGTGTTGACTACAGAGATTTGAACAGGGAAAGCCCTAAGGATGACTTCCCTCTATCTCACATTGACGTTCTGGTTGACAATACTGCTCAGCACATGGTATTCTCCTTTATGGATGGTTTCTCCGATTATAATCAAATCAAAATGGCTCCTGAAGACATGGAAAAGACCACTTTCGTTACCCAGTGGGGTATCTTTTGTTACAAGGTCATGCCTTTTGGGTTGAAGAACGTTGGGGCAACATATCAGCGTGCCATGGTTGCTTTATTTCATGACATGATCCATCATGAGATTGAAGTATACGTCGACGATATGATTGAGAGGTCCCAAACTGAGGAGGAACACCTTAACCATCTACAGAAGCTGTTTGACAGGTTGAAGCTATACAAGCTGAGATTGAACCCGAACAAGTGCACCTTCGGGGTGAGGTCTGGCAAACTGCTAGGTTTCGTCGTGAGCGACAAAGGTATTCAAGTGGACCCTGCCAAGGTGAAAGCCATACAAGAGATGCCAGCTCCCAAGACAGAGAAAGAGGTCAGAGGCTTTCTAGGACGTCTGAACTACATTGCCTGATTCATCTCGCACCTAACTGCTACTTGTGAGCCAATCTTCAAACTACTGAAGAAAGATCAAGTGGTACGTTGGAACGATGAATGCCAAGCCGCTTTTGAAAGAATTAAAGAGTATCTCTAGGAGCCACCTATTCTTATGCCACCAGTGGAAGGGAGACCTCTAATCTTATACCTGACAGTACTTGACAACTCAATGGGGTGTGTGCTGGGGAAGCATGACGAGTCTGGCCGAAAAGAGCATGCTATTTATTACCTTAGCAAAAAGTTTACCGACTGTGAGACCCGATACTCACTTCTTGAGAAAACTTGATGCGCTTTGGCATGGGCTGCTCGCCGGCTGAGATAGTATATGTTGACTCACACTACTCTGTTGATTTCAAATATGGATCCAATCAAGTATATCTTCGAAAAGCCTGCCTTGTCCGGAAGAATAGCAAGATGGCAGATGATCTTAACTGAATATAACATCCAGTACACGACTCAAAAAGCAATCAAGGGAAGTGTACTGGCAGACCATTTGGCACATCAGGCAGTGGATGATTACCAGTCTATGAATTTTGAATTTCCGGACGAGAATATCATGTTGATAACTGATTGTGAAACACCTGGACCAGATGAAGGACCTGAGGAAGGATCCCGATGGTCTATGCACTTTGATGGAGCTTCGAACGCTTTGGGTAACGGCATTGGCACTGTGATCATATCTCCTAAAGGCTCACATACTCCACTTACCGCCCGACTATGTTTCAACTGCACCAACAATATGGCGGAGTATGAAGCATGCATCATGGGTCTTCGAGCAGCAATTGACCTAAGGATTAAGTTTGAGTGTCTTCGTAGATTCCGCTCTCGTGATCAGTCAGATCAAAGGCGAGTGGGATACGAAACACCCAAATCTTATTCCTTACAAGGAGTGTGTGTTGACGCTGCTTCCTCACTTTGAGGAGATAACCTTTGAACACTTCCCAAGAGAGGAGAATCAGTTGGCGGACGCGTTGGCTACGATGTCTTCTATGTTCAAAGTCAAATGGGACAACGAGGCCCCCCGGATCATTATTTAGAAATTGGATGAACCTGTACATTGCTGTGATCTTGAGACCGAAGAGGTAACAGAAAAGCCTTGGTATCATGAAGTGAAGCGGTACCTTGAAACTCAAGAATACCCCGAGGGTGCATCTGTTAATGACAAGAAGTTTCTGAGAAGGTTCGCGGTAAAGTTCTTCATCAGCAATGGCATTCTTTACAAACGTAACCATGATTCAACCTTACTGTGTTGTGTGGATAAGATTGAAGCAGAAAGGATCATGGCAGAGCTGCATGAAGGTACTTTCGGAACTCATTCCAGTGGACATACCATGGCAAAGAAAATCCTTCGGGCAGGATATTACTGGTCCACAATGGAAGCCGACTGTTATCAGCATTCTTGGACATGTCACAAGTGCCAGGTCTATGCTGATAAGGTGCACATTCCTCCAGTTCCTCTGAATGTTTTGACAGCACCTTGGCCTTTTGCAATATGGGTGTGATCGGTGGATCTGGAACTGACTGTTTAACGCTGGTTCGCGAAATGTCGCGGAAGCAAGAGTCGCCACCGTCTTTTATTTTCTCCAAATGGAAAGGACAAAAGCACAGAAAAATTCCTTGTAAGAGATTGCTCTCGGTTCGGGAGGTAGGTTATAGAAAGGGAAGGTGTTAGCACCCTTTCTATCCATGGTTATCCATGGGCTCTTAGGTACTTGCTCAATGTGTTTTCAAAAATGGTTTGTTTGCTTTTCAACTGTGGGTTTTAAAAAGTTTCTTTGAAAAAATTCAGATCGACTCATACGTCAGAGTGTTTGAAAAGTTTGTTTTGAAAGCTTTTGAAAAGTGTCAGTGTGAAAAGTCTTTTTGAGTTTGTTTTGAGATTAGAGCAAGTATCCTTGAGAACCTACCTACCCTAAGGAATTCGTCTGTGTAGATGTCCTTTAAAAGTAGTGCCATCCCACCATTGAGAGGTAGGTAGCACCACCGTTGGAGGTGTTCGGGTCAATTCGAGTTTTAGGGACGTGGTGATCACCAGAGCAATGGGAAGACACCTTAGAAGCTACCCTCATGCCAGGTTCCCGGATCATGAGGACTTACTAAGACGTCCTCTACTCGACGACCACCTTTCGAAAGGCAACAGTGAGGCGTGCCCTAGGGGTGGTGTGTGCGAATTGTGTGTCATGTTTCAGTTATTTGTCTTGTCATGTTTGTTGTGTTCTACGCTTGATTTTAATTAAGACATTCATTCTTGCATGCATTTTAACAGTTATAAGCTTGCGGGAAAATAAATCTAAGGCTATTACAAAGGCGCGGGTCCACATCGCCAAAATTAAACCGAACCCGATTTAGCGGAAAATAAATAAAGCGGAAAGATAAAGTGCGAAAAGTTAAAGTTACAAGGCTTTGGGAGAGATACAAAATTATAATAAATGACATAAAATAAATGCGCAAATTAAAATAATTACAGCGACGGGCGTTGGACCCTTTTGCGAAAAATTAAAGTTAATAAGGAATTTAAAATTAAAATTAAATGAAAATGGTATTTTTGTGTTTTTTAGATTTAATGAGAAAAAAGAGGTAATTGAAATTAAATTAAAAGGCAAACCCTAATTCTAATATTTTTATTTATTATGAAAGAATTAAAATATAATCTACATTAAACCCTAATTTATTTATGTACAGTTTAAATAGGAAAATAAATAAATAATTATTATTGCTAAAAAGAAAATTAGAAGGAAGAAAACTTATTAATTAGCCTAGTTCTATATTTTTGTATTTTGTTATTAAAAAGAATTAAATTTGTAACCTAATTAAAACTAAATAATTACAAGCTTTTATTTATGAAAATAATTATAATATAAATATTTATTATTTTTTTGGTCTTTTCTGATTTTTTGAATGTTTTTATATTTTTATGAAAATAAATTAATTATGTTAAAACAAAGAAAATAAATGAAATAGCAAAAATAAAATATAAGGAGAAAAATAGAAAAATGCAAACCAGGGGGGGGGGGGGGGGGGTAACCCCAATTTAGGAGGTGCAGGCTTAAGAATTCTGGCCCATTTGCTTGAAATCTCATTGACTTTCCCAATCACGTATGATGCATTTGACCAGGATTTATGCGCTCCTTGAATCCCTGCCTTTGCCTTGATCGCTTAGGACGCGTGTAGGCTTGACCATTGAGGATGCATGGTGTACACCCATAGTAGCGCTACATATGAACACTTATGGCAAAATAATATTGGAATTGTGCAGACCTGGGGTTCGAACCCAGGTCTTGAACGCTACAAGCATAGATGCCTGCCACTGAGCCAGTTTGATCACATTTAATATATAACATCAAATAAATAATATAAAGAAAAAAATTGCATTAGTGGGAGTCAGCGCGCGAAAGTTTGAATGGACCTATCCCCATGTGACACGCCTTTGTCTTCTCCACCATCTCTGAAACATAAAAGCATTAGGCAACGGTTTTGACACCGTTGCAGAAAATAACATATGAGAAAATAACGATTAGGCCAGGAGGCCACATAAATTAATCGCGATGGTTGGTTCTTGTTCGTTGGAACATGCTGGTTTGAATGATAATGGTCTTGAGGCTTGATTTTACTCCGTTTCAAAAGCCCTAATTCAAAAAGCTGAAAACCCTAAAAGCCACGCATGGTGAAATCTGATTTACAGGGTAATAATGCAATTAAATATGGTGGTTAGCTTTAGAATATCATGAGGAACAAGAATCAATCAATGAAATGTCATGAAAATGCGTAAAATATAGAATACGATTTTGAAATTTCCATGGAATGTCTCGAGTTCTGTACCCCAATTCCTGGAGCTTTGGTGGTTGATATTGATTGGAATATGATCAGGAGTCCACGAGCAAGCTTTTGGAATGAGTATTAGGGTTTAAAACCACTTGTAACTTTGAAATCAGTTTTGAGTTTTTATGGAAAAATTTCAATATGCAATAGCTTGTTTGGGCGCAGCTTAGAATGTAAGGCAATTAGGTTTGATCTAGGTTATGTAAGGAAGCAATTAGGTTAAGAAAATTGGATCAAATCCAAGGCAATAATTGTTTTGAGTATTTGATTTGTTAAGGATCTTTTCCAATCTTTTTCTCATGTATTTTGTATCAATTCTGATCAATTAGCACCAAATCTTTCCCTATTAGCATGTGCACGAATTATAGAAGTCAAATCATGCATAAAAGATTTTTTTAGGTTAAGTTTATATTTTTCACATATTTAAAATGATTTAAATGAATTAATATTAATATAAATTCAAATAAATAATTAAAAAATGAGAAAATACTTCCCTTTGGGCCTAATGGTCGTGCATAGGCTTGGCATGAAGAAACTTGGAAGAAAAATGGGCCCATTAGCAATTTTGGATCATTTGAAGTGAAGTTGACTTTCAAAAATTTCCAAAAATTTCCCAACTTCCACAAGGCATAACTTGGTCAATTTTTAATCTTTTCACATGTTCTTGGACATTATGGAAAGGTCTTTGAGTCCTTTAACCAATGCCTTTGGTCCCATGTCATTTTGATTTACCAATCTCAAGTTATGGCCTTTGACTTAAAGTCCCTTTTTGTTGACTTTTGAAAATGACCTATAATGTTGAAATTGATAACTTTTTGTGAGAGCATTTCTTGGACTTGGAATATGAAGATGAGTTGTAGGAAATGTCTTTCTCTTCAAAATGAGCTTTGGATGGAATTTTTCTGATAATCCATGTGAAAGTTATGCCCTGGTCAATTTCAGTTGACTTTTTCAGCTGTCCAAATATAGCAACTTTTGCATCTTTGATGATTTCTGAGCCAAATTTTGAGAATCATGATCAAGCATTGATCAAATGATGTTTGTGGCTTCAAAATGATATGTTGACCAAAAATTTGAACTTTTGACTGTCAAATGACCATTTTGCCCCTACAGTTGACTGTAGTGCAATCTAGGGTTTTGACTGTGCAATTTTGAGCTGAATGCCTTGAAACTTGACATGAGGATACTTGACCACCTTTGTAGGCATATGAGACTTGATTGGGTCCTTGAAAACTTCCTTTTCTTGATCAGAACACAAACCCTAGTTTTGACTGTCTAGGAGACAGTTGAGCTGCACAACCCTTGGGGAATTTTGTGACTTGGCTTAGCAATTTCTTGAAGAATATGGGAGGGCAAATTTTGGGGTACAACAGTTGCCCCTATTCAATCTTCTTAGACCTGAGGATGCAGATTGGCGGACGTGCCTTTCGTAATCCGAGGGTAGAAGATGATTGGACACTAAAGTGCCCAGAAATTTGCGCTCACATAGTGACAGTGATGGGGGAATGGGCTTATAGATGCCATTTGGAGATTGCTGGATAGGACGATGGGCTTATAGATGCCATCGGGATGTTGATCGCGTAGGAGATTCCTTAGCGAGAACCTGCATACCTGCAAAAGAGAAAATGAGTACCTGACACGTTGCAGGAGCTGATTTTAGATGCTTGGTATAGATGTGTCCTGACTGGTTACAGGAGCTGAATCTGGAGCTTCAAACGCTGATGAATGAACCAGGGATGGTTACTACCTTAGCATGAATGGTAAGAGAACCTTGGGCGACTTTAACTTCAACAACGCTTGTTTGAGAAAAATCTTGGGTGTCTTCTACTGGAATAAGAATCAGGGAGATCTTAGGGTCGATCTGACTGAACCAGAGAGGCCTTTGACTGGGTAGGAATCAGGAAAATCTTAGGGTCGATTTAACTGAACCGGACAAGGTCTTGGAATATCTTCAACTGGATAAGCATCAGGGAGATCTTAGGGTCGATCTGACTGAACCAGAGAAGGCCTTTTGACTGGATAAGCATCAGGAAAATCTTAGGGTCGATTTAACTGAACCGGTCTAGGTCTTGAAACATCTTCAACTGGATAAGCATCAGGGAGATCTTAGGGTCGATCTGACTGAACCAGAGAAGGCCTTTGACTGGATAAGCATCAGGAAAATCTTAGGGTCGATTTAACTGAACCGGTCTAGGTCTTGAAACATCTTCAACTGGATAAGCATCAGGGATATCTTAGGGTCGATCTGACTGAACCAGAGAAGGCCTTTTGACTGGATAAGCATCAGGAAAATCTTAGGGTCGATTTAACTGAACCGGTCTAGGTCTTGAAACATCTTCAACTGGATAAGCATCAGGGAGATCTTAGGGTCGATCTGACTGAACCAGAGAAGGCCTTTGACTGGATAAGCATCAGGAAAATCTTAGGGTCGATTTAACTGAACCGGTCTAGGTCTTGAAACATCTTCAACTGGATAAGCATCAGGGAGATCTTAGGGTCGATCTGACTGAACCAGAGAAGGCCTTTGACTGGATAAGCATCAGGAAAATCTTAGGGTCGATTTAACTGAACCGGTCTAGGTCTTGAAACATCTACAACTGGATAAGCATCAGGGAGATCTTAGGGTCGATCTGACTGAACCAGAGAAGGCCTTTGACTGGATAAGCATCAGGAAAATCTTAGGGTCGATTTAACTGAACCGGACAAGGTCTTGAAAGATGATTGAGAATTCAGCTGATTCTTTCCTGAAAGGTAAAGGTCAGTCATATGCAATGCATGATATGGATCAAGCAATGATATTCTCAACATAAATGAGATTTGTGAGATATGATGCGTCTATGCATGCTATAATGATGTATGCGATGTTTTATGTATGTTTTTGTCTAGGAAAGTGAATCCTTGACGGGTGCCGGGAAGTCATATCCTGGGCTGATGTTGAAAAATAGATTTTGCCTCCACTGGGGATGATAACTGCAAGAATACCGGTAGGAGAAGATGACTCCGTTGAGGAATAAACTTGGCGAATGGAATAATTCTGCAGGGAGAAAAGTACTCTAACGACCATGCTGGGGAGCAATACTCTGTGGGAAAGAGATACTTTGTTGAATTGTCGGTAGTAACTTGCTGTGGATATCTTTGTTGTATTGGAAGTGCTGATAGACTTCGCTGGGGATGAGAAGATTCTGTCGACGACGATCTTTCCGTGGCTTTTGGCTGAGGATAACCCAGTTATATCCTGTTAAGGAAATAACTCTTTAAATAAAGCCGGACGACGCGTTCGTGCGTTGCGAGGATAAGCTTCCAGAATCTACTGGGGATAAGCTTGCTGCTTGGGGAGATGAATTCCAACTTTCCTGAGGAAACTGGATTGGACTCTTCTGGGGAAGTTTGAACTGCAGGGAAGTGATTCCTTTGAATATTGAGATATGCCGCCGGGGAACAATCTTTAGACCAAGACTGCCGGGGATGCTTGTATACTGCTGTTGGGGAAGTATTTGAGATCTACGGGAGGATACTCAATTTCCTTTGATATTTGATGATAGCTTGGAGAAGAATGTATTGTTTTGTTGAACCACTCTCTGGGGAATTCAGGTATACTGGTCACGTTCTTTAGCTGAACCTACCTTGGTACCTTGGAGGATAGAACAATTGGATTGTTTAGACAACTCTTTATTGCCCCTGTTTCTAGTGTCACCTGCAATTAATTCCTTTGTTTCGTATGCAAATATTTATGAGTTAGCAAATTATTATCAATGCATATATCACAAATTGAACCTTGGACGTTCTTCGCAAAACAAAACAGAAAAAAGAAAAACATTTGGCACGTTTCACTGAAAAATATATTTGTATTGATTTTGAATGGCCCATGAATAGGCGTTTTGTATACAAGAGGCTGACGTCCTAATAAGAGGTACACCGCCGATCAAAAGAGTTTATACAAGTTTTGTACAAAAGAAAATAAAACAGCTGTGTGAAAGATGAATGATCCACTGGGTTTCAACTCTGCTATTGTCTTTATAACTCCGAGCGTCTCATCACTTGATGACCTTGGTTGAAGGTGAAGCTGACTGATCGATGCTGTTTGAGATTGATGTAGATACCGGATTCTGGATGCAAAGTGATCAATGAGACATAGTATTACGCTTTTATCCCTAACTTTTGCCTGGACCGCCCTTTCGGATTTTCAGTCCACCGGGATACCCATTTTTGCCCAAGCCGCCTTTTCAGGTTTTCGACTTGCCGGGTGTACAAATTTTTTCATTTTCATCCCTTCATTTTGCCCGAACCCTTTTGGTTAGACGGGAAGCCCTAATTTTTGCCTAGGCATGTCAGCCTAGCGGGTCTTTTTTTCATGCGTAGTATTTTTTAACTATGTCTGCATTGGCGGGATGAAGAAGGTCGTCACCATCCATATTGGTTAATATCATTGCTCCTCCTGAGAACACATGCTTAACCACAAATGGCCCTTCGTACGTAGGGGTCCATTTGCCCCTTGGATCACTCTGAGGAAGGATGATTCTCTTGATAACCAGATCCCCAACTTGATATTCTTGTGGTCTGACCTTTTTGTTAAATGCCCTGATCATTCGTTTCTGGTACGTCTGACCATGATAGATAGCAGCAAGTCTCTTCTCGTCAATGAGGTTGAGTTGGTCAAGTCGAGTCTGGATCCAATCATCTTCATTCAGATTTGCATCCTTCATTATCCGGAGAGAGGGAATTTGCACTTCGATCGGCAAGACTGCCTCCATGCCATAAACCAGAGAGAAGGGAGTTGCCCCGGTTGACGTCCTGGCTGAGGTGCGGTACCCATGCAGAGCGAACGGTAACATCTCGTGCCAATCTTTGTACGTCACTGTCATTTTTTGCACGATCTTCTTGATGTTCTTATTTGCTGCTTCTACAGCCCCATTCATCTTCGGTCTGTAAGGAGAAGAATTATGGTGCTGTATCTTGAACTGTTCGCAGAGCTCAGCAATCATCTTGTTGTTCAGATTGGTACCGTTGTCTGTAATAATCCGCTCAGGGACGCCGTACCGACAGATCAGGTTGTGCCGAATAAACCGTGCCACAACAGTCTTGGTTACCGTGGCATAGGATGCTGCCTCAACCCACTTTGTGAAATAGTCGATCGCTACCAGGATGAAGCGATGTCCGTTAGATGCCGTAGGTTTTATTTCACCGATCATGTCTATACCCCACATTGCAAACGGCCAAGGCGCAGTCAGGACATTCAGGGGAACCGGAGGAACATGCACCTTATCTGCATAGATCTGGCACTTGTGGCATGTCCTAGAATGTTGGTAACAGTCAGCTTCCATTGTGGACCAGTAATATCCCGCCCGTAGGATTTTCTTAGCCATAGTGTGCCCACTGGAATGCGTACCAAAGGTCCCTTCATGTAGCTCTTCCATGATTCGTTCTGCTTCAGTTTTGTCCACACAACGCAGTAAGGTTGAATCATGGTTCCTCTTGTACAAGATGCCGTTGCTTAGGAAGAACTTGGCTGCAAACCTCCTCAGGAATTTCTTATCGTTGACAGAGGCACCTTCAGGGTATTCCTGAGCTTCCAGATATCTCTTCACTTCGTGGTACCAAGGCTTCTCAGTTACCAATTCAATTTCGAGATCACAACAGTATGCCGGTTCGTCCAATTTCCAGATGATAATCCGGGGAGCTTCATTATCCCATTTAACCTTGAACATTGAAGACATTGTAGCTAACGCGTCCGCTAACTGATTCTCTTCTCTTGGAAAGTGTTCAAAGGTTATCTCCGTGAAGTGGGGAATCAGGGTCAACACACATTCTCTATAAGGAATCAAGTTTGGATGTTTCGTATCCCACTCTCCTTTGATCTGATTGATCACAAGAGCGGAATCTCCGAAAACGCTTAGAAATTTGATCCTTAGGTCGATCGCAGCTTGAAGACCCATGATACACGCCTCATACTCTGCCATGTTGTTGGTACAGTTGAAACACAGCCGGGCAGTAAGTGGAGTATGAGTACCTTGTGGAGATATGATTATGGCGCCGATACCATTTCCCAAAGCATTGGAGGCTCCGTCAAAGTGCATAGACCATCGGGATCCTGGTTCAGGTCCTTCATCCGGTCCAGGTACTTCACGGTCAGTTACTATCATGATGCTTTCATCCGGAAACTCGAAGTTCATTGATTGGTAGTCATCTACAGCTTGATGAGCTAAGTGGTCTGCCAATACACTCCCTTTGATGGCTTTCTGGGTTGTGTACTGAATGTCGTATTCCGTCAAGATCATTTGCCATCTTGCAATTCTCCCAAACAGAGCAGGCTTTTCAAATATGTATTTTATCGGATCCATCTTTGATATCAACAAGGTAGTGTGAGTCAGCATATACTGTCTCAGCCGGCGAGCAGCCCATACCAAAGCGCAGCAAGTTTTCTCAAGCAGTGAGTATCGGGTCTCACAGTCGGTAAACTTTTTGCTAAGGTAATAAATGGCGTGCTCTTTTCGGCCAGACTCGTCATGCTGCCCCAGCACACACCCCATTGAGTTGTCAAGCACTGTCAGATATAGGATCAGAGGTCTCCCTTCAACCGGTGGCATAAGGATAGGTGGTTCTTGGAGATACTCTTTGATTTTGTCGAAAGCAGCCTGACATTCATCGTTCCAACATACTACCTGATCTTTCTTCAGCAGCTTGAAGATTGGCTCACAGGTAGCGGTCAGATGAGAGATGAATCGAGCGATGTAATTCAGGCGTCCTAAAAAGCCTCTGACTTCCTTCTCCGTCTTAGGAACTGGCATCTCTTGAATAGCTTTGACCTTAGCAGGGTCCACTTGAATACCTTTATCACTGACCACGAAGCCTAGCAACTTCCCAGATCTTACCCCGAAGGTGCACTTGTTCGGGTTCAATCTCAGCTTGTACAGTTTCAACCGATCGAACAACTTCTGTAGATGATCTAGATGCTCTTCCTCAGTTTGGGACCTAGCGATCATGTCGTCCACATACACTTCTATCTCGTGATGGATCATGTCATGAAATAAGGCAACCATGGCACGTTGGTAGGTTGCCCCAGCATTCTTTAACCCGAACGACATGACCTTGTAACAGAAGGTGCCCCACTGAGTAACAAATGTAGTCTTTTCCATGTCTTCAGGTGCCATCTTGATCTGATTGTAGCCTGAAAAGCCATCCATGAAAGAGAATACCTTGTGCTGAGCTGTATTATCAACAAGGACATCAATGTGAGGTAAGGGGAAGTCATCCTTGGGGCTGGCCCTGTTCAGATCCCTATAATCAACACACATTCTGACCTTACCGTCCTTTTTAGGTACCGGCACCACGTTAGCAACCCACTGAGGGTAAGAAGTCACTGCAAGGAAACCGGCATCAAACTGTTTCATGACTTCGGCTTTAATCTTCTCGGACATCATTGGACGCATCCGACGAACCTTTTGTTTAACTGGAGGGCAGTCTTCCCTAGTCGGCAAATGATGGACAACAATATCGGTATCCAACCCGGGCATGTCTTCGTAGGACCAGGCAAAGATCTCCATATAGTCGTGTAACATCTTGGTTAACCGTTGCTTCACGCTGAGCTCTAGGTTGGCACCAATCTTAACCTCTTTTCTATCTGCTTCAGTACCCAGGTTTATGGTTTCCACTGGCTCTTCATGGGGTTGAATTGCCCTCTCTTCCTGAAGCAACAGTCTAGCAAGCTCGCCAGGCACTTCGTAATCATCTTCACCTTCGTCTTCGGCTAAGTTGATCGGATTTTCGAAGTCATAATTGGCATTAGCAGAGCTGTTATCAGTGAGACCCAGAGTGGATTGGAACCTGTATGAGTGAGTGTGTGTGTAAATACAGCTGTTTTGAAAATTATGTAAAGGAAAGGAAAGATAGAAAAGGAACACAATATTTGCAATGCGAAAAACGTCCAAAATTTTCATTCATGATGTATAAAATGACAGTTTGTATGCCCTCACAAATAGAACCACGATGCCTCGGGTAAGACACCGGGCCATAGAGTTTATCATTGTTTATTACAAAATAACAAAACATAGGAATTTATTACTTAGCAACAAAAGAAACAGGGAGATTGTCCGTCGCGCTCCAATTGTTGAGTCCACCGTCAGTTGCCGGGTAGATCCAGCTATCAAACTCAGCTTCATCAACTTCCTCCTCATCCCCAATAGCATTAACTCCATGAGCAGGCAGGGGAGCTGTCACCACATTAGGCTTGTCAGATGCCTCAAACTGTACCTCCTTAGCGTCAATGAGGTCCTGCAGCTTGTTCTTTAGTGCCCAACAGTCATCAGTAGAGTGCCCCGGACTTTCTGAATGGTAAGCACACCGAGCATTCGGGTTGTACTTGGGGGATGCAGTATTTGGAAACTTCGGCGCCTCCCTGACAGTCACTAAATTAGTTGCGAGCAACTGTGGCAGGATCTGCGACAAGGTCATGTTTAAACGGGAGAATTCTCTCCGGGGTCTTTCCACCTTCTGAGTATTGTTTGGCCGGGGAGCGGCAGCAGGCTTAGCAATCATGACCGCACTGACAGATTGGCGGTGTTCATGTCTTTCCGATCTTCTGGAACCGTACACGGCACTAGACTCCTTCTTGAAAGGTTTCTTTTCTGAACTAGATGAGGCACCCTTTGCTATTTTCCCAGACTTCAGCCCAGCTTCAATTCTCTCTCCAGTCAAGATCAAATCAGTGAAACCAGCAGAAGAATTCCCAATGAGGTGGTTGAAAAATGGCCCAGATAGGGTCCCCAAGAACATGTCTACCAATTCCCGATCAGTCAATGGTGGCTGCACCCTGCCAGCCAGGTCTCTCCACTTCTGCGCGTACTCCTTAAAACCTTCGCTTGCACCTAACGCCATACCCTGGAGTTGGGTACGTGTGGGGGCAAGGTCGGCATTATACTGATACTGCTTGTAGAAAGCAGTAGCCAGCTCCTCCCAGTTACGAACTTTGGTCCCATCCAGCTGATAGAACCATTCGAGATGAGTCCCTGAAAGACTCTCCTGGAAGAAGTGGATCCATAGATTCTTGTCCGCAGAGTACGGCTGAATTTTCCGAACATAGGACCTCAAATGCAGCTTGGGACAAGATGCCCCGTCATACTTGGAGAAGGTGGGTGCTATGCGGGATAATTACACCAGTCGACAAACCCAGATCTCCGAAATCCAGCCCAGGTGCCTGTTGCACCTCCATAGCCTTCAACCTGTCTTCCAGTTGTTTGTACCTGTCATCTGCAGGAGGGTACTGCTCCTCATCAAAATCTGTCTCGTTGTCGGAGACCACTGGAGTAGGAACCTTGACTTCTGCCTGAGAAGGACTCCTGCCAACAGAAGAACCAGCCTCTTCATGCTGCAGAGTATTACCCAACCTTCGGCCCGAGTTGAACAGAACAGTTCTTCTCTTCTTCTTCTTCTCCTTCTTCAGGAGCATAGTCTTCAGTTCTTCTTGGCCTTTAGCTAGACCCATGATTAGTTCTTGGAACTGCGCATTCTGCGCCTGGAGAGCCTTGATTGATGTCTCAGTTGATTCAGATCCGGGATTCATGATGCTGAAATAAACAGCGAAGAACTGTAAGCAACCTGAAAAGAGGAAAAACCTGCTATGCACATGATGTATGAAATGCGTATGCAATGCATTCAAGGGTTCGAAAGTTCAAATTTGTTGTAGACAAAAAGGAACACACGTTATTATTAAAGAAATCATTGTTTAATACATCAAGGCCTCATGGGCAAAAGTACAAAAATCAAGTCAATCCCAAAATACATTGCGCATCCTCTTCGGAGCTATGTAGGTGTTGAGATTCCTCTCCTCATGCAACAGGCGAGTGAGCTCCAGGACTTTCTTTTCACTGGCATGCAGGCTAGTCTCAAGAGAATTCCTTTCCTCCTTAAGCTGAATCCAGCTCTTCCGCATCTCTTCCCAGGACGTGGGCATATCAGGGTGCTGAATAACATGAGACACTTCCCCTTCCAAGACAGGCTCTTTGATTACTGGAAGCATGTGAGGATAAGGCATCACTAACTTCTGGGAGCGAGCGCGTACCCATTTGAGATAAGGCTCCAAAGGGATGGAGTTCCTATGCCCCAGTGTCTTGCTGTCTATCCTACTAGGCATCCTCCAGGCTCTGATAAATCTCTGACGAAGTCCTTGAGTATCATTGTCGAAGTCAAAAACTATGTCGGGAATTAACATGTCATGAGGACCGTCCCTCCGAGCATAACCAAACTGTCTCCAAGCCAGGCATGGGCTATAAGTAATACCTCCTCTGATTCCAAGTAAAGGAACATTAGGGTACTCCCCACAACGATCAATGATAGTGACATCTCCTCTGGACCTAGGACACCAATGTATATCTGCATGTGTAAGAGTCATCAACCGTTGTGACCATCTCAAACCCCGCTCATTCTTCAAGACTGATTGGGGAAGGTGCGAAATAAACCACCTTCCTAGGAGAGGAGTGCAACACATAAGGACACCTCTTTTTCTCATGGTTCGAGTGTAACATGAGTGAAGGATGTCCCCCAGCAATGTAGGTATAGGGTTCCTGGACATAAAGATCTGAACGGCACTGATATCAATGAGCTGATCTGGGTTAGGGAACAACACCAAACCATAAACAAGGAGGGCCACAACCTCTTCAAAAGCTTGCAAGTCAAGGGAGTTCCAACATTCATGGGCCTTCTCAAACAGAAACCTGGCTAAGAACCCTTTGATACCACTTCTGACTTCCCAATGTCCCTTGAGGTCAGATGACTGTAGGTGCAAGGCTTTAGCAATCTCTTCAAGCTTAGGTTCCTTTTCTGTACCGTTGAATGGTAGCTGATCAAGGATAGGGATCTTCAGGAGCCGGGAGAACTCCTCCAATGTAGGTACCAACTGATAGTCCAAGAAAGTAAAACAGTGATGCAGAGGGTCAAAGAACTGAAACAAGACCTTTATCATATCTTCCTCAATGTTGGTGTTGACCAAGCTGATGAGGCTTCCATGTCTTTCACTGAATGAAGAGTTCTCGGGAATCCTGGATATAAGCTCCTTAAGCTGAGGAGGGATCCTTACAAGATTGACTTGAATGGTCTTTCTACGAACGGTTTCCATGTCCTACAAAACAAGAACAAAGATGAAAATCCGAACCCCTGAAATGGTTAGTCAATGCATATGATGCTGGATGATGTCATGATGCTATGATTAAACACACCACAGATATTTACAAAGACAAACATATAAGGCACACAAGGCACACAAGACAAGCCCTTAAGGTTTAAGGCCAGCATGGGGTCTGGGTAGTACCCTCTTGAAGTTGGTGGGTTCAACCTGTCCTAATCAAAGTAACCGGGTTCTAGGGTTCCCAATATCACGGGATTGCTTTCACTGTTCATCGTTTCGATTTAGCCACTGAACTGGCGACCGAAATATTCCAGGAAAGCAACCCTCAATTGAGTGTAGTATCGAGTATCAACCAACCTCGGACTGCACCAAAGTCAGTTATCTCACTACCCTAAAGAGGCCAAGATAGTTCAATTAAGGTTCCTAAGGTCTGTTGATGCTTCATGACACCACGCAGAGGCCCCGTACTCTCCTTGACTGAACTCAAGGGTTACCGGTACACACCAAAGTGCCACATCAACGTAGCAGACTGTTTCAACCATGTCGGTATACCCCACACAGTTCCCTCACAGCCTTGTTGCTACTTTCTAAGAAGGTATCCCCCAGATCCGGGTTAGGATCTATAGAACTCCCAAGACAGTCCCACAATTTAAAGCAAGCAAAGAAAGCAATTAAAAACACAGTTATGAACTAACCCTAAGGTACACCTCACTTTAAGTTTAAGTCCCCAGCAGAGTCGCCAGTTCTGTGATCGGTGGATCTGGAACTGACTGTTTAACGCTGGTTCGCGAAATGTCGCGGAAGCAAGAGTCGCCACCGTCTTTTATTTTCTCCAAATGGAAAGGACAAAAGCACAGAAAAATTCCTTGTAAGAGATTGCTCTCGGTTCGGGAGGTAGGTTATAGAAAGGGAAGGTGTTAGCACCCTTTCTATCCATGGTTATCCATGGGCTCTTAGGTACTTGCTCAATGTGTTTTCAAAAATGGTTTGTTTGCTTTTCAACTGTGGGTTTTAAAAAGTTTCTTTGAAAAAATTCAGATCGACTCATACGTCAGAGTGTTTGAAAAGTTTGTTTTGAAAGCTTTTGAAAAGTGTCAGTGTGAAAAGTCTTTTTGAGTTTGTTTTGAGATTAGAGCAAGTATCCTTGAGAACCTACCTACCCTAAGGAATTCGTCTGTGTAGATGTCCTTTAAAAGTAGTGCCATCCCACCATTGAGAGGTAGGTAGCACCACCGTTGGAGGTGTTCGGGTCAATTCGAGTTTTAGGGACGTGGTGATCACCAGAGCAATGGGAAGACACCTTAGAAGCTACCCTCATGCCAGGTTCCCGGATCATGAGGACTTACTAAGACGTCCTCTACTCGACGACCACCTTTCGAAAGGCAACAGTGAGGCGTGCCCTAGGGGTGGTGTGTGCGAATTGTGTGTCATGTTTCAGTTATTTGTCTTGTCATGTTTGTTGTGTTCTACGCTTGATTTTAATTAAGACATTCATTCTTGCATGCATTTTAACAGTTATAAGCTTGCGGGAAAATAAATCTAAGGCTATTACAAAGGCGCGGGTCCACATCGCCAAAATTAAACCGAACCCGATTTAGCGGAAAATAAATAAAGCGGAAAGATAAAGTGCGAAAAGTTAAAGTTACAAGGCTTTGGGAGAGATACAAAATTATAATAAATGACATAAAATAAATGCGCAAATTAAAATAATTACAGCGACGGGCGTTGGACCCTTTTGCGAAAAATTAAAGTTAATAAGGAATTTAAAATTAAAATTAAATGAAAATGGTATTTTTGTGTTTTTTAGATTTAATGAGAAAAAGGAGGTAATTGAAATTAAATTAAAAGGCAAACCCTAATTCTAATATTTTTATTTATTATGAAAGAATTAAAATATAATCTACATTAAACCCTAATTTATTTATGTACAGTTTAAATAGGAAAATAAATAAATAATTATTATTGCTAAAAAGAAAATTAGAAGGAAGAAAACTTATTAATTAGCCTAGTTCTATATTTTTGTATTTTGTTATTAAAAAGAATTAAATTTGTAACCTAATTAAAACTAAATAATTACAAGCTTTTATTTATGAAAATAATTATAATATAAATATTTATTATTTTTTTGGTCTTTTCTGATTTTTTGAATGTTTTTATATTTTTATGAAAATAAATTAATTATGTTAAAACAAAGAAAATAAATGAAATAGCAAAAATAAAATATAAGGAGAAAAATAGAAAAATGCAAACCAGGGGGGGGGGGGGGGGGGGTAACCCCAATTTAGGAGGTGCAGGCTTAAGAATTCTGGCCCATTTGCTTGAAATCTCATTGACTTTCCCAATCACGTATGATGCATTTGACCAGGATTTATGCGCTCCTTGAATCCCTGCCTTTGCCTTGATCGCTTAGGACGCGTGTAGGCTTGACCATTGAGGATGCATGGTGTACACCCATAGTAGCGCTACATATGAACACTTATGGCAAAATAATATTGGAATTGTGCAGACCTGGGGTTCGAACCCAGGTCTTGAACGCTACAAGCATAGATGCCTGCCACTGAGCCAGTTTGATCACATTTAATATATAACATCAAATAAATAATATAAAGAAAAAAACTGCATTAGTGGGAGTCAGCGCGCGAAAGTTTGAATGGACCTATCCCCATGTGACACGCCTTTGTCTTCTCCACCATCTCTGAAACATAAAAGCATTAGGCAACGGTTTTGACACCGTTGCAGAAAATAACATATGAGAAAATAACGATTAGGCCAGGAGGCCACATAAATTAATCGCGATGGTTGGTTCTTGTTCGTTGGAACATGCTGGTTTGAATGATAATGGTCTTGAGGCTTGATTTTACTCCGTTTCAAAAACCCTAATTCAAAAAGATGAAAACCCTAAAAGCCACGCATGGTGAAATCTGATTTACAGGGTAATAATGCAATTAAATATGGTGGTTAGCTTTAGAATATCATGAGGAACAAGAATCAATCAATGAAATGTCATGAAAATGCGTAAAATATAGAATACGATTTTGAAATTTCCATGGAATGTCTCGAGTTCTGTACCCCAATTCCTGGAGCTTTGGTGGTTGATATTGATTGGAATATGATCAGGAGTCCACGAGCAAGCTTTTGGAATGAGTATTAGGGTTTAAAACCACTTGTAACTTTGAAATCAGTTTTGAGTTTTTATGGAAAAATTTCAATATGCAATAGCTTGTTTGGGCGCAGCTTAGAATGTAAGGCAATTAGGTTTGATCTAGGTTATGTAAGGAAGCAATTAGGTTAAGAAAATTGGATCAAATCCAAGGCAATAATTGTTTTGAGTATTTGATTTGTTAAGGATCTTTTCCAATCTTTTTCTCATGTATTTTGTATCAATTCTGATCAATTAGCACCAAATCTTTCCCTATTAGCATGTGCACGAATTATAGAAGTCAAATCATGCATAAAAGATTTTTTTAGGTTAAGTTTATATTTTTCACATATTTAAAATGATTTAAATGAATTAATATTAATATAAATTCAAATAAATAATTAAAAAATGAGAAAATACTTCCCTTTGGGCCTAATGGTCGTGCATAGGCTTGGCATGAAGAAACTTGGAAGAAAAATGGGCCCATTAGCAATTTTGGATCATTTGAAGTGAAGTTGACTTTCAAAAATTTCCAAAAATTTCCCAACTTCCACAAGGCATAACTTGGTCAATTTTTAAGCTTTTCACATGTTCTTGGACATTTTGGAAAGGTCTTTGAGTCCTTTAACCAATGCCTTTGGTCCCATGTCATTTTGATTTACCAATCTCAAGTTATGGCCTTTGACTTAAAGTCCCTTTTTGTTGACTTTTGAAAATGACCTATAATGTTGAAATTGATAACTTTTTGTGAGAGCATTTCTTGGACTTGGAATATGAAGATGAGTTGTAGGAAATGTCTTTCTCTTCAAAATGAGCTTTGGATGGAATTTTTCTGATAATCCATGTGAAAGTTATGCCCTGGTCAATTTCAGTTGACTTTTTCAACTGTCCAAATATAGCAACTTTTGCATCTTTGATGATTTCTGAGCCAAATTTTGAGAATCATGATCAAGCATTGATCAAATGATGTTTGTGGCTTCAAAATGATATGTTGACCAAAAATTTGAACTTTTGACTGTCAAATGACCATTTTGCCCCTACAGTTGACTGTAGTGCAATCTAGGGTTTTGACTGTACAATTTTGAGCTGAATGCCTTGAAACTTGACATGAGGATACTTGACCACCTTTGTAGGCATATGAGACTTGATTGGGTCCTTGAAAACTTCCTTTTCTTGATCAGAACACAAACCCTAGTTTTGACTGTCTAGGAGACAGTTGAGCTGCACAACCCTTGGGGAATTTTGTGACTTGGCTTAGCAATTTCTTGAAGAATATGGGAGGGCAAATTTTGGGGTACAACAGTGGGGCATTGATATGATTTGCGACATCAGACCTACGGCATCCAACGAGCATCGTTTCATCCTGGTAGTGATTGATTACTTTACGAAGTGGGTTGAAGCAGCTTCCTTTTCTACCGTAACCAAGAACGTTGTGGCACGGTTCATTCGACACAACCTGATCTGTCGATACGGTGTACCGGAGAGGATCATTACGGACAATGGTACCAATCTTAACAACAAGATGATCACTGAGCTCTGCGAGCAATTCAAGATACATCATCACAACTCTTCTCCCTACCGGCCGAAGATGAATGGGGCTGTAGAAGCAACTAATAAGAACATTAAGAAGATTGTGCAGAAGATGACAGTGACATACAAAGACTGGCACGAGATGTTACCATTTGCTCTTCATGGGTACCGTACCTCAGCACGAACGTCAACAGGGGCAACACCATTTTCCTTGGTTTATGGCATGGAGGCAGTGTTGCCTATTGAAGTTCAGATACCCTCTCTTCGGATCATGAAGGATGCAGATTTGAGCGAAGATGACTGGATTCAGACCCGACTTGATCAACTGAATCTAATCGACAAAAAGAGACTTATTGCTATTTGTCATGGTCAGACATACCAAAAACGAATGATCAAGGCATTTAACAAGAAAGTAAGACGACAAGAGTATCAAGTTGGGGACCTGGTAATCAAGCGCATTATTCTACCTCAAGGTGATCCCAGGGGCAAATGGACCCCTACTTACGAAGGGCCATTTGTGGTTAAGAACATCTTCTCAGAAGGAGCGATGATTCTAACCACCATGGATGGTGACGACCTTCCTCACCCCGTCAATGCAGACGTAGTAAAAAGATACTACGCATAATCAAAGACCCGCTAGGTTGACTGACCTAGGCAAAAATAAGGGTTTCCCAGCGAACCAAAAGGGTTCGGGCAAAAATAAGGGATGAAAATAAAAAAAATATGTACACCCGACAAGTCGAAAACCTGAAAAGGCGGCTTGGGCAAAAATGGGTATCCCGGTGGACTGAAAACCTGAACGGGCGGTCCAGGCAAAAGTTAGGTATTAAAGCATAACACTATGTCTCATTGGATCACCTCGCATCCGGACTTCGGTATCAACTATCAGGCTCGAACGACACCAGTCAATCAGATTCGTCTTCAACTAAGTAGCAAGGTGATGAGATGCTTGAAGATATAAAGGCAATAGCAGAGCTGGAACCCAATGGGATTATTCACATAGCTGTTTTGTTTTCACAAATTGTATAAATTCTATTTGTTTGGCGGCGTCCTCTTACTAGGACGTCAACCTCTTGTACAAAACGCCTATTTACAGGCCAAACCTCAAAGTCAATACAAATTCATTTTCAAACAAATTTCAAATTGTTTTTCCTTTATCTGTTTTGTTTTGCAAAGAACGTCTGTTGTACCCCAAAATTTTCCCTCCCATATTCTTCAAGGTTTGTCAAGAATCATCTTCAAATGGTTCAAGATTGCTCAAGGGTTGCACAGTCCAAATGCCTCCTAAGCCAGTCAAAATTAGGGTTTTGTTTCTTTCAAGGAATTTGAGGTTTTCGATGGTCCAATCAAGTCCCATAGGCCTATACATAGTCTCAAGACTCACAATGTCAAATTGCACAGTCAAAAGCTCCACTTGCTTCACAATCAACTGCAGGGGTAAAATGGTCATTTTGCAGTCAAAAGTCAAAAATTTTGGTCAACATCTTATTTTGAGCTCACAATCATCATTTGATCAAATCTTGATCATGATTCCTCAAGGATGGCTCAAAAATCATCAAGGTGTAAAAAGTTACTATTTTTGGACAGTAGAAAAGTCAACTGTATCTTGACCAAGGCATAACTTTTTCATGGTTCATCAGAAAAATCCAATACAATGCTCATTTTGAAGGGGATGACATTTCCTACAATCCATATTCACATTCCAAGTCCAAAAAATGCTCTCATAAAAAGTTATCAATTTCTACATTATAGGTCAATTTCAAAAGTCAACAAAAATGCACTTTAAGTCAAAGACCATAACTTGAGATTGGTAAATCCAAATGACATGGGACCAAAGGCATTGGTTATAGGACTTCAAGACCTTTCCAAAATGTCCAAGAACATGTTCATATGATCAAAATTGAGCAAGATATGCATTTGAGAAGTTGGGAAATGTTTGTGAATTTGCAAAAGTCAACTTTGCTCAAAACACCTTGTTTTTGCTAATGGGCCTCAAATTTCTTCTTGAAACTGCATTCATGGCCTATGCACGACCCATCAAGCTTAATTGAATTATTTTCTTATTTTTTATTAATTAATTGGATTTTTAATCAATATTAATTCATTTAATTAATTTAAATTGTAGGAAATACAAAGATTTGATTTTTTAATCTTTTTGTGAAGCAAGAATGACCTAAAAAGGCTGGCAATTTCGTGTACCAATCAAGGATGCAAGTATCTCCCAATTTGGCAACTTTCTTCAATCAAAAAGATTCAAAAAGATGTGATTTCCAATCAAATATTGAATCATCATTCCATGGATTTTTTGTGCAAGATTTTAACCTAATTTCAGTCTCCTATAAGTACACAAGCCAACCCTATTCATGCACACGTGAAAGCTGCTGCAAGAAAGCCATAACCACCTTGAGAAAAATTCAAGAAACTTGAAAACTGATTTCCATATTCTAGCATGATTCAAAGGCTTTTATTGATTCTAATCTATTGCAGGGGTTCCCAGAGACGTATTGCAATCAAAACCAAACGCTAAGGCTCAAGAAATCATCACTTACAGTCGCACGGTTTGACATTTTTTCTCATAATCGTAATTCATGATTCATGCATCATTAACATGATTTCTTGTTTATTTTGTGTTGCTAGAGACCTCATGAAGCTATTGGCATAATTTAATTGAATTAAAACGCACAGAATCACAAGATGCCATTGATGAATTCTAGGGTTCATAAGCCTTTAAATTAGGGCTTTATAGTACAGGAAAAATTAAGCCTTGAGAGACCTATGGTTGAAATCGTTGAGACCAGACGAATCTAAGGGGACCATCGTGAAACATTTATATAAACTATAGAGCTATTTGCTATTTTTCATCGTTGCAGGTTGTGGGGGTTAAAACCCCCCGCTATCTAACATGTTTTTACAAGCACAAACGAGGAAGATGAAGGACGTGTAAGCCTCTGAGTGGACAGTTCAAAATACGCGCGTTTTTTAGCATATGCATTGATTTTGTATATATTATAATTGATTGTTATTATATTATCAAACGCGTGCAAATGGCTTGGTGGTTGATGCGCTGGCTGGTAATCATTGGGACCTGGGTTCGATTCCCAGATCCCCCAAAACACTTCTATTATTTTTCTTTACAGGTTCATATGCAGCTTTCCAACAAGATGCCCACCATGCACTTTCACATCCCAGGCGCCAAGTGGCCACAAGCATGAATCTGATGGTCCAAAGATGGATGACCATCATGCTCCTGGTCAACCCACGCGTAGACAATCAAGAAGGTCAAACAGACTGGCAGCTTAATGGGCTTGAAGATTGCTAACAAACCTCCATATTGGGCCATCACCCCCTAGTTTATTATTCCTTTTTTATTTTATTTTCCCTTTTATTTTCTTTTTATTAATTATTATTATTATTATTTAATTAACATAATTATTTATTTTCATAATAAAATCAGAAAACCTAAATATTATTTATTATTATTATTTATTAATTTCACATTATTTTTGTAAATAAATACTAATATGACTAATTTAGTTTAATTAAGTTTAATTTTAATTATTTTTACAACAAATAAAATAAATTAGAATTTGGGTTTTCTTTTGACAATTTTAATTTCTTTTTATTTATTTCATTAAAAACATTAAAAAACTCAAAAAAATATTTCTTTTAATTAAATTAATTAATTAGCTTTAGGATTAATTTAATTTAATGCAAAAGGACCAAAATTCATTCTTTTCTCAAAAAGGGTCAAAACCCTAATGACTTCTCCGATTCAATGTCTATTCGCGCATATTATTTTTTGATCATATTTATGTAATTGCTCCGAGGATGTAATAGCGTTAATTAGGACTTTTATCGCTTTCTTTATTTTCTCACATTTATTTTTCAAAGGGTTTGTTTTTGGCGATGTAAATACCCGACGCCTTGTAATAGCGTAGATTTACTTTCCGCAATTTACCTTCCGCACAATTATTAACTGCTATGCATGACAAGACTTGCCTGAAAATTAAAATCAACTCGTAGCTCACCATAACTTGTGCAAAGATGATTTAACATGAAATCTGACACACTCGCACATGCCACTCTTAGGGTACGCCTCACTTGGTTGCCTCGACGTGGTCATTGAGTATAGGGTGTTTTAGAGGTCGCCCTCCTGTCTAAAGATCCAAGTTGCCTCGAAACGGTTGCCTCGGATAAAAAGGATCTAGGACATTAGGGTTACCGCTAAGGCGTCCTACTATTGCTTTGGTGACCACACATGTCCCTATAATCGAATTGACCCGAAACTCCAACGACGGTGCTACCTACTTCTCAATGGTGGGATAGTACTGTCTAAAGGACATTTACACAACTTAATTCCTTTGAGTAGGTAGAGGTTCTAAGGTACTTGCTCTTTCAAAACAAAAACAACTTTTCGCACTTATACTTTTCTGACAAAAGTTTTCAAACAAACACTTCATGACACTCTTGAGGACTAATACAAGAGTTAAAACGAAGTTTTCAAACAAACTTTTTTCAAAACCCACAAACACAAGAAAAGCAAAACATTTTTGAAAACATAGTGAGCAAGTACCTAAGAGCCCGTGGAAAAACCACAGATAGAAAGGGTGCTAACACCTTCCCTTTCTATAATCTACCTCCCGAACCGAGAAACCTCTCGAAAAGGAATTTTGCTGTGCTTTTGTCCTTTCCTTATTGGAGAAAATAAAAGACGGTGGCGACTCTTGCTTACCGCGACATTTCGCGAACCAACATTCTAAAACAATCAGTTCTATTTCCACCGATCACAGAACTGGCGACTCTGCTGGGGAAATATTTATAAATGAGGTGTACCTTAGGATTAGATCACCATGTTTTCAATTGTATGCCTTGAATGCTTTAATATTGTGGGCTTGTATCAGAGTTTCATAGATCCTAACCCGGATCTGGGGATACCCTTTAGAAGTAGCAACAAACTGTGAGGGAACTGTGCAGGGTATACCGACACGGTTGAAGCAGTTGCTACGTCGATGTGGCACTTTGTTGAGTACCGGTAACCCTTGAGTCAAGTCAAGGAGAGTACGGGGCCGCCGCATGGTGTCGTGAAGCATCAACTGACCTTAGGAACCTTACTTGACCATCCTGGCCTCTTTAGGGGTAGTGAGATGACCGACTTTGGTGCAGTCCGAAGTTGGTGGATACTCGATACTACACTCATTGAGGGTTGTTTTCTTGGAATATTTTGGTCGCCATTTAAGTGGTTAAATCAAAACAATGAACATAGAAAAGAATCCAATGATATTGAGCTCCTTAGAACCCGGTTACTATTTTCTAGGACAGGTTTTGAGCCAACTAACTTCAAGAGGGTAGTACCTAAACTTCATGCTGGCCTAAACTCTAAGGGCTGTCTGGTGTGACTTGTGTGCCTTTACCATGTTTTCCTTTTGTGAATACTTGTGGTGTGCCTTTATCATAACATCATAACATCATAAAGCATCATGTGCATCTGCTAACCACTTCAAGGGTTCGAATCTTCATCTTTGTTCTTGTTTTGTAGGACATGAAATCTCTCCGCAGGAAAACAATTCAGGTCAATCTTGTAAGGGTCCCTCCTCAGCTCAAGGAGCTTACATCCAGGATTCCCGAGAGCTCTCCCTTCAGTGAAAGGCATGGTAGACTACTCAGCTTGGTCAACACCAACATTGAAGAAGATATGATAAAAGTTCTCTCCCAGTTCTTTGACCCCTTACACCACTGTTTTACTTTCCCGGATTATCAATTGGTGCCTACTTTGGAAGAGTTTTCTCAACTTCTGAAAATTCCTATCCTTAGTCAACTACCCTACAACGGTACGGAAAAGGAACCAAAACTTGAAGAGGTTGCTCAAGCATTACGTCTGCAACCATCTGACATCAAGGGGCATTGGGAAATCAGAAGTGGTATCAAAGGATTCTTGGCAAAGTTCCTGTTTGAGAAAGCACAAGAATGTTGGAATTCTCTCGATCTACAAGCCTTTGAAGAGATTGTGGCACTCCTTGTCTATGGGTTGGTGTTGTTCCCAAATCTGGATCAACTTATAGATATAAATGTTGTCAAGATTTTCATGTCCAGGAATCCTATACCTACATTGCTTGGGGACATCCTCCACTCATTTTACACTCGAACAATGAGAAAAAGAGGTGTTCTCATGTGCTGCACTCCTCTCCTGGCAAGGTGGTTTATTTCGCACCTTCCACAATTAGTTTTGAAGAACGAGCGGGGTTTGAGATGGTCACAATGATTAATGACTCTTACACATTCTGATATACATTGGTGTTCTCGGTCCAGAGAAAATGTCACTATCATTGATCGTTGCGGAGAATTTCCTAATGTTCCTTTACTTGGAATTAGAGGAGGCATTACTTACAACCCCTGTCTGGCTTTGAGACAATTTGGATATGCTCAGAGGGATGGCCCTCATGACATACTGATTCCTGACATAGTTTTTGACTTCGACAACGATGCACAAGGACTCCGCCAGAGATTCATCAGAGCTTGGAGGATGCCTAACAGGGTAGATAGTAAGACGCTGGGGCACAAGAATTCCATCCCCCTTGAGCCTTACCTCAAGTGGGTACGAGCCCGCTCCCAGAAGCTTATGATGCCATATCCTCACATTCTCCCCGTGATCAAAGAGCCAGTTGTGGAAGGAGAGGTTCCATACACCATTCAGCATCCTGACATGCCAACATCATGGGAAGAAATGCAAAAGAGCTGGATCCAACTCAAGGAAGAGCGGAATTCTCTTGAAGCCAATCTACATGCCAGTGAGAAGAAGATCTTGGAGCTCACCCGCCTACTTCACGAGGAAAAGACCCTTAACACTTACATCGCTCCAAAGAGGATGCGCAGTGTCTTTTGGCATTAAGTATTTTGTAATATTTCGCCCATGAGGCATTGATGTACTGAACAAATTATTTCTTAATATGACATGTGTTCCTTTTTGTTTACAACGAATTTGAATTTTCGAACCCTTGAATGCATTGCATAAATAGCATATCATGCATCATATGCATAACAGGTACACTTTTTATAGGTCACTTATCTTCTTCGCTGTTTATTTCAGCAATCATCATGACTTCTGAACCTACTACTGAACAAGCTATCAAGGCCCTCCAGGCCCAGAACGCCCAGTTCCAAGAGTTGGTCATGAGCTTAGCCCAGGGTCAACAGGAGTTGAAGACTCTGATTCTGAAGAAGAAGAAGAAGAAGAGGACTGTGTTGTTCAACACTGGACGCAGATTTGGGAATGGACTACAAAATGAGGTTGATCTGACTACTTCCTCTGTAGGGAAAGACAGTCCCCAAGAGAGAAGGGTTCCTAGTCCCGTGGTCTCTGACAACGAGACGGATTACAATGATGAACAATACCCTCCTGCTGAGGACAGGTACAAACAGCTGGAAGACCGCTAAGTGCTATGGAGATTCAATAGGTTCCCGGGTTGGACTTTGGAGACCTAGGCTTATCTTCTGGGGTGGTGATTCCCCATAAATTCAAAGCACCTGCTTTTGCAAAGTACGACGGAGCTTCCTGTCCTAAGTTGCACCTTCGGTCGTATGTAAGGAAGATCCAACCTTATACAGTTGACAAGAATTTGTGGATCCATTTCTTCCAGGATAGTCTTTCAGGGACTCAACTCGAATGGTTCTATCAGCTGGATGGAGCCGGTATTCGTAACTGGGAGGACTTGGCTACTGCGTTCTATAAGCAGTATCAGTATAATTCCGACCTCGCTCCTACGCGTACCCAACTCCAGGGTATGTCATTAGGGACGAGTGAAGGATTTAAGGAGTATGCGCAAAAGTGGAGAGACCTGGCTGGAAGGGTGCAACCACCTCTAACTGACCGTGAGCTTGTGGATATGTTCTTGGGGACTCTGTCTAGTCCGTTCTTCAACCATCTGATTGAGAATTCTTCTGTCGGGTTTACAGACCTTATCTTAACTGGTGAGAGAATAGAAGCTGGTATCAAGTCTGGGAAGATACAGAAAGGTGCCTCCTCAAGCATTGAAAAGAAGCCCTTCAAGAAAGAATCTAGTGCTGTTTATGGTTCAAGGAGACAGAATAAACCAGAACGCCGCCAAGCTGTCAACGCGGTGATTATTTCAAAGCTGCTGCTGCTCCTCAGCATCACAACCAACAAAAGGGTGATAGACCCAGAAGGCAGTTCACTCGACTCAGTATGACCTTGTCCCAGATATTGCCGCAGCTACTGACAACCAATCTGGTAACTATAAAAGAAGCTCCGAAGGTAGTGAACACAACATCTCCAAAGTACAATCCTAACGCTCGTTGCGCTTATCACTCTGACAGCCCGGGGCATACTACGGATGATTGTTGGGCGCTGAGGAATAAGGTTCAGGACCTTATTGATGCTAAAGAGATAGATTTCGAGGCACCCGAAAGGCCCAATGTTGTGACTGCTCCCATGCCCAAGCATGGAGTGAATGTTGTGGAAGAAGACTTGTATGTAGCCTCTGTGGATTATATTGTTACTTCGTTGTTGACTGTCAAAAGGAACCTGTTGCTAGCCGGTTTATTTCCGGGATGTAGTAAAGGTTGCCATCTATGTTCTGTTTCACCTGCTGGTTGTCCTTTGTTGAAGTCAGGCGTCCAAAACCTGATGGATAACAAAGAGATCTTGTTTGAGAAGATTGTTGTTCCTGTTATCCCTACTGAAGAAGTGTCCATTGTTACTATTTTCAACAACTCTCCTAAATCTCCCTCAAAGAAGCCTGTCAAAATCATGCCTGCTTAGAAGGTTGCGCCTATAATCATCACTGTTCCGGGGCCCATCCCCTATACATCTGACAAAGCTGTCCCTTGGCACTATGGGGCAGATGTTTATGTGATTGGAGTTAAACAAGAGTTTGATACTAGTACCGGCGTCAGCAACATCACCGGGCCTTCCAAAGTCACTCGTAGTGGTAGACTGTTCTCACAAGATATTGCGCCACCAGCTATTCAGAGACCTATTGTCATCACACCTGCAAGTGTGCCTGCTTCCCTTCCTGACCAAGTTCCTATTTCTACCCCTGCTGCCGAGTCATCTAACGCTCGGGGCAAAGGGATCGCCACAAATGTGCCTGCCCAGACGGAGGCACCGAAGACCGTCAATGTTGAAGCTTCCAAGCAGGAGATGGAAGAGATCCTTAAGATTATCAAGAAGAGTGATTTTAATGTAGTTGAGCAGCTGGGGCACACCCCATCAAAGATTTCTATGCTATCACTGTTGTTGTGTTCAGAGGCCCATTCCAAGGCTCTGATTACCTTCCTGAAGACGGCCCACGTGCCACAAGAGACATCAGCTGATCAATTCACCGATTGTGTGGCCAACTTAACTGCTGATAATGGTTTGGGTTTCTCCGACGCTGATCTGACTGCTAAGGGGAAGAACCATAACATGCCTTGCATGTCTCCATTGAATGCAAGGGCACTACTCTTGCCCATGTGCTGGTTGACACTGGTTCCTCATTGAATGTATTGCCCAAGAAAGCTCTAGACAGGCTGGATTGTGAGGGTTTAGAGCTCAAGCCAAGTAACATTGTTGTCCGGGCCTTTGACGGGTCTAAAAGGATGGTGCATGGTGAGGTTGACATTCCAATCAGGGTTGGTTCGCAGGTCTTTGATTCTACATTCTATGTAATGGACATCCGACCGTCCTATTCTTGTTTGCTGGGTCGTCCATGGATCCACAAGGCTGGAGCTGTGACCTCCACACTACATCAGAAGCTGAAGTACCCGGTCAGAGGGAAGATTGTGACAGTTCAAGGGGAGGAGGAATACATGGTCAGCCACCTTAACTCGTTCCGGTACATAGAGATGGATGGGGAGTTCATTGAGACCCCCTTTCAACACTTTGAAGAGGTGCCTCAGACACTGGCGTCAGCTGAAATAGTGATTGAAGATTCTCCTTTGAAGATGGCTTCCTTAAAGGATGCCTGGGCTGTTATTGAGAAGGGTGAATGTGCAAACTGGGGCCGACTTCCTGATTTCACTCAGAAGACTGACAAGTTTGGTTTGGGTTTCACTGCAGAAGCTCAGAGGGTTGTTCGTCGTGCAAGGATTGGAAGACCTCCTGTATTCATCATCAACTCGGGAGTAAATGCTATTGAAGACGACATGGAGGAATCTGAATTCGACAACTGGATCTACCCTACGACCAACGGTGGACCGAACAACTAGACTGCGAAAGACTTTATACCTATTACTTTTGTCACTCAGTAATGAACTCCTTTGTTTTGAATTTGTAACAAACAATAATTTGAAACTTTATGGCCCGGTGTCTTACCCGGGGCACCATGGCTTCATTTGTGAGGGCTTTTGTGTGTCATCTTTCATATATCATTAATAAAAGCATTGGACGTTTTTTGCATTTCAAATCTTACGCTCCTTGTCTTTCTTTATTATATATTGCAAAACAACTATATTTACACACACTCACATATACAGGTTCCAATCCACTCTGGATCTCACTGGTAACGACTCTGCTACTGCCAGTTATGACTTCGAAAATCCGATCAACTTAGCCGAAGACGAAGGTGAAGATGATTGCGAAGTGCCTGGTGAGCTTGCAAGACTGCTACTCCAGGAAGAGAGGGTCATTCATCCACATGAAGAGCTAGTGGAAACGGTAAATCTGGGTACTGAGACAGACAGAAAGGAAGTCAAGATTGGTGCCAATCTGGAGTCTAGTGTAAAACAACGGTTGATTCAGATGCTGCATGACTATGTGGAAATCTTTGCCTGGTCTTACGAGGATATGCCCGGGTTGGATACCGATATTGTGGTTCATCACTTGCCTACCAAGGAAGAATGCCCTCCGGTAAAACAGAAGGTTCGCCGTATGCGCCCAGAGATGTCCGAGAAAATCAAAGCTGAGGTTATGAAACAATTTGATGCCGGTTTTCTAGCAGTAACTTCTTACCCTCAGTGGGTTGCCAATGTGGTTCCGGTACCGAAGAAAGATGGTAAGGTCCGAATGTGTGTTGACTACAGGGATTTGAACAGGGTGAGCTCTAAGGATGACTTCCCTCTGCCTCACATCGATGTTCTGGTTGACAATACTGCCCAACACAAGGTATTCTCCTTCATGGATGGTTTTTCGGGTTATAATCAGATAAAGATGGCTCCTGAAGATATGGAAAAGACTACCTTTGTTACTCAGTGGGGCACCTTTTGCTACAAGGTCATGCCTTTTGGGTTGAAAAATGCTGGGGCAACCTACCAACGTGCCATGGTTGCTTTGTTTCACGATATGATCCATCACGAGATCGAAGTATACGTCGATGATATGATTGCAAGGTCCAAAACTGAGGAGGAACACCTTGACCATTTACAGAAGCTGTTTGACCGTTTGAAGTTGTATAAGCTGAGATTGAACCAAAACAAGTGCACCTTCGGGGTGAGATCTGGAAAATTGCTAGGCTTCGTCGTGAGTGACAAAGGTATTCAAGTGGATCCTGCCAAAGTGAAAGCCATACAAGAGATGCCAGTTCCCAAGACAGAGAAAGAAGTCAGAGGCTTCCTAGGACGGCTGAACTACATTGCCCGATTCATCTCGCACCTAACTGCTACTTGTGAACCAATCTTCAAGCTACTGAAGAAAGATCAAGTAGTACGTTGGAACGATGAATGTCAGGCCGCTTTCGAAAGAATCAAAGAGTATCTCCAAGAGCCACCCATTCTTATGCCACCGGTTGAAGGAAGACCTCTAATCTTATACTTGACAGTATTGGATAACTCAATGGGATGTGTGCTGGGGCAGCATGACGAGTCTGGCCGAAAAGAGCACGCTATTTATTACCTTAGCAAAAAGTTTACCGACTGTGAGACCCGATACTCACTGCTCGAGAAAACTTGCTGCGCTTTGGTATGGGCTGCTCGCCGGCTGAGACAGTATATGTTGACTCACACCACTCTGTTGATTTCAAAGATGGATCCGATCAAGTACATCTTCGAAAAGCCTGCCTTGTCCGGAAGAATAGCAAGATGACAGATGATCTTGACTGAATATGACATCCAGTACACAACTCAAAAAGCAATCAAGGGAAGTGTATTGGCAGACCATTTGGCACACCAGGCAGTGGACGACTACCAATCTATGAACTTTGAATTTCCAGACGAGAATATCATGGTAGTGACTGATTGCGAAGTACCTGGACCGGATGAAGGACCTGAGGAAGGATCCCGATGGTCTATGCACTATGACGGAGCCTCAAACGCTTTGGGTAACGGTATTGGTGCTGTGATCATATCCCCTAAGGGCTCTCATACTCCACTTACCGCCCGGCTATGTTTCAACTGTACCAACAACATGGCAGAGTATGAAGCATGCATCATGGGTCTTCGAGCCGCAATTGACCTAAGGATCAAGTTTCTGAGTGTCTTCGGAGATTCCGCTCTTGTGATCAGTCAGATCAAAGGCGAGTGGGATATGAAACACCCAAATCTTATTCCTTACAGGGAGTATGTATTGACGTTGATTCCCCATTTCGAGGAGACAACCTTTAAACACTTCCCAAGAGAGGAGAATCAGTTGGCGGACGCGCTGGCTACGATGTCTTCTATGTTCAAAGTCAAATGGGACAACGAGGCTCCCCGGATTATCATTTGCAAATTGGATGAACCTGCGCATTGCTGTGATCTTGAGACCGAAGAGGTAACAGAAAAGCCGTGTGTTGCACCCCAAAATTTGCCCTCCCATATTCTTCAAGATTTGCCAAGATCAAGGTTAAAAATCTCTCAAGGGTTGCACAGTCCAATTGCCTCATAACACAGTCAAAAATTAGGGTTTTGGTTCTTGCAAAGAAATTGAGGTTTCCAAGGGTCCAATCAAGTCCCACATGCCTATATACATTGTCAAGCATCCATATGTCAAGTTTCAAGACTCACAACATCAAATTGCACAGTCAAAAACCCTAATTGCTCCACAGTCAACTGCAGGGGCAAAATGGTCATTTGACAGTCAAAAATCAAATTTTTTGGTCAACATCTTATTTTGAAGCCACAAACATCATTGGATCAATTCTTGATCATGATTCTCAAAGCATGGCTCAAAAAGTCTCAAGGTGCAAAAGTTTCTATTTTTGGACAGCTGAAAAGTCAACTACAAATTGACCAGGGCATAACTTCCTCATGGTTTATCAGAAAAATCCCATCCAAAGCTCATTTTGAAGAGAATGACATTTCCTACAACTCATCTTCACATTCCAAGTACAAGAAATGCTCTCACAAAAAGTTATCAATTTCAACATTATAGGTCATTTTCAAAAGTCAACAAAAAGGCACTTTAAGTCAAAGACCATAACTTGAGATTGGTAAATCAAAATGACATGGAACCAAAGGCATTGGTTAGAGGACTTCAAGACCTTTCCAAAATGTCCAAGAACATGATCATAGCTTCCAAATTGAGCAAGATATGCATTGGAGAAGTTGGGAAATGTTTGGGAACTTTCAAAAGTCAACTTTGCCTAAAACACTTCAAATTTGCTAAGGGGCCTCAAATTCTTCCTTGAATCATTACCCAAAGCATATGCACGACCCATTGAGCTCAAAGGGATTTATTTTCTTATTTTTAATTAATTAATTGAATTTTTATTCTTATTAATTCATTTAATTAGATTTAATTATGAGAAAATATCAAATAATGCTTTTCAAATCTTTTTGTGCAACAAATCATACTAGGGCAAGCTGGCAAGTCGTTTCACATTCAAAAAGGAAAGATTTTCCATGATTGGCAAGGGTTTCCATGAAAAAAAAGATTGAAAAAGATATGATGAAAATCAAAGATTCAAAACATTAATTCATGGACTTATGGGCTTGTTTTTTGACCTAGAATCGTTCATATACTTATGCAAGACCTAACCTAATGGAAAAAGACACGAAAAAGCTACTGAGAAGAGAGAACCAATTTGCAAATTTTCATCAAAAAGCTTGAAACTGATTTCATAGTTGGAGCATGTTTCAAAGCATAAAAAGCATTCTAACACGTTGCTGAACCTTCCAGGAGTCGATTGCAATCAAGAACAAGGCCCCATACTCAAAGAAACGGTAGAACAACATCGCGTTTTTCACAAAAAATGTCCATAATCGAATTTTAATTTCCACGCATCATTCATATGTTTTGATTATTGATTCATGCTACTAACATCTCCCTGAAACTTTTGGCATAGCTTAATTGTTCTAAAGATGCTTGAATCGAAATCTGCCATTGATGAAACCTAGGGTTTCAGAAGCTTCAAAATAGGGCTTCCCATATACTGTAAAATTGGACCATCAAACATACATGAATGAATTCGTTGCAAGAAACCTGATTCAACAAAACCCTCGCGCCCAATTTATTTAACCCATGGGCGTAATCGGTATTTTCACAGGTTCCACTTAGTGGGGGTTTAAAACCTCCGCTACTTGTTTTATAATTGCAAGAAAAAGATGAAGAAGAAGCTGAGGTGTCCAGGCATGATAGGAGCATTCAAATCTGGCGCGTAATTTTTTGTTTATACCACTAACCAATTTTGTTTGTATATTATATTTTCCATCTATTATATTTACAAACAAACGCAAATGGCCTGGTGGTTGGAGGACGTGTCTTGCAGGTATGGGACCTGGGTTCGATTCCCAGGTCCCCCCACTTAATTCTTAATTTTTGTTTCAATGTATTCACATGCAGTACATTCTCAATGGTTCACCATACGTCCTCATACATTGGCTTGCCAGATGGCCTTGACCCACAATCTGAAGGCCACTAAAGGAGGTCTATCATGTACCTCATTCAACCAAGGCACACACAAGCGTGGAAAGTCAAACAAGGCTCTATGCTAATGGGCCAGATTGCTTCAATTTACCTCCATTTGGGCCTGAAACCCCCCTTGGTTTGCTTCTTTTAATTTTATTTTATTTTCTAATTCTTTTTAAAATGGGTTTAATTGTTTTGTTTTTCTCACCATAAAATAATTTTCCATAAAAAATCAGAAACCAAAAAAATAAAATATATTTAATTATTATTAATTCATCACTAACATATTTTTGTAAATAAATAATTAACAATTAACTTAGTTAATTTAGGTTTTAATTTTAACTTGTTTTTCTTAATAAATAAAAAATATCTAGAATTAGGTTTGACATTTTATCTTCTTTTAATTAATTTTTCTTCATTATTATTTATTATTATTATTATTATTATTTTGTAAATAAACATGTAATTTAATTAACTAGTAAATTAGGTTAACTTGGATATTTTCTTTAATAACTAAAAGTAATCTAGAATTAGGGTTCCCATTTAATTTTAATTTTCTTTATTTTCATGAATACAAAAACATAAAAAAAACATTTTCTTTCTTTAAATAATTATTAGACTTTAATTTCATTTAATTTCAAGCAAAGGTTCAAAACCCTCGGACGTTCAATTTTAATTTCTTTTCGCGCATTATTTTCCTTTTAAATATTATGTAACTGCTTTCTGGATGTAATAGTAATTAGGTCTTTTTACTTTCCGCATTTTTATCAAACGGGTCTTTGTACTTTGGCGATGTATAGACCCGCGCCTTATAATAGCGTAGCTTTTATATTTCCGCATTTAAATTTCCGCACTCTTAAGTTCTAAATTGCATGAAAGAATGTATGGTTAATTAAAAACAAGCGTAGCTCACAATGCCATGATCAAAGATAAATATTAAACTGAAAATAACACACAAATACACACACCACTTCTTAGGGTACGCCTCACCTGTTGCCTTCGAAACGTGGTCGTCAAGTATAGGACGTCTTAGTAAGTCCTTATGTCCATGATCCAGTTGCCTCGAAACGTTTGCCTCGAAACAGTTGCCTCGGAATAGTTGCCTCGAAACGGTTGCCTCGGAATAAAAAAGGATCAAGGACATAAGGGTAGCTTCTAAGGTGTCCTAACTGTTGCTTTGGTGACCACACTGTCCCTACACTCGAATTGACCCGAACACCTCCAACGGTGGTGCTACCTACCTCTCAATGGTGGGATGGCACTACCTTAAGGACTTCTACACAGCTTAATTCCTTAGGGTAGGTAGATGACTCATAGATACTTGCTCTATTCAAAAACAAATCAAAACTCTTTTCACACCGACACTTTCAAAAAGCTTTCAAAACAATTTTTCAAACACTCTTGAGGACAGATACAAGAGTTATTCAGAAATCTTTCAAAGAAACTTTTTCAAACCCACTCACAATCGAAAAGCAAACACTTTGAAAACATAGTGAGCAAGTATCTAAGAGCCCATGGATAACCATGGATAGAAAGGGTGCTAACACCTTCCCTTTCTATAAATATACCTCCCGAACCGAGAAACTATCTCATAAGGAATTATGTTGTGCTTTTGTCCTGTCCATGTTGGAGAAAATAAAAGACGGTGGCGACTCTTGCTTCCGCGACATTTCGTGAACCAGCGTTAAACAGTCAGTTCTAAATCCACCGATCACAGAACTGGCGACTCTGCTGAGGATTTTATAAAAGTGAGGTGTACCTTAGGACTAAGATCACTTGTGTTTTCAATTGTCTGAATTGTTTGCTTTATTATTGTGGGTACTGTCTTGGGAGTTCTATAGGTCCTAACTCGGATCTGGGGGATACCTTCTTAGAAAGTAGCAACAAGACTGTGAGGGAACTGTGCGGGGTATACTGACATGGTTGAAACAGTCTGCTACGTTGATGTGGCACTTTGGTGAGTACCGGTAACCCTTGAGTCAAGTCAAGGAGAGTACGGGGCCGCCGCGTGGTGTCGTGAAGCATCAACTGACCTTAGGAACCTTAATTGAACCATCTTGGCCTCTTTAGGGTAGTGAGATAACTGACTTTGGTGCAGTCCGAGGTTGGTTGATACTCGATACTACACTCAGTTGAGGGTTGTTTTCTTGGAATATTTCGGTCGCCAGTTCAGTGGCTAAACCGAAACGATGAACACAGAAAGCAATCCAATGATATTGGGACCCTTAGAACCCTGTTACTTCTGATAGGACAGGTTTTGAGCCCACCAACTTCAAGAGGGTAGTACCCCAAACTTCATGCTGGCCTAAACTCTAAGGGCTGTCTTGTGTGACTTGTGGGCCTTCCAACTTGACTACTTGCGTACTTGTTACCTAACACATGAGTTTCTTGCAGGGTTGGTTTACAGTCCTTAATCTGGACTCATAACAGGGTTACATATATCACTCCATGCATAGCATGACATCATACCATTGCATGCATCCTGCATAAAGACTAACCCATTTCAAGGATCTCAAAGGTTTTGTGATGCAGGTCATGATGAACCAACATGTCTAGCAAGGGGCAAAGGGGATTTATTTTCCTCTAGCCAAGGTTGTCAGGGGCTATGACCCACTCGATATGGTGAGCCTTGACTCTTGAAGAAGGACTCTCAACAACATGAAATTCCTTCAATCAAGCTACAAAATTCTAATCAATTTCTCTGTTTACCCTGCGAGATCCTTGAAAACATTGCATGCATATCATACATATCATGGCATTACAGGTCCCACTGTTTACAGGTCACTTACCTTCTTTGCTGTTTATACGCAGTCTCATTATGAATCCTGAATCATCTACTGAGCAATCCATCAAGGCCCTCCAGGCTCAGAACGCCCAGTTCCAGGAGTTGATTAAGAGTCTAGCCCAAGGTCAACAGGATTTGAAGACTCTGCTCTCGAAGAAGAAGAAGAAGAGAACGGTGTTGTTCAACCCGAGACGCAAATCTGGGAATGGATCACTAAATGAGGTTGAGCAGACTACCCCATCTGTTGGAAAGGACAGCCCCCATGAGAGGGAGGTTCCTAGTCCAGTGGTCTCCAACAACGAGACAGAGTTCAATGATGAACAGTACCCTCCAACTGAGGACAGGTATAAACAGTTGGAAGACCGGCTAAGTGCTATGGAGATACAAAAAGTGCCCGGCCTGGACTTCGAAGATCTAGGTCTGTCTTCTGGGGTAGTAATCCCGCACAAATTCAAGGCACCTGCCTTTGCAAAGTACGATGGGGCATCCTGTCCTAAGCTGCATCTCAGGTCATACATAAGGAGGATCCAGCCCTACACGGCTGACAAGAATTTGTGGATTCACTTCTTTCAGGATAGTATGTCCGAAACTCAACTCGACTGGTTTTATCAACTGAATGGAGCCAACATCCGCAGCTGGGAGGACTTGGCCACTGCATTCTACAAGCAGTACCAGTACAATGTCGACCTTGCTCCCACGCGCACTCAACTTCCGGGAATGTCTATGGGTGCAGGCGAAGGCTTTAAAGAATATGCGCAAAAATGGAGAGACCTTGCTGGAAGGGTGCAGCCACCTCTAACTGACCGCGAGCTGGTAGATATGTTCTTGGGGACCTTGTCTGGACCTTTCTTCAACCATCTGATTGGGAACTCTTCTGTCGGGTTTACAGATTTGATCTTGACCGGGGAAGGAATTGAAGCTGGTATCAAGGCTGGGAAGATTCAAGAGGCCGCACCTGCTGATACTCACAAAAAGCCTTACATGGGGAAGAAAGAGTCTAATGCTGCATACAGTCAAAAGAGTCGTCGTGACCAACATGCAGGGGCAGTCATGATCTCTGGTTCTACACCATGCTGACAACCACAAAAGGGAAATCAGTGAAGGCCAGACGAGCCTAAAAGACAATTCACCATCATTAACATGCCATTGTCACAAGCATTGCAACACATGTTGAAAATGAATCTGATTGCGGTGATCAACCCTCCTGCAAATCCCAAGACCTCCTCTCCAAGCTACAACCTAGAAGCGAGGTGTGCTTATCATTCTGATAGCCCGGGGCACGATACCGAGGATTGTTGGGCGTTAAAATACAAGATCCAGAATATGATCGACGCTAAGGAGATCGAATTCGAGCCTGCTGAGACTCCCAATGTGACCACTGCTCCCTTGCCAAAACATGGCTAGGATTGGAAATTTTTTGTTCATTCGAATGTTCAAGTTGTAATTTTCTTTGATTGTTCAAACATTTTATTTCATGTCAAACTTGGTTATTTCATTAATGCATTACACGTGTCTGTTTTGAAGTAATTATGTTTACTATGCTTAAAATTGCTTTCATTTTTTGATGTTCAACTCTCGGTTAATAATTCTAAGCCTCTTGAGGGAGGATGACGAAAACGATACCGCGGTATCTACAGTATGCTTTTGAACCGACCCCGCTGATGAGGTACAAACATTGTTTCAATCCCTAAACACTGGAGTTATAAGGAAGATAATCCCTCGTCAACCCCTCTGAGCCAAAGAAGTAGGAGTTTTTCTTTTCGAAAATTAAAACCCTTAATCATAACCTGGGGCAGAGTAGTTTTCTCAGTTGATCCAAGTGCATAACAAATGGCACCAAAGAAGTCCTTACCAAACAAAAGACAGTGATGGTTCCAAATAATCATAAAAGCAGGCAGTCATTATCTCTCAGAAATAAACGCCCATTAAGTCAAAACCTATGAAGGAGACTTACAAAACTAGGGCATCCCGCTGACTGTAATCACAAAAGAAATAGTTCAGGCAAAAAACAGGGATAACGAAATCAAAAAAGAAATAGGTCCTACAAACCCTCAACCAAAAAAGGAATGACTTCCTATTCAAAATAAACTGTCAATATCCGAACCATCATTGGAATATCAGGACAAAGACTCAAACAAGGTCTAACGCACGATCAGTTGAGTTTAGGTTTGAAGAACATCACGAAGAGCGGGTGGGTACAAATAAAATTTGAGCCTTTATCCTCTGTTTCTTAAAACCGTGAACCAGGCCACGCTACAACCCTCAAAAGTCCTAGCTGAAGCATGGGTTAGTTCGAAAGCATACTGTTACGAAAGGTATCCTGACTCCTTAAGGCTTGCGGTAAAATAACGAATTGACATCACAGTTTACAAAAAAAATTCACTTGTTTTTTATGAAAAATGCATTTTCCAAAAAAAAAAAAAAAAAAACTTCAAGACAGACATGAGCTTTGCATTTTTAATATAACTTTGTTTGCATATGACTTTATGTTCGAACATCAAAGAAGTTCGCACGACGAATGTCTAATGAACAAAAGAACCTCCAATCAAGGGGCATGGCATGATCATTGTCCATCATCTGGGGCAGTCAAGTCAAGATTCAAGGAATCTCTCAAAATGCCAAATAGCCAGGGGCAGATCTCCATCTGAGTCACTTGGGGCATTGGACGTAAATTCCAGCGACGAATCTTGCACGATCAAACGAACAGCTTCTGGTAGCATGGCAACACAACAACAGGGGCACCTCCCTACATCCTGAGAGCATGGACATAGTCGAAAAATACTGCGCATAATCAAAGACCCGCTAGGTTGACACACCTAGGCAAAAATAAGGGCTTCTCGGCGAACCAAAAGGGTTCGGGCAAAAATAAGGGATGAAAATGAAAAAAAAATCTGTACACCCGGCAAGTCGAAAACCTGAAAAGGCGGCTTGGGCAAAAAAGGGTATCCCGGTGGACTGAAAACCCGAAAGGGTGGTCCAAGCAAAAGTTAAGGATCAAAGCGTACGACTATGTCCTGTCATCATTGGCCTACCAGAAGAAGATTTGTCAATCGACAGTCACCAAGCACCTCCACAGATATCTTCTCCCGCAGAAACTGGGGCAATAAGAATTGTCTAAGCGATCTGGTTGCTCTATCCACCAAGGTACAAGGTAGATTCGGCTGAAGAATGCAACCAAGATACCTTCACTCCCTGCAGAGTAAGACAGATTCAGCAACACTCCCTAAGCAGAGTGGGTCTCCCATCAACCCTAACAAGGCACCATATCTCCAGCAAGTCAGCGACACTCTTCCCAAGCAGAGTTAGCATATTGCCAAGCCTTAAGAAAGGTGGATTATCCCCATCAGATCTCAACATTCCTCAACAGAGTATACAGACATTCCTAACAAGCATCCCCGACAATCTTGATCTAAGATTGTTCCCCGGCGGTATACAAGACATCCAGTGGAGCCATTCCCCAGTGCAATCTCAAAAGTTTCCCCAGGAGAGTTCAATCCATCTCCCCAGTAGGAAGCTTATCCCCAGTAGATTCTGGAAAGCTTATCCCCCGCAGAGCACGAACGCTCCTCCAGCTTTATTCAAAGGTTATTTCCCCTACCAGGATATAACTGGGTTATCCTCAGCCAATTGCCACAGAAAGATCGTCCCCGGCGAAGTCTTCCTATCCCCAGCGGAGTTCATAAAAACTTCCAACAGAACTTAACGATGGTATCCCCAGCGGAGTTATCATCAAAACCTCAGCAAAGTACATATCTTCCCCACAGAGTTCACTCCCCGCAGAATAATCTATTCGCCAAGTCTATTCCCCAACGGAGTCATCTTCTCCTACCGGTATTCTGGCAATCATCATTCTCAGCGGAAATGAAGAACTCTACTCTTCAAACATCAGCCCAGGGTTCAACAAGCTCCCGACATTCGTCAAGGATTTATTTTCCAGACGAGAATACATTCATAAACATCACATCTCCATACATTATAGCATGCATACGCATCATACAACACAAACCTCATTTATTTTTAAGAACATCTTAAAATCATGCAGTTCATGCATCATGAAATTGCATACAACTAATACTTTGCCTTTTCAGGAAAAAGTCAATCAAAAGATGATTACCATCTACCTTTACAGTTCCAGATCAACATTGGTAACAAGCCAGGAAAATGCTGTGAACGAATGATCGTGGGTTAATGTCCGAAACCAAACAGGACAATTATATACTTGATCATCCTCGGGCAACCCTACACTGGTTCCTTTTCTTTCAAAAGAAGTCTTACACGGGCTCATCAACAGGCAACCCTACACAGGTTCCTCCTCAACCTCAGATGTAGTTTTACACGAACTCATCATCAGGCAACCCTACACCGGTTCCTTCTCAATTTTCAGAAGAAGTCGTACACGGACTTATCACCAAAGTAACCCTACACCGGTTCCTTTTATTTCAGAAGAAGTCTTAGACGGACTTATCTCCAGATAACCTTACCCCGGTTCATCAAGAAGTTTTACACGTACTTATCCTGCAGTAACCTTACCCCAGTTCCTCCAGAAGTCTTACACGGACTTATCTCAAGATAACCTTACCCCGGTTCATCAAGAAGTTTTACACGAACTTATCCTGCAGTAACCTTACCCCGGTTCCTCCAGAAGTCTTGCACAGACTTATCCCAAAGTAACCTTACCTCGGTTCCTCCAGAAGTCTTACACGGACTTATCTCAAGATGACCTTACCCCGGTTCATCCAGAAGTTTTACACGAACTTATCCCGAAGAAACCCTACACAGGTTCTCTCTCTCCAGACGCAGTTTTACACGGACTCGTCACTAAGAAACCCTACACAGGTTCTCTCTTTCCAAAGATGCAGTTTTACACGGACTCGTCATCAGAAACCCTACCCAGGTTTTACTTCTTCCAGGATGCAGTTTTACACGGGCTCATCATCAAAGTAACTCCACACAGGTTCCCTTCTCAAACCCTAAACGTGGTTTTACACGAACTCGTCATCAGTAAACCCTACACAGGTTTCCTTCCTTCAAAGATGCAGTTTTACACGAGCTCATCATCAGTCAACCCTACACAGGTGTCCTTCTTTCCAAGATGCAATTTTACACGAGCTCATCATCAGGCAACCCTACACAGGTTCCCTCTTTCAACTTACAAAAATTACAAACAGACAATCTCCAGATGGCATCTATAAGCCCATCCACATATCAACAGTCTCCAAATGGCATCTATAAGCCCATCCTCCTATCCATCAGTCTCCAAATGGCATCTGTAAGCCCATTCCCGCTATCACGCTACTAACACTCTACTATGTGAGTGCAAATTTCTGGGCACTCTAGTGTTCAATAATCTTCCACCTTCGGATTACGAAAGGCACGCCAGCCAATCTACATCCTCAGATCTAAGAAGATTGAACAGGGGCAACTGTTGCACCCTAAAATTTGCCCTCCCATATTCTTCAAGATTTGCCAAGATCAAGGTTCAAAATCTCTCAAGGGTTGCACAGTCCAATTGCCTCCTAACACAGTAAAAAATTAGGGTTTTGGTTCTTGCAAAGAAATTGAGGTTTCCAAGGGTCCAATCAAGTCCCACATGCCTATATACATTGTCAAGCATCCATATGTCAAGTTTCAAGACTCACATCATCAAATTGCACAGTCAAAAACCCTAATTGCTCCACAGTCAACTACAGGGGCAAAATGGTCATTTGACTGTCAAAAATCAAATTTTTTGGTCAACATCTTATTTTGAAGCCACAATCATCATTGGATCAATTCATGATCATGATTCTCAAAGCATGGCTCAAAAAGTCTCAAGGTGCAAAAGTTTCTATTTTTGGACAGTTGAAAAGTCAACTGCAAATTGACCAGGGAATAACTTCCTCATGGTTTATCGGAAAAATCCCATCCAAAGCTCATTTTGAATAGAATGACATTTCCTACAACTCATCTTCACATTCCAAGTCCAAGAAATTCTCTCACAAAAAGATATCAATTTCAACATTATAGGTCATTTTCAAAAGTCAACAAAAAGGCACTTTAAGTCAAAGACCATAACTTGAGATTGGTAAATCAAAATGACATGGAACCAAAGGAATTGGTTAGAGGACCTCAAGACCTTTCCAAAATGTCCAAGAACATGATCATAGCTTCCAAATTGAGCAAGATATGCATTGGAGAAGTTGGGAAATTTTTGGGAACTTTCAAAAGTCAACTTTGCCTAAAACACTTCAAATTTGCTAAGGGGCTTCAAATTCTTCCTTGAATCATTACCCAAAGCATATGCACGACCCATTGAGCTCAAAGGGATTTATTTTCTTATTTTTAATTAATTAATTGAATTTTTATTCTTATTAATTCATTTAATTAGATTTAATTATGAGAAAATATCAAATAATGCTTTTCAAATCTTTTTGTGCAGCAAATCATACTAGGGCAAGCTGGCAAGTCGTTTCACATTCAAAAAGGGAAGATTTTCCATGATTGGCAAGGGTTTCCATGAAAAAAAAGATTGAAAAAGATATGATGAAAATCAAAGATTCAAAACATTAATTCATGGACTTATGGGCTTGTTTTTTGACCTAGAATCGTTCATATACTTATGCAAGACCTAACCTAATGGAAAAAGACACGAAAAAGCTGCTGAGAAGAGAGAACCAATTTGCAAATTTTCATCAAAAAGCTTGAAACTGATTTCATAGTTGGAGCACGTTTCAAAGCATAAAAAGCATTCTAACACGTTGCTGAACCTTCCAGGAGTTGATTGCAATCAAGAACAAGGCCCCATACTCAAAGAAACGGTAGAACAACATCGCGTTTTTCACAAAAAATGTCCATAATCGAATTTTAATTTCCACGCATCATTCATATGTTTTGATTATTGATTCATGCTACTAACATCTCCCTGAAACTTTTGGCATAGTTTAATTGTTCTAAAGATGCTTGAATCGAAATCTGCCATTGATGAAACCTAGGGTTTCAGAAGCTTCAAAATAGGGCTTCCCATATACTGTAAAATTGGACCATCAAACATACATGAATGAATTCGTTGCAAGAAACCTGATTCAACGAAACCCTCGCGCCCAATTTATTTAACCCATGGGCGTAATCGCTATTTTCACAGGTTCCACTTAGTGGGGGTTTAAAACCCCCGCTACTTGTTTTATAATTGCAGGAAAAAGATGAAGAAGAAGCTGAGGTGTCCAGGCATGATAGGAGCATTCAAACCTGGCGCGTAATTTTTTGTTTATACCACTAACCAATTTTGTTTGTATATTATATTTTCCATCTATTATATTTACAAACAAACGCAAATGGCCTGGTGGTTGGAGGACGTGTCTTGCAGGTATGGGACCTGGGTTCGATTCCCAGGTCCCCCCACTTAATTCTTAATTTTTGTTTCAATGTATTCACATGCAGCACATTCTCAATGGTTCACCATACGTCCTCATACACTGGCTTGCCAGATGGCCTTGACCCATAATCTGAAGGCCACTAAAGGAGGTCTATCATGTACCTCAGTCAACCAAGGCACACACAAGCGTGGAAAGTCAAACAAGGCTCTATGCTAATGGGCCAGATTGCTTCAATTTACCTCCATTTGGGCCTGAAACCCCCCTTGGTTTGCTTCTTTTAATTTTATTTTCTTTTCTAATTCTTTTTAAAATGGTTTTAATTGTTTTGTTTTTCTCACCATAAAATAATTTTCCATAAAAAATCAGAAACCAAAAAAATAAAATATATTTAATTATTATTAATTCATCACTAACATATTTTTGTAAATAAATAATTAACAATTAACTTAGTTAATTTAGGTTTTAATTTTAACTTGTTTTTCTTAATAAATAAAAAATATCTAGAATTAGGTTTGACATTTTATCTTCTTTTAATTAATTTTTCTTCATTATTTATTATTATTATTATTATTATTTTGTAAATAAACATGTAATTTAATTAACTAGTAAATTAGGTTAACTTGGATATTTTCTTTAATAACTAAAAGTAATCTAGAATTAGGGTTCCCATTTAGTTTTAATTTTCTTTATTTTCATGAATACAAAAACATAAAAAAAACATTTTCTTTCTTTAAATAATTATTAGACTTTAATTTCATTTAATTTCAAGCAAAGGTTCAAAACCCTCGGACGTTCAATTTTAATTTCTTTTCGCGCATTATTTTCTTTTTAAATATTATGTAACTGCTTTCTGGATGTAATAGTAATTAGGTCTTTTTACTTTCCGCATTTTTATCAAACGGGTCTTTGTACTTTGGCGATGTATAGACCCGCGCCTTATAATAGCGTAGCTTTTATATTTCCGCATTTAAATTTCCGCACTCTTAAGTTCTAAATTGCATGAAAGAATGTATGGTTAATTAAAAACAAGCGTAGCTCACAATGCCATGATCAAAGATAAATATTAAACTGAAAATAACACACAAATACACACACCACTTCTTAGGGTACGCCTCACCTGTTGCCTTCGAAACGTGGTCGTCAAGTATAGGACGTCTTAGTAAGTCCTTATGTCCATGATCCAGTTGCCTCGAAACGTTTGCCTCGAAACGTTTGCCTCGAAACAGTTGCCTCAGAATAGTTGCCTCGAAACGGTTGCCTCGGAATAAAAAAGGATCAAGGACATAAGGGTAGCTTCTAAGGTGTCCTAACTGTTGCTTCGGTGACCACACTGTCCCTACACTCGAATTGACCCGAACACCTCCAACGGTGGTGCTACCTACCTCTCAATGGTGGGATGGCACTACCTTAAGGACTTCTACACAGCTTAATTCCTTAGGGTAGGTAGATGACTCATAGATACTTGCTCTATTAAAAAACAAATCAAAACTCTTTTCACACCGACACTTTCAAAAAGCTTTCAAAACAATTTTTCAAACACTCTTGAGGACAGATACAAGAGTTATTCAGAAATCTTTCAAAGAAACTTTTTCAAACCCACTCACAATCGAAAAGCAAACACTTTGAAAACATAGTGAGCAAGTATCTAAGAGCCCATGGATAACCATGGATAGAAAGGGTGCTAACACCTTCCCTTTCTATAAATCTACCTCCCGAACCGAGAAACTATCTCATAAGGAATTTTGCTGTGCTTTTGTCCTGTCCATGTTGGAGAAAATAAAAGACGGTGGCGACTCTTGCTTCCGCGACATTTCGCGAACCAGCGTTAAACAGTCAGTTCTAAATCCACCGATCACACCGTGGTATCACGAAGTAAAGAGGTACCTGGAGACTCAAGAATACCCCGAGGGTGCATCAATTAATGACAAGAAGTTTCTGAGAAGGTTCGCGGCAAAGTTCTTCCTCAGCAATGACATTCTGTACAAGCGGAACCATGATTCAACCTTACTGCGTTGTGTGGATAAGACTGAAGCAGAAAGGATCATGGCAGAGCTGCATGAAGGTACCTTCGGAACGCATTCCAGTGGACATACCATGGCAAAGAAAATCCCCCGGGCAGGATATTACTGGTCCACAATGGAAGCCGACTGTTATCAACATTCTCGGACATGTCACAAATGCCAGATCTATGCTGATAAGGTGCATATTCCTCCAGTTCCTTTGAACGTCTTGACAGCACCTTGGCCTTTTGCAATGTGGGGAATTGATATGATCGGCGAGATCAGACCTACGGCATCCAACGGGCATCGCTTCATCCTGGTAGCGATTGATTACTTCACAAAGTGGGTTGAAGCAGCTTCCTTTGCCACCGTAACCAAGAACGTCGTGGCACGGTTCATTCAGCATAACCTGACCTGTCGATACGGTGTACCAGAGAGGATCATTACGGACAATGGTACCAATCTTAACAACAAGATGATCACTGAGCTCTGCGAGCAATTCAAGATACAGCACCACAACTCTTCTCCCTACCGGCCGAAGATGAATGGGGCTGTAGAAGCGGCGAATAAGAATATTAAGAAGATCGTGCAGAAGATGATAGTGACCTACAAAGATTGGCACGAGATGTTACCATTTGCTCTTCATGGGTACCGTACCTCAGCACGAACGTCAACAGGGGCAACACCCTATTCCTTGGTATACGGCATGGAGGCAGTCCTGCCCATTGAAGTCCAGATACCCTCTCTCCGGATAATGAAGGATGCAAGTTTGAGTGAAGATGACTGGATCCAGACTCGGCTTGATCAACTAAACCTAATCGACGAAAAGAGACTCACTACTATTTGTCATGGTCAGACGTACCAAAAATGAATGATCAAGGCATTTAACAAGAAAGTCAGACGACAAGAGTATCAAGTCAGAGACCTGGTAATCAAGCGCATCATTCTACCTCAAGGTGATCCCAGGGGCAAATGGACCCCTACGTACGAAGGGTCATTCGTGGTTAAAAATATCTTCTCAGGAGGTGCGATGATTCTAACCACCATGGATGGTGACGACCTTCCTCACCCCGCCAATGCAGACATAGTAAAAAGATATTACGCATGATCAAAGACCCGCTAGGTCGACTGGCCTAGGCAAAAATAAGGGCTTCCCGGCGAACCAAAAGGGTTCGGGCAAAAATAAGGGATGAAAAATGAAAAAAATCTGTACACCCGGCAAGTCGAAAACCTGAAAAGGCGGCTTGGGCAAAAATGGGTATCCCGGTGGACTGAAAACCCGAAAGGGCGGTCCAGGCAAAAGTTAGGGTTAAGCGTAATACTATGTCTCATTGGATCACCTTGCATCCGGACTTCAGTATCAACTATCAGGCTCGGACGGAACCAATCAATCAGCTTCATCTCCAACTAAGCAGCAAAGTGATGAGACGCTTGAAGACATAAAGGCGATAGCAGAGTTGGAACCCAGTGGGATTTTTCACATAGCTGTTTTGTTTTTCCTTTCACAAATTGTATAAACTCTATTTTGTTCGGCGGCGTTCTCTTACTAGGACATCAGCCTCTTGTACAAAAACGCCTATTTACAGGAAAATTTCAAAATCAATACAAGTTCATTTTTTAGACAAAATTCAAGTTGTTTTTTCCTTTATCTGTTTTGTTTTGCAAAGAACGTCCAATGTTCATTTTTGATATATGCATTTGACATTAATTTCTAATCATAAATATTTGCATACGAAAAAAGGACTAATCACGGGTGATATCAGAAACAGGGGCAATAGGAATTGTCTAAGCGATCTAGTTGCTCTGTCCACCGAGGTACCAAGGTAAGTTCAGCTGAAGAATATGGCCAAGATGCCTTCACTCCCCACAGAGTAAGACAAGAATCAGCAATACTCTCCCCAAGCAGAGTTGGTTTCCTATCAGCCCTAAAAAGGCACAGTATCTCCAGCAAGTCAACAATACTCTCCCCCAAGCAGAGTTAGTCTACCATCAAGTTGGGTTTCCCCAGAAGATCTTAATATTCCCCGGTGGAGTATACAGATATTCCTCAGCAAGCATCCCCGACAGTCTCAATATTCCTCGACAGAAATATAAGATTGTTCCCCGGCGGAATACAGACCCCCAGTGGAGCCATTTCCCCAGCGCAGTCCAAAAAGCTTCCCCACCAGAGTTGAATCATCGCCCCAGTAAATTCTGAAAGCTTATCCCCTACAGAGTACAAATATCTCTCCCCAGCCGTATTCAAAGGTTATCCCTCACCAGAGCCTAACTGGGTTATCCTCAGCCAGTTGCAACAGAGAGATCATCCCCAGCAAAGTTCTTTCTATCCCCAGCGGAGTTCATCAAAATCCCCAACAAAGCTTATTAACGGAATCCCCAGCGGAGTTATCGTTAAATTTTCAACGAAGTATCTCTTCCCCCAGAGTATTTCCCCGCAGAGTAATCTCTTCCCACAGAGTAATTCCCCAATGGAGTCATCTTCTCCTACAGGTTTATTCTTGCAAGCATCTTTGTTCATCATCCCTAACGGAAATGAAGAACTCTACTCTTCAACATCAACCCAGGATTTAACAAGCTCCCGGCATTTGTCAAGGATTTATTTTCCCAGACGAAAATACATTCATAAACATTTCACATTTCATATCTCCTATTTACATACATGATAAAGTGCATACGACACGATCTCACTTATTTTTGAGAACATCATGACATCATGCATTTCATTCATCATGATATTGCATGCAACTAATGTTTTGCCTTTTCAGGAAAAAGTCAAATCAAAGGATGATTGCCATCAACTTTTGAAGTTCCAGATCAACCCCTGTATCTAGCCAGGAAATATCTGTGAGCGATTGATTGTAGATCTATACCTGTATCTAGCCAGGAAAGTATCTGCGTGAAGAGATTGAAGATCAACACCTGTAACAGGCCAGGAAATTATCTTTCTTTCTCACGTCAGAGGTCTACACCTGTATCCAGCCAGGAAAGCTATCTCGACCAACTTTTTTTAAGTTCCAGATCAACACCTGTATCTAGCCAGGAAATATCTGTGAGCGATTGATTGTGGATTCGATACCTGTATCTAGCCAGGAAAGTTATCTACATGAAGAGTTTGAAGATCAACACCTGTAACAGGCCAGGAAATTATCTTTCATTCTCAGGTCAGAGGTCTACACCTGTATCCAGCCAGGAAAGCTATCTCGACCAACCTTTTTTGAGTTCCGGATTGACACCTGTATCTAGCCAGGAAATATCTGTGGACGATTGATTGTAGATTCGATACCTGTATCTAGCCAGGAAAGTTATCTACATGAAGAGATTGAAGATCAATACCTGTATCTAGCCAGGAAACCATCTTTCTTTCTCAGGTCAGAGATCTACACCTGTATCCATCCAGGAAAGCTATCTCGACCAACCTTTTTGAGTTCCAGATCGACACCTGTATCTAGCCAGGAAATATCTGTGGACGATTGATTGTAGATTCGATACCTGTATCTAGCCAGGAAAGTTATCTACATGAAGAGATTGAAGATCAATACCTGTATCTTGCCAGGAAACCATCTTTCTTTCTCAGGTATGCAAGTTCTCGCTAAGGAATCTCTTACGCGATCGAAACCCCTGGATGGCATCTTTAAGCCCATCTCCACCACTATTCAACAAACAATCTTCCAGATGGCATCTATAAGCCCATCCCTGACAAGATTCTGTCACATCTCCCAATGGCATCTATAAGCCCATCCTTCTATGCATCATCTCTCCAAATGGCATCTGTAAGCCCATTCCCGACATCACATTGCTGACACTACACTATGCGAGTGCAAATTTCTGGGCACTCTAGTGTTCAATCATCTTCCACCTTCGGATCACGAAAGGCATGCAAGCCAATCTACCTCCTCAGGTCTAAGAAGATTGAACAGGGGAAACTGTTGTACCCCAAAATTTGCCCTCCCATATTCTTCAAGGTTTGTCAAGAATCATCTTCAAATGGTTCAAGATTGCTCAAGGGTTGCACAGTCCAAATGCCTCCTAAGCCAGTCAAAATTAGGGTTTTGTTTCTTTCAAGGAATTTGAGGTTTTCAATGGTCCAATCAAGTCCCATAGGCCTATACATAGTCTCAAGACTCACAATGTCAAATTGCACAGTCAAAAGCTCCACTTGCTTCACAATCAACTGCAGGGGTAAAATGGTCATTTTGCAGTCAAAAGTCAAAAATTTTGGTCAACATCTTATTTTGAGCTCACAATCATCATTTGATCAAATCTTGATCATGATTCCTCAAGGATGGCTCAAAAATCATCAAGGTGTAAAAAGTTACTATTTTTGGAAAGCAGAAAAGTCAACTGTATCTTGACCAAGGCATAACTTTTTCATGGTTCATCAGAAAAATCCCATCCAATGCTCATTTTGAAGGGGATGACATTTCCTACAATCCATCTTCACATTCCAAGTCCAAGAAATGCTCTCATAAAAAGTTATCAATTTCTACATTGTAGGTCAATTTCAAAAGTCAACAAAAATGCACTTTAAGTCAAAGACCATAACTTGATATTGGTAAATCCAAATTACATGGGACCAAAGACATTGGTTAGAGGACTTCAAGACCTTTCCAAAATGTCCAAGAACATGTTCATATGATCAAAATTGAGCAAGATATGCATTGGAGAAGTTGGGAAATTTTTGTGAATTTGCAAAAGTCAACTTTGCTCAAAACACCTTGTTTTTGATAATGGGCCTCAAATTTCTTCTTGAAACTGCATTCATGGCCTATGCACGACCCATCAAGCTTAATTGAATTATTTTCTTATTTTTTATTAATTAATTGGATTTTTAATCAATATTAATTCATTTAATTAATTTAAATTGTAGGAAATACAAAGATTTGATTTTTTAATCTTTTTGTGAAGCAAGAATGACCTAAAAAGGCTGGCAATTTCGTGTACCGATCAAGGATGCAAGTATCTCCCAATTTGGCAACTTTCTTCAATCAAAAAGATTCAAAAAGATGTGATTTCCAATCAAATATTGAATCATCATTCCATGGATTTTTTGTGCAAGATTTTAACCTAATTTCAGTCTCCTATAAGTACACAAGCCAACCCTATTCATGCACACGTGAAAGCTGCTGCAAGAAAGCCATAACCACCTTGAGAAAAATTCAAGAAACTTGAAAACTGATTTCCATATTCTAGCACGATTCAAAGGCTTTTATTGATTCTAATATATTGCAGGGGTTCCCAGAGACGTATTGCAATCAAAACCAAACGCTAAGGCTCAAGAAATCATCACTTACAGTCGCACGGTTTGACATTTTTTCTCATAATCGTAATTCATGATTCATGCATCATTAACATGATTTCTTGTTTGTTTTGTGTTGCTAGAGACCTCATGAAGCTATTGGCATAGTTTAATTGAATTAAAACGCACAGAATCACAAGATGCCATTGATGAATTCTAGGGTTCATAAGCCTTTAAATTAGGGCTTTACAGTACAGGAAAAATTAAGCCTTGAGAGACCTATGGTTGAAATCGTTGAGACCAGACGAATCCAAGGGGACCATCGCGAAACATTTATATAAACTATAGAGCTATTCGCTATTTTTCGTCATTGCAGGTTGTGGGGGTTAAAAACCCCCGCTATCTAACATGTTTTTACAGGCACAAACGAGGAAGACGAAGGACGTGTAAGCCTCTGAGTGGACAATTCAAAATACGCGCGTTTTTCAGCATATGCATTGATTTTGTATATATTATAATTGATTGTTATTATATTATCAAACGCGTGCAAATGGCTTGGTGGTTGATGCGCTGGCTGGTAATCATTGGGACCTGGGTTCGATTCCCAGGTCCCCCAAAACACTTCTATTATTTTTCTTTACAGGTTCATATGCAGCTTTCCAACTAGATGCCCACCATGCACTTTCACATCCCAGGCGCCAAGTGGCCACAAGCATGAATCTGATGGTCCAAAGATGGATGACCATCATGCTCCTGGTCAACCCACGCGTAGACAATCAAGAAGGTCAAACGGACTGGCAGCTTAATGGGCTTGAAGATTGCTAACAAACCTCCATTTAATTAACATAATTAATTTTCTTTTATTTTCTTTTTATTAATTATTATTATTATTATTATTTAATTAACATAATTATTTATTTTCATAATAAAATCAGAAAACCTAAATATTATTTATTATTATTATTTATTAATTTCACATTATTTTTGTAAATAAATACTAATATGACTAATTTAGTTTAATTAAGTTTAATTTTAATTATTTTCACAACAAATAAAATAAATTAGAATTAGGGTTTTCTTTTGACAATTTTAATTTCTTTTTATTTATTTCATTAAAAACATTAAAAAACTCAAAAAAATATTTCTTTTAATTAAATTAATTAATTAGCTTTAGGATTAATTTAATTTAATGCAAAAGGACCAAAATTCATTCTTTTCTCAAAAAGGGTCAAAACCCTAATGACTTCTCCGATTTAATGTCTATTCGCGCATATTATTTTTTGATCATATTTATGTAATTGCTCCAAGGATGTAATAGCGTTAATTAGGACTTTTATCGCTTTCTTTATTTTCTCACATTTATTTTTCAAAGGGTTTGTTTTTGGCGATGTAAATACCCGACGCCTTGTAATAGCGTAGATTTACTTTCCGCAATTTACCTTCCGCACAATTATTAACTGCTATGCATGACAAGACTTGCCTGAAAATTAAAATCAACCCGTAGCTCACCATAACTTGTGCAAAGATAATTTAACATGAAATCTGACACACTCGCACATGCCACTCTTAGGGTATGCCTCACTTGGTTGCCTCGACGTGGTCATTGAGTATAGGGTGTTTTAGAGGTCGCCCTCCTGTCTAAAGATCCAAGTTGCCTCGAAACGGTTGCCTCGGATAAAAAGGATCTAGGACATTAGGGTTACCGCTAAGGCGTCCTACTATTGCTTTGGTGACCACACATGTCCCTATAATCGAATTGACCCAAAACTCCAACAACGGTGCTACCTACTTCTCAATGGTGGGATAGTACTGTCTAAAGGACATTTACACAGCTTAATTCCTTTGAGTAGGTAGAGGTTCTAAGGTACTTGCTCTTTCAAAACAAAAACAACTTTTCGCACTTACACTTTTCTGACAAAAGTTTTCAAACAAACACTTCATGACACTCTTGAGGACTGATACAAGAGTTAAAACGAAGTTTTCAAACAAACTTTTTTCAAAACCCACAAACACAAGAAAAGCAAAACATTTTTGAAAACATAGTGAGCAAGTACCTAAGAGCCCGTGGATAACCACAAATAGAAAGGGTGCTAACACCTTCCCTTTCTATAATCTACCTCCCGAACCGAGAAACCTCTCGAAAAGGAATTTTGCTGTGCTTTTGTCCTTTCCTTATTGGAGAAAATAAAAGACGGTGGCGACTCTTGCTTACCGCGACATTTCGCAAACCAACATTCTAAAACAGTCAGTTCTATTTCCACCGATCACAACGTCCAATGTTCATTCTTGATATATGCATTTGACATTAATTGCTGCTCATAAATATTTACATGCGAAACAAAAGACGAATTACTAGTAATATCAGAAACAGGGGCAATAAGAATCGTCCGAGCTGTCTAGTTGCTCTGTCCACCAAGGTACCAAGATATATTCAGTTGAAGAATATGGATAAGATACTTTGACTCCCCGCAGAGTAAGACAATAATGATGGCTCTCCCCACTGAGACTTGCAACCATGAACAAATCGGCAATACTCTCCCCAAGAAGATTTGGTCTACCATCAGCCCTGAAAAGGTCGGGTATCCCTAAAAGGTCTTAATATTCCCCAACGGAGTATAAAGACATTCTCCAGCAAGCGTAAGAGCATCCCCGACAGTCTTAATATTCCTCAACAGAGTATAAGAATGATTCCCGGAGGAATACAAGATACCCCCAGTGGAGCCATTTCCCCAGCGCAGTCTAAAAAATCTTCCCCGCCAGGATTAAATCATCTTACCCAGTAGATTCTGGAAGCTTATCCCCTGCAGAGTACAAAATAAGTCTCCCCAGCCAAATTCAGAAGGTTATCCTCACAAGAGCCTAACTGGGTTATCCTCAGCAAGTGGCAAAGGAAAGATCGTCCCCAGCAAAGTTCCTTCTTTCCCCCCAGCAGGACTTCTATCCTCAACAGGTTCAATATCGCCAGCAAACAATAATCCATCCCCAACGGATTTCATCATTGAAATCCCCAACAGAGCTTATCAACGGAATCCCCAGCGGAGTTATCATTAAAAATATCAGCAGAACATCTCTCCCCCATAGAGTATTTCCCCCCAGAGTAATCTCTTCATCAAGTTTATTCCCCAACGGAGTTCTTTTCTCCTACGGGTTTATTCTCACAATCATTTTCGTTCATCATCCCCAGCGGAAACGAAGAACTCAACTCTATTCGCCAGCAGCTCTGGGATTTATTTTCCCCAGCTAAAACATCACATTTCCATACATCATGATACATGCATATACGCATCATACCATACAATCTCATTTATGTTGAGAACATCATTGCTTGATCCATATCATGCATTGCATATGACTGACCTTTACCTTTCAAGAAAAATGCAGTTAAGTTCTCAACTTAGTCGAAGATCTGACCAGTTATTAAATCTCAATTGAATTATCATCGGTTGAATTTCAGATAAGGTTCTCAATCTCGACAGTTTCCTCCGTCATAGTGTGGACAAGTTCTATAACCTCAGCGGTATACTCCATTGAGCACGAGACAGTTCCTAGATCTTGATGAAGATGTTTCCCTACGTCATAGTGTGAACGAGTACTATAACCTCAACGGTATACTCCATTGAGCACGAGTCAGTTCCTAGATCTTGATGTTTTCCTCCGTCATAGTGTGGACAAGTTCTATAACCTCAGCGGTATACTCCATTGAGCACGAGACAGTTCCTAGATCTTGATGAAGATGTTTCCCTACGTCATAGTGTGGACGAGTACTATAACCTTAGCGGTTTACTCCATTGAGCACGAGTCAGTTCCTAGATCTTGATGTTTTCCTCCGTCATAGTGTGGACAAGTTCTATAACCTCAACGGTATACTCCCGGTGGGCACGAGACAGTTCCTGGATCTTGATGAAGATGTTTTCCTACGTCATAGTATGGACGAGTACTATAACCTCAACGGTATACCCCATTGAGCACGATTCAGTTCCTAGATCTTGATGTTTTCCTCCGTCATAATGTGGACAAGTTCTATAACCTCAACGGTATACTCCCGGTGGGCACGAGACAGTTCCTGGATCTTGATGAAGATGTTTCCCTACGTCATAGTATGGACGAGTACTATAACCTCAGCGGTATACTCCATTGAGCACGAGTCAGTTCCTAGATCTTGATGTTTTCCTCCGTCATAGTGTGGACAAGTACTATAACCTCAACGGTTTACTCCATTGAGCACGAGTCAGTTCCTAGATCTTGATGTTTTCCTCCGTCATAGTGTGGACGAGTACTATAACCTCAACGGTATACTCCATTGAGCACGAGTCAATTCCTAGATCTTAATGTTTTCCTCCGTCATAGTGTGGACAAGTTCTATAACCTCAACGGTATACTCCCGGTGGGCACGAGACAGTTCCTGGATCTTGATGAAGATGTTTCCCTACGTCATAGTGTGGACGAGTACTATAACCTCAACGGTATACTCCATTGAGCACGAGTCAGTTCCTAGATCTTGATGTTTTCCTCCGTCATAGTGTGGAAAAGTTCTATAACCTCAACGGTATACTCCCGGTGGGCACGAAACAGTTCCTGGATCTTGATGAAGATGTTTCCCTACGTCATAGTGTGGACGAGTACTATAACCCCAACGGCATACTCCATTGAGCACGAGTCAGTTCCTAGATCTTGATGTTTTCCTCCGTCATAGTGTGGACAAGTTCTATAACCTCAACGGTTTACTCCATTGAGCACAAGACAGTTCCCAGATCTTGATGAAGATGTTTCTTTCCGTCATAGTGTGGACGAGTACTATAACCTCAGCAGTTTACTCCATTGAGCACGAGTCAGTTCCTAGATCTTGATGTTTTCCTCCGTCATAGTGTGGACAAGTTCTATAACCTCAACGGTATAACCCATTGAGCACGAGACATTTCCTAGATCTTGATGAAGATGCTTCCCCCCAATTGAATTATGAATAGGTTCTTAAAACTCAGCTGAAGCATTCTCTCAGTTGAAGTACAGGCAGGTTCCTAAATCTCAACAAAGTTAGACTTCCCTAGTGGAATCTTCTACAACAACAGGTATGCAAGTTCTCGCTAAGGAATCTCTTATGCGATCGACACTCCTGCAGATGGCATCTATAAGCCCATCCTCCTACCAACAATCTCCAAATGGCATCTGTAAGCCCATTCCTGACATCACAATGCTGATACTACACCATGTGAGTGCAAATTTCTGGGCACTCTAGTGTTCAATCATCTTCCACCTTCGGATCACGAAAGGCACGCAAGCCAATCTACATCCTCAGGTTTAAGAAGATTGAACAGGGGCAACTGTTGTACCCCAAAATTTGCCCTCTCATGTTTCCCAAAGTCTTCCCCCTGCATGGTTGATCACAAACTCTTGCCTAGGGAAAAGGAAATTTTTTTAGTGTTGCTTCAAGTACATTTCAATTGGCATTCTGAAGGACCCTTCAATTGGTGTTCTGAAGGAGCCTTTCGATTGGCATTCTGTCAAGCTCTTTCGATCGACATTCTGGACAAGCGCTTCGATTTGCACTCTAAAAGACCTTTACATTGGCATTCTATCAAGCTCTTTCGATTGGCATTATGGACAAGCGCTTTGATTTGCATTCTGAAAGACCCTTCGATTGGTGTTCTGAAGGAGCCTTTCGATTGGCATTCTGGACAAGCCTTTCGATTGGCATTATGGACAGGTACTTCGTTTGGCATTACAACAGTGTCCTTCGATTGGAATTTCAAAAAGGCCCATTCGAAGAAGCGCTCAAGGGGTCCATTCGAAGAAGCTCTCGAAAGAGCATTCGAAGGAGGCCATCAACCCATTCGAAAGGGAGCATTCGAAGGCCAGTACATGTCATTCAAAATTCAAAAAGGGACAGGACCCCATGTGTTTAGCCAACGTTACAAACTCTCATTCATGGCTTTCAAACACATAATTAACGTTACAAATTCTTATTCATGGCTGTCAAACACATAATCAAAGTCATTTAAGCCTTTGTCCTCCTGTCCCCTCCACCCCCTCTATATAAAGAAATCACAAATGCTGCAAAGAGGATACAAAAAATATACAGAAAAATAGAGAACTTGGAGATACGCTGCCAAAAGTCATCAGCACTTCCAGGAAGCCATACCCAATCCTTGCACCAGCCAAAGCTGCCACCCAGCGAACACCTCCACCCTCAGAACTACAGATCAAAGCACCTCTGTTGGTAAAAAAAGATCTAATCTCAATCTCATTTTTAAATTCATTTTGATTGCATATTCATATTATTACTGCTATTTGTGAATGATTCAATGTGCTACATATAAGCTACAGCGTAGAGATGAGATTGTGCCATTGCTTGGGCACAATCTGAGTTTCTCCTTCGAATCCCAGGATAAAATAAACCCAGACCCAGATTCAGCAGGTGCGAATAAGGGGGAGATTCGAACCAAGGGGGTAAAATCCCCCCTGGACTTTTAACACGTGTTTCGTTTCTTGCAGGAAATACATTCTCAGATTCCTGTTCAGAGTTTCGAAGCTCAGCAGTTTAGCTTCGAACTGAACCCAGGATTTCTAGATCGAAGGATGACATGTCCAGATCGAACACCCTCAGAGTGCAGCCCCTCATGCATCTTCGATCCAGCTTCTTCATTGGGTCGAAAGACAGCCTGCACCTCTTTCGACCCAGGCCTCCAGAATTATATTTTTTTTCCTCTTGATTTGCTGCCTGGCCCATTTGTATTTTGTTTACTTTGTTTTTGTTTATCTCTTTTAGTTTTTTTTAATCAACATAAAAATCATAAAAATAAATAACTTAGAATTAGGATTTAATTTAGTTAATTATTTTAACTTATTTTCTTCAATTTTTAAAATCAGTAGACTTAGGATTTATTTGAATTCAATCCTTTTCATAAACAAAAAAAAATGCAAAAAATATTAGGTATGTTTTAGAATTAATTTTAATCAGTTTTTTTTAATTAATTAAATTTGACTTAATTGAACATTTAGCATTTTCCCAAAAAAATAAAACAACAACAAAAGATTGTACGCTTAGGATTTTTAAGATTCACGCGCGTTTATTTTATTGTAACTGCTTATTATTCCCCCAATTTTGGACATGTGAATAATCCCCCTCCTCGAAGCCTTGTAATAGCGTAGGATTTAAAATTTCTGCACTTTAAATTCCTGTATATATATTAACTGCTTAGATGTATGCTAACTAGGATTGTATGACAAGATCTAAAAACAAATGATAGAACACCTAAAAATACAAAGATGATATAAACTGAAAATTGACACACTTGCACATGCCACTCTTAGGGTATACCTCACTTGGTTGCCTCAAATGTGGTCATTATGTATAAGATGTTTTAGAGGTCATCCTTCTGTCCAAAGATCAAAGTTGCCTCGAAATGGTTGCCTCGATAAAAATGATCTAAGACATTAGGGTTACCGCTAAGGCGTCCTAACGTTGCTTTAGTGACCACACGTCCCTAAAATCGAATTGATCCGAAAAACTCGAACGACGGTGCTACCTACTCCTCAATAGTGGGATAGCACTGTCTAAAGGACATTTGCACAGTTTAATTCCTTTTTGAGTAGGTAGAGGTTCTTAAGTACTTGCTCATTTTAAAAACAAAACAAACTTTTCGCACTTACACTCTCTTCAAAAACAAAACTCTTTTCAAAACCCACAAACACAAATAAAAGCAAACTTTTGAAAACATAGTGAGCAAGTACCTAAGAGCCCGTGGATAACCACGAATAGAAAGGGTGCTAACACCTTCCCTTTCTATAATCTACCTCCCGAACCCGAGAAACAATCTCGAAAAGGAATTTTTTCTGTGCTTTTGTCCTTTCCTTGTTGGATAAAATAAAAGACAGTGGCGACTCTTGCTTACCGCGAAACTTTGCAAAAACAAACGCAAACGCGAACTAGCATTAAAAAACAGTCAGTTCTCATTCCCACCGATCACAAGAACATTCAAGGTAAATCTAGAAACAGCTGAAGCAACGTGCCTTAGTGCGGAAGGCGCTGAAGGTAACAGTAAGCTATCACATAAGAGGTTGGGGCATTTGAAATGTAGAAGCTTAGGGCATCTATGTTCTAAGAAGCTTGTACATGGTATTTCGAAGATTGTGAAGCCTGAGAAGTCATGTGTGATATGGATGAAAGACAAGCAACCTAGATTGCCATTTACATCAGAAGTAGCCCTCAGAGCGAAGCATGCTCTGGGAGTAGTACATTCTGATGTGTGTGGACCATTTCCAGTACCTTCACTTGGAGGAAATAATTATTTTGTGTCTCTTGTGGATGAGTTCACAAGAATGACATGGATAACACTCATCAAGTTCAAGCATGAAGTGTCAACTGAGTTCCAGAAATTCAAAGTGAAGGCTGAGAAGAAGAGTGGTCCGAAGTTAAAAATTCTGATAACAGATGGTGCTGGTGAGTATAACTCTACATTGTTTCAGAAGTTCCGTGAGGAGAGTGGAATAGAACATGAGGTTACTGCTCCATATACTCTTCAACACAACGGTCTTGCTGAAAGAAGAAACAGAACTTTGCTTGATATGACCAGAAGCATGCTGAAAGAGAAAAAGCTACCTCACGTGCTATGGGGAGAAGCTGTTGCCACATCAACATATATTCTGAATAGGTGGCCAATGAAGAAACTGAAGGAAGTTGTTCATTTAGAGAAATGGACTGGAGATAAGCAGAGTGTCAGTCATCTGAAGGTGTTTGGCTTTTTCTGTTACAAACATGTTCCATAAGCTAGAAGACAAAAACTTGATGATAGAAGCAAAATAATGTTGCTGGTGGGGTACCACAGTACAAGTGTGTATAAGCTTTATTGTCCAGAAACTAATAAATTTGAAGTTAGCAGAGACGTTGTGGTAAAAGAGTCTGAAGCATGGGATTGGAACAAATCTCAATCAGATTATGGTGTAATACCAACACCAGATTTAGCCTCTGAAGATGTTTTAGAAAGTTCAAAAGATGAATCTGATCCTGAAGATTCTGAAAATGAGTTAGAAGAAGATTCAGGAAATGGATCTGATTCTGATCCAGATGCTGATGATGATCCAGAATCTGGTGGTGATCATAGTTCTGGAAGGGAAAACTCTGAAGGTGGTAACTCTGAAAGTAGTAGTTCTGGTGCAGTTTCAGAACAAGCTCAAAGACCAAAGAGAATCAGACAAAAACCAAGAAGGTTTGCATATTTTGACATGATGCAGGATAATGAAGTTGAATATGAAGGAGAAGTCGTTCAGTGTGCCATGTTAGTAAATTCTGAACCAGTGGGCATTAAAGAAGTTCTCAAGAAGAAAGAATGGCTTAATGCCATGAAAGAAGAAATTGAGGCAATAGAAAGGAACAAAACTTGGAAATTGACTAAACTTCTAGATAAAAAAAAATCCATCAGCGTCAGATGGGTTTTTAAGTTGAAACTTAAGGCAGATGGTTCAATTGGTAAGCACAAAGCTAGACTAGTAGCTAGAGGTTTTATTCAGAAACCTGGGCTAGATTACTTTGAGGGGTTTGCGACTGTAGCTAGGCATGAAACAATTAGACTGGTAATTACTTTAGCTGCAAACAAAAATTGGCCTTTAATGCATCTGGATGTGAAGTCTGCATTTTTGAAAAGTCCATTACAGGAAGAATTTTATGTGTCACAACCTCCTGGATTTGTGAAAAAGAATCAGGAAGGGATGGTATACAGGTTAAATAAAGCTCTGTATGGATTGAAGCATGCGCCTAGAGCTTGGAATCTAAAAATTGTTTTGTTTTTCAAGAAGCAGAGGTTTCAGAAGTGTGAGATGGAATATGGAGTTTATGTACAACACTTTGATAACAATATGATTCTGTTGTGTCTGTATGTTGATGACATTTTGCTAACAGGTAGCTGCCCATAAGATATAAAGAAGTTCAAAGAAGTTCTGATGAATGAGTTCGAGATGACAGATCTAGGAAAAATGACATATTTCCTAGGGATGGAGATTCTGTACTCGAAGAAGGGTATCATTCTGCATCAGTTAAAATACGAACAAGAACTTCTGAAGAGATTTAAGCTGCAGAATTGCAAAGTTGTTGTGACACCATCAGAAACCAATCAAAAAATTGATTTTGACTCTGATGGTGATTCTGTTGATTCAACAACCTTCAAACAGTTGGTTGGTTCTCTAAGGTATTTATGTAATACTAGACCTGACATTTGTTATGCAGTTGGATTGGTTAGTAGATTCATGAGTAATCTGAAGTGGTCTCATTTCCAAGCTGTTGTCAGAATTCTTAGATATATTAAGGGAACTCTGAGATATGGAGTGTTGTTTCCTTCTAAAAGAAAGGCATAATCAGAATTAGTAAGTTATTCTGATTCTGACTGGTGCAGAGACGGAGTGGACAGGAGAAGTACTTCTGGATACTTGTTTAAATTTCAGGGAGGTCCTATTTCCTGGAGTTCCAAGAAACAGCCTGTCGTGGCTCTGTCAACATGTGAAGCTGAATATATCGCAAGTGATGTAGCTACTTGTCAAGCTGATTGGCTTCTGAATCTCCTACATGATCTGAAGGTTGAAGTTGAGGAACCTCTGAAGCTGATGATTGATAATAAGTCTGCAATTGATCTTGCCAAGAACCCAGTGCTACATGGAAGAAGCAAGCACATTGAGACGAAGTATCACTTTCTCAGAAGTCAAGTGCAGAAAGGAGTGTTAGAAGTTCTGCATTATAGCACTCAGAAACAGCTTGCAGATCTTCTGACAAAGGCAGTTAAAACAGATCAATTTCTTTGCTTGAGAGATGAAATTGGTGTTGTTAGCTTCTGATAGAAATATCTAAATTAATGGATGGTATTCGAAATATAATTTAGTTAATGTCTACAATTCCCAATGCTTATTCTTTAATAGGGTATTTTGGCATTTTCAAATTCGTAGTATAAATATGCTACCTAAGCTATCAATATTGTAACTCATTCATTCCTCTTTTGATATACAATAGTAGTCCTATTTGTTATCATTCATTGCTCATTCTTCTTCTCCCATTTCATTACCTTGCACCAACAAATTGGTATCTAGAGCACTTGGTTCTGTTTTTCCTAGGAAACACGAGTGTTTGTGAGCTGTGTGTTTGATTTTGGTTCATTGTTTTTTCTGTTGAAATCTTGAACAAAATCTGAACAAAATTTGATTCTGTGGGTTGGGAAATAATGTGTTTGAAGATCTAAAAATCCGTGCAAGGTTTAAAATGAGTGGAGACAGTAGTTTAAACACCAAACTTCCAGTTTTTAATGGCAAAACATGGAACAAATGGATGATACAAATGCGTGTTCTGTTTGGTGCACAAGATGTTCTGGATCTAGTTACAGATGGTTATGTACCAACTGCAGCTGATGCAACTGAAGAACAAAGAACTGCTGAGAGGATGATGAGGAAGAGGGACCAGAAAGCTCTGTTTTATATCCATCAGTGTGTGGATGAAAGTGTGTTCGAGAAGATTGCTGATTCAACAACGACAAAAGAGGCGTGGGATTTACTGGTGAGATGTTACAGTGGTGACGCATCGGTAAAGAAGGTGAAGCTTCAATCCCTACGAAATAAATATGAGAACCTGAACATGAAGAGCAGTGAGAAAGTTTCTGAATATATCTCCAGAGTGATTCTGATCACTAACGAGATGAAGGCGTGTGGAGAAACTCTGTCTGAACAGGTAATCATAGAGAAGATTCTGAGGTTGCTTACTCCTCAGTTTGATTACATTGTTGTTTCTATTGAACATTCTAAAAATCTGGAAACCATGAGAATAGAAGAATTGCAAAGCAGCTTAGAAGCACAGGAGTTACGTCTATCTGAGAGAACTTCTAAGAGGGAAGCTGAGCAAGCTCTGAAGGCTTATTTTTTCAAGAAAGACCAGAAGCAGAATAAATGTGGTGATAGATTCCAGAAGTTAGAAGCCTCAACCTCTGATGATAAGAAATATCATAAAGGAAAGGAGAGGTATGACAAAAGGAAGGTTCAATGTTACTCTTGTAAACAATTTGGCCATTTTGCCAGAGATTGTAGGTCAAACATGGAAAGGAAATCAAAATAAGCGTATATGGCTAAGAGAAACTCTGATGATGAACCTATACTACTAATGGCTTCTGATTCTGATGGAAAATGCTCAGAAGATTGGTGGTATATGGACACTGGTTATTCAAATCATTTGACTGGAAACAAACAATGGCTGACAGGCTTTAACTCCAGAAGGAGAACAAAGATCAGATGTGCTGATGATAAGTATCTTAATGCAAAAGGTATGGGAGATGTCAGAGTTAGATTGAAGAATGGGAAAGACATTTTGATCAAAGACATTTGGTATGTTCCTGGTATTAGAAGCAATCTGATGAGCGTAGGACAACTGATTGAGAAAGGTTTCTCAATTGTTATGAAAAACAATCTTCTGACGTTGCATGATTCCAATCAAAAGTTAATTATGAAGTCTGAACAAGGAGCCAACAGAACATTCAAGGTAAATGTAGAAACAACTGAAGTAACGTGCCTTAGTGCAGAAGGCGCTGAATGTAGCAGTAAGCTATAGCATAAGAGGTTGGGGCATTTGAACTGTAGAAGCTTAGGGCATCTATGTTCTAAGAAGCTTGTACATGGTATTTCGAAGATTGTGAAGCCTGAGAAGTCATGTGAGATATGCATGAAAGGCAAGCAACCTAGATTGCCATTTACATCAGAAGTAGCTCCCAGAGTGAAGCATGCTCTGTGAGTAGTACATTCTGATGTGTGTGGACCATTTCCAGTACCTTCACTTGGAGGAAACAATTATTTTGTGTCTTTTGTGGATGAGTTCACAAGAATGACATGGGTAACACTCGTAAAGTTCAAGCATGAAGTGTCTACTGAGTTCCATAAATTCAAAGTGAAGGCTGAGAAGCATAGTGGTCAGAAGTTAAAAATTCTGAGAACAAATGGTGGTGGTGAGTATAACTCTACAGTGTTTCAGAAGTTCTATGAGGAGAGTGGAATAGAACATGAGGTTACTGCTCCATATACTCCTCAACACAACGGTCTTGCTGAAAGAAGAAACATAACTTTGCTTGATATGACCAGAAGCATGCTGAAAGAGAAAAAGCTACCTAACATGCTATGGGGAGAAGCTGTTTCCACATTAGCATATATTCTGAACAGGTGTCCAATGAAGAAACTAAAGGAAGTTGTTCCTTTAGAGAAATGGACTGGAGATAAGCAGAGTGTCAGTCATCTGAAGGTGTTTGGCTCTGTCTGTTTCAAACACGTTCCAGAAGCTAGAACACAAAAACTGGATGATAGAAGCAAAATAATGTTGATGGTGGGGTACCACAGTAGAAGTGCGTATAAGCTTTATTGTCCAGAAACTAATAAAGTTGAAGTTAGCAGAGACATTGTGGTAAAAGAGTCTGAAGCATGAGATTGGAACAAATCTCAATCAGAATCTGGTGTAATACCAACACCAGAGTTAGCCTCTATAGATGTTTTAGAAAGTTCAGAAGATGAATCTGATCCTGAAGATTTTGAAGATGAGGCAGAAGAAGATTCAGGAAATGGATATGATTCTGATCCAGATGCTGATGATGATCCAGAATCTGGTGGTGATCATAGTTCTGGAAGGGAAAACTCTGAAGGTGGTAACTATGAAAGTAGTAGTTCTGGTGTAGTTTCAGAACAAGCTCAAAGACCAAAGAGAATCAGACAAAAACCAAGAAGGTTTGCAGATTTTGACCTGTTGCAGGATAATGAAGTTGAATATGAAGGAGAAGTCGTTCAGTGTGCCATGTTAGTAGATTCTGAACCAGTGAGCATTAAAGAAGTTCTCAAGAAGAAATAATGGCTTAATGCTATGAAATAAGAAATTGAGGCAATAGAAAGAAACAAAACTTGGAAATTGACTAAACTTCCAGATAAAAAAAAAGCCATCAGCGTCAGATGGGTTTTTAAGTTGAAACTTAAGCCAGATGGTTCAATTGGCAAGCACAAAGCTAGACTAGTAGCTAGAGGTTTTCTTCAGAAACTTGGGCTAGATTACTTTGAGGTGTTTGCGGCTGTAGCTAGGCATGAAACAATCAGACTGGTAATTGCTTTAGCTGCAAACAAAAATTGGCCTTTAATGCATCTGGATATGAAGTCTGCATTTTTGAACAGTACATTACAGGAAGAAGTTTATGTGTCACAACCTCCTGGATTTGTGAAAAAGAATCAGGAAGGGATGGTATACAGGTTAAATAAAGCTCTGTATGGACTGAAGCAAGCGCCTAGAGCTTGGAATCTGAAAATTGTTTTGTTTTTCAAGAAGCAGAGGTTTCAGAAGTGTGAGATGGAATATGGAGTTTATGTACAACACTCTGATAACAATATGATTCTGGTGTGTCTCTATGTTGATGACATTTTGCTAACAGGTATCTGCCCAGAAGATATAAAGAAGTTCTGATGAATGAGTTCAAGATGACAGATCTAGGAAAAATGACATATTTCCTAGGGATGGAGATTGTGTACTCGAATAAGGGTATCATTCTGCATCAGTTAAAATACAAACAAGAACTTCTGAAGAGATTTAAGCTGCAGAATTGCAAAGTTGCTGTGACACCATCAGAAACCAATCAAAAATTGGATTCTGACTCTGATGGTGATTTTGTTGATTCAACAACCTTCAAACAGTTGGTTGGTTCTTTAAGGTATTTATGTAATACTAGACCTGACATTTGTTATGCAATTGGATTGGTTAGTAGATTCATGAGTAATCTAAAGTGGTCTCATTTCCAAGCTGCTGTCAGAATTCTGAGATATATTAAGGGAACTCTGAGATATGGAGTGTTGTTTCCTTCAGAAAGAAAGACATAATTAGAATTAGTAAGTTATTCTGATTCTGACTGGTGCAGAGACGGAGTGGACAGGGAGAAGTACTTCTGGATACTTGTTTAAATTTTAGGGAGGTCCCATTTCCTGGAGTTCCAAGAAACAGCCTGTCGTGGCTCTGTCAACATGTGAAGCTGAGTATATCGCAAGTGATGTAGCTGCTTGTCAAGCTGTTTGGCTTCTGAATCTCCTACATGATCTGAAGGTTGAAGTTGAGGAACCTCTGAAGCTGATGATTGATAATAAGTCTGCAATTGATCTTGCCAAGAACCCAATGCTACATGGAAGAAGCAATCACATTGAGACGAAGTATCACTTTCTCAGAAGTCAAGTGCAAAAAGGAGTGTTATAAGTTCTGCATTATAGCACTCAGAAACAACTTGTAGATCTTCTGACAAAGGCAGTTAAAACAGATCAATTTCTTTGCTTGAGAGATGAAATTGGTGTTGTTAGCTTCTGATAGAAATATCTAAATTAAGGGATGGTATTGGAAATATAATTTAGTTAATGTTTACAATTCCCAATGCTTATTCTTTAATAGGGTATTTTGGCATTTTCAAATTTGTAGTATAAATATGCTACCTAAGCTATCAATATTGTAACTCATTCATTCCTCTTTTGATATACAATAGTAGTCCTATTTGTTATCATTCATTGCTCATTCTTCTTCTCCCCTTTCATTACCCTGCACCAACAAATTGGTATCTAGAGCACTTGGTTCTGTTTTTCCTAGGAAACACGAGTGTTTGTGAGCTGTGTGTTTGATTTTGGTTCATTGTTTTTTCTGTTGAAATCTTGAACAAAATTTGAACAGAATTTGATTCTGTGGGTTGGGAAACAGTGTGTTTGAAGATCTGAAAATCCGTGCAAGGTTTAAAATGAGTGGAGACAGTAGTTTGAACACCAAACTTCCAGTTTTTAATGGCAAAAAATGGAACAGATGGATGATACAAATGCGTGTTCTGTTTGGTGCACAAGATGTTCTGGATCTAGTTACAGATGGTTATGTACCAGCTGAAGCAGATGCAACTGAAGAACAGAGAACTGCTGAGAGGATGATGAGGAAGAGGGACCAGAAAGCTCTGTTTTATATCCATCAGTGTGTGGATGAAAGTGTGTTCGAGAAGATTGTTGATTCAACAACGTCAAAAGAGGCGTGGGATTTACTGGTGAGATGTTACAGTGGTGACGCATCAGTAAAGAAGGTGAAGCTTCAATCCCTATGAAAGAAATATGAGAACATGAACATGAAGAGCAGTGAGAAAGTTTCTGAATATATCTTCAGAGTGATTCTGATCACTAACGAGATGAAGGCGTGTGGAGAAACTCTGTCTGAACAGGTAATCATAGAGAAGATTCTGAGGTCGCTTACTCCTCAGTTTAATTACATTGTTGTTTCTATTGAACATTCTAAAAATCTGGAAACCATGAGAATAGAAGAATTGCAAAGCAGCTTAGAAGCACAGGAGTTACGTCTGTCTGAGAGAACTTCTGAGAGGGAAGCTGAGCAAGCTCTGAAGGCTTCTTTTTTCAAGAAAGACCAGAAGCAGAATAGACGTGGTGATAGATTCCAGAAGTTAGAAGCCTCAACCTCTGATGATAAGAAATATCATAAAGGAAAGGAAAGGTATGACAAAAGGAAGGTTCAATGTTACTCTTGTAAACAATTTGGCCATTTTGCTAGAGATTGTAGGTCAAACATGGAAAGGAAATCAGAAGAAGCATATATGGATAAGAGAAACTATGATGATGAACCTATACTACTAATGGCTTCTGATTCTGATGGAAAATGCTTAGAAGATTGGTGGTATATGGACACTGGTTGTTCAAATCATTTGACTGGAAACAAACAATGGCTGACAGACTTTAACTCCAGAAGGAGAACAAAGATCAGATGTGCTGATGATAAGTATCTTAATGCAAAAGGTATGGGAGATGTTAGAGTTAGAGTGAAGAATGGGAAAGAAATTTTGATCAAAGACATTTGGTATGTTCCTGGTATTAGAAGCAATCTGATGAGCGTAGGACAACTGATTGAGAAAGGTTTCTCAGTTGTTATGAAAAACAATCTTCTGACATTGCATGATTACAATCAAAAGTTAATTATGAAGTCTGAACAAGGAGGCAACATAACATTTAAGGTAAATGTAGAAACAACTTAAGCAACGTGCCTTAGTGCAGAAGGCGCTGAAGGTAGCAGTAAGCTATGGCATAAGAGGTTGGGGAATTTGAACTGTAGAAGCTTAGGGCATCTATGTTCTAAGAAGCTTGTACATGGTATTTCGAAGATTGTAAAGCCTTAGAAGTCATGTGAGATATGCATGAAAGGCAAGCAACCTAGATTTCCATTTACATCAGAAGTAGCCCCCAGAGTGAAGCATGCTCTGGGAGTAGTACATTCTGATGTGTGTGGACCATTTCCAGTACCTTCACTTGGAGGAAACAATTATTTTGTGTCTTTTGTGGATGAGTTCACAAGGATGACATGGGTAACACTCATCAAGTTCAAGCATGAAGTGTCTACTGAGTTCCAAAAATTCAAAGTGAAGGCTGAGAAGCAGAGTGGTCAGAAGCTAAAAATTATGAGAACAAATGGTGGTGGTGAGTATAACTCTACAGTGTTTCAGAAGTTCTGTGAGGAGAGTGGAATAGAACATGAGGTTACTTCTCCATATACTCCTCAGCACAACAGTCTTGCAGAAAGAAGAAACAAAACTTTACTTGATATAACCAGAAGCATGCTGAAAGAGAAAAAGCTACCTAACGTGCTATGGGGAGAAGTTGTTGCCACATCAACATATATTCTGAACAGGTGTCCAATGAAGAAACTGAAGGAAGCTGTTCCTTTAGAGAAATGGACTGGAGATAAGCAGAGTGTCAGTCATCTGAAGGTGTTTGGCTCTGTCTGTTGCAAACACGTTCCAGAAGCTAGAACACAAAAACTGGATGATAGAAGCAAAATAATGTTGTTGGTGGGGTACCACAGTACAAGTGCGCATAAGCTTTATTGTCCAGAAACTAATAAAGTTGAAGTTAGCAGAGACATTGTGGTAAAAGAGTCTGAAGCATGAGATTGGAACAAATCTCAATAAGATTCTGGTGTAATACCAACACCAGAGGTAGCCTCTGTAGATGTTTTAGAAAGTTCAGAAGATGAATCTGATCCTGAAGATTTTGAAGATGAGGCATAAGAAGATTCAGGAAATGGATCTGATTCTGATCCAGATGCTGATGATGATCCAGAATCTAGTGGTGATCATAGTTCTGGAAGGGAAAACTCTGAAGGTGGTAATTCTGAAAGTAGTAGTTCTGGTGCAGTTTCAGAAAAAGCTCAAAGACCATAGAGAATCAAATAAAAACCAAGAAGGTTTGCACATTTTGACATGTTGCAGGATAATGAAGTTGACTATGAAGGAGAATTCTTCAGTGTGCCATGTTAGTAGATTCTGAACCAGTGGGCATTAAAGAAGCTCTCAAGAAGAAAGAATGGCTTAATGCCATGAAAGAAGAACTTAAGGTAATAGAAAGGAACAAAACTTGGAAATTGACTAAACTTCCAGATAAAAAAAGCCATCAGCATCAGATGGGTTTTTAAGTTGAAACTTAAGCCAGATGGTTCAATTGGAAAGCACAAAGCTAGACTAGTAGCTAGAGGTTTTCTTCAGAAACCTGGGCTAGATTACTTTGAGGTGTTTGCAGCTGTAGCTAGGCATGAAACAATCAGACTGGTAATTGCTTTAGCTCCAAACAGAAATTGGCCTTTAATGCATCTGGATGTGAAATCTGCATTTTTGAACGGTCCATTACAGGAAGAAGTTTATGTGTCACAACCTCTTGGATTTATGAAAAAGAATCGGGAAGGAATGGTATACAGGTTAAATAAAGCTCTGTATGGACTGAAGAAAGCGCCTAGAGCTTGGAATCTGAAAATTGATTCATTTTTCAAGAAGCAGGGGTTTCAGAAGTGTGAGATGGAATATGGAGTTTATGTACAACACTCTGATAACAATATGATTCTGGTGTGTCTGTATGTTAATGACATTTTGCTAACAGGTAGCTGCCCAGAAGATATAAAGAAGTTCAAAGAAGTTCTGATGAATGAGTTCGAGATGACAGATCTAGGAAAAATGACATATTTCCTAGGGATGGAGATTCTGTACTCGAAGAAGGGTATCATTCTGCATCAGTTAAAATACGAACAAGAACTTCTGAAGAGATTTAAGCTGCAGAATTGCAAAGTTGTTGTGACACCATCAGAAACCAATCAAAAAATTGATTTTGACTCTGATGGTGATTCTGTTGATTCAACAACCTTCAAACAGTTGGTTGGTTCTCTAAGGTATTTATGTAATACTAGACCTGACATTTGTTATGCAGTTGGATTGGTTAGTAGATTCATGAGTAATCTGAAGTGGTATCATTTCCAAGCTGTTGTCAGAATTCTTAGATATATTAAGGGAACTCTGAGATATGGAGTGTTGTTTCCTTCTAAAAGAAAGGCATAATCAGAATTAGTAAGTTATTCTGATTCTGACTGGTGCAGAGACGGAGTGGACAGGAGAAGTACTTCTGGATACTTGTTTAAATTTCAGGGAGGTCCTATTTCCTGGAGTTCCAAGAAACAGCCTGTCGTGGCTCTGTCAACATGTGAAGCTGAATATATCGCAAGTGATGTAGCTACTTGTCAAGCTGATTGGCTTCTGAATCTCCTACATGATCTGAAGGTTGAAGTTGAGGAACCTCTGAAGCTGATGATTGATAATAAGTCTGCAATTGATCTTGCCAAGAACCCAGTGCTACATGGAAGAAGCAAGCACATTGAGACGAAGTATCACTTTCTCAGAAGTCAAGTGCAGAAAGGAGTGTTAGAAGTTCTGCATTATAGCACTCAAAAACAGCTTGCAGATCTTCTGACAAAGGCAGTTAAAACAGATCAATTTCTTTGCTTAAGAGATGAAATTGGTGTTGTTAGCTTCTGATAGAAATATCTAAATTAAGGGATGGTATTGGAAATATAATTTAGTTAATGTCTACAATTCCCAATGCTTATTCTTTAATAGGGTATTTTGGCATTTTCAAATTTGTAGTATAAATATGCTACCTAAGCTATCAATATTGTAACTCATTCATTTCTCTTTTGATATACAATAGTAGTCCTATTTGTTATCATTCATTGCTCATTCTTCTTCTCCCCTTTCATTACCGTGCACCAACAAATTGGTATCTAGAGCACTTGGTTCTGTTTTTCCTAGGAAACACGAGTGTTTGTGAGCTGTGTGTTTGATTTTGGTTCATTGTTTTTTCTGTTGAAATCTTGAACAAAATCTGAACAGAATTTGATTCTGTGGGTTGGGAAACAGTGTGTTTGAAGATCTGAAAATCCGTGCAAGGTTTAAAATGAGTGGAGACAGTATTTTGAACACCAAACTTCCAGTTTTTAATGGCAAAACATGGATTAGATGGATGATACAAATGTGTGTTCTGTTTGGTGCACAAGATGTTATGGATCTAGTTACAGATGGTTATGTACCAGCTGCAGCAGATGCAACTGAAGAACAAAGAACTGCTGAGAGGATGATGAGGAAGAGGGACCAGAAAGCTCTGTTTTATATCCATCAGTGTGTGGATGAAAGTGTGTTCGAGAAGATTGATGATTCAACAACGTCAAAAGAGGCGTGGGATTTACTGCGGAGATGTTACAGTGGTGACGCATCAGTAAATAAGGTGAAGCTTCAATCCCTATGAAAGAAATATGAGAACCTGAACATGAAGAGCAGTGAGAAAGTTTCTGAATATATCTCCAGAGTGATTCTGATCACTAACGAGATGAAGGCGTGTGGAGAAACTCTGTCTGAACAGGTAATCATAGAGAAGATTCTGAGGTCGCTTACTCCTCAGTTTGATTACATTGTTGTTTCTATTGAACATTCTAAAAATATGGAAACCATGAGAATAGAAGAATTGCAAAGCAGCTTAGAAGCACAGGAGTTACGTCTGTCTGAGAGAACTTCTGAGAGGGAAGCTGAGCAAGCTCTGAAGGCTTATTTTTTCAAGAAAGACCAGAAGCAGAATAGACATGGTGATAGATTCTAGAAGTTAGAAGCCTCAACCTCTGATGATAAGAAATATCATAAAGGAAAGGAGAGGTATGATAAAATGAAGGTTCAATGTTACTCTTGTAAACAATTTGGCAATTTTGCCAGAGATTGTAGGTCAAACTTGGAAAGGAAATTAGAAGAAGCATATATGGCTAAGAGAAACTCTGATGATGAACCTGTACTACTAATGGCTTCTGATTCAGATGGAAAATGCTCAGAAGATTGGTGGTATATGGACACTGGTTGTTCAAATCATTTGACTGGAAATAAACAATGGCTGACAAACTTTAACTCCAGAAGGAGAACAAAGATCAGATGTGCTGATGATAAGTATCTTAATGCAAAAGGTATGGGAGATGTCAGAGTTAGAGTGAAGAATGGGAAAGACATTTTGATCAAAGACATTTGGTATGTTCCTGGTATTAGAAGCAATCTGATGAGCGTAGGACAACTGATTGAGAAAGGTTTCTCAGTTGTTATGAAAAACAATCTTCTGACATTGCATGATTACAATCAAAAGTTAATTATGAAGTCTGAACAAGGAGGCAACATAACATTCAAGGTAAATGTAGAAACAACTGAAGCAACGTGCCTTAGTGCAGAAGACGCTGAAGGTAGAAGTAAGCTATGGCATAAGAGGTTGGGGCATTTGAACTGTAGAAGCTTAGGGCATCTATGTTCTAAGAAGCTTGTACATGGTATTTCGAAGATTGTAAAGCCTGAGAATTCATGTGAGATATGCATGAAAGGCAAGCAACCTAGATTTCCATTTACATCAGAAGTAGCCCCCAGAGTGAAGCATGCTCTAGGAGTAGTACATTCTGATGTGTGTGGACCATTTCCAGTACCTTCACTTGGAGGAAACAATTATTTTGTGTCTTTTGTGGATGAGTTCACAAGAATGACACGGGTAACACTCATCAAGTTCAAGCATGAAGTGTCTACTGAGTTCCAGAAATTCAAAGTGAAGGCTGAGAAGCAGAGTGGTCAGAAGCTAAAAATTCTGAGAACAAATGGTGGTGGTGAGTATAACTCTACAGTGTTTTAGAAGTTCTGTGAGGAGAGTGGAATAGAACATGAGGTTACTGCTCCATATACTCCTTAGCACAACGGTCTTGCTGAAATAAGAAACAAAACTTTGCTTGATATGACCAGAAGCATGCTGAAAGAGAAAAAGCTACCTAACGTGCTATGGGGAGAAGATGTTGCCACATCAGCATATATTATGAACAGGTGTCCAATGAAGAAACTGAAGGAAGCTGTTCCTTTAGAGAAATGGACTGGAGATAAGCAGAGTGTCAGTCATCTGAAGGTGTTTGGCTCTGTCTGTTACAAACACGTTCCAGAAGTTAGAACACAAAAACTGGATGATAGAAGCAAAATAATGTTGCTGGTGGGGTACCACAGTACAGGTGCGTATAAGCTTTATTGTCCAGAAACTAATAAAGTTGAAGTTAGCAGAGACATTGTGGTAAAAGAGTCTGAAGCATGAGATTGGAACAAATCTCAATCAGATTCTGGTGTAATACCAACACCAGAGTTAGCCTCTGTAAATGTTTTAGAAAGTTCAGAAGATGAATCTGATCTTGAAGATTTTAAAGATGAGGCAGAAGAAGATTCAGGAAATGGATCTGATTCTGATCCAGAATCTGGTGGTGATCATAGTTCTGGAAGGGAAAACTCTGAAGGTGGTAACTCTGAAAGTAGTAGTTCTGGTGCAGTTTCAGAACAAGCTCAAAGACCATAGAGAATAAGATAAAAACCAAGAAGGTTTGCAGATTTTGACATGTTTTAGGATAATGAAGTTGACTATGAAGGAGAAGTCTTCTGTGTGCCATGTTAGTAGATTCTGAACCAGTGGGCTTTAAAGAAGCTCTCAAGAAGAAAGAATGGCTTAATTCCATGAAAGAAGAACTTGAGGTAATAGAAAGGAACAAAACTTGGAAATTGACTAAACTTCCAGATAAAAAAAGCCATCAGCGTCAGATGGGTTTTTAAGTTGAAACTTAAGCCAAATGGTTCAATTGGAAAGCACAAAGCTAGACTAGTAGCTAGAGGTTTTCTTCAGAAACCCGGGCTAGATTACTTTGAGGTGTTTGCGGCTGTAGCTAGGCATGAAACAATCAGACTGGTAATTGCTTTATCTCCAAACAGAAATTGGCCTTTAGCATCTGGATGTGAAATCTGCATTTTTGAACGGTCCATTATAGGAAGAAGTTTATGTGTCACAACCTCCTGGATTTGTGAAAAAGAATCGGGAAGGGATGGTATACAGGTTAAATAAAGCTCTGTATGGACTGAAGCAAGTGCCTAGAGCTTGGAATCTGAAAATTGATTCATTTTTCAAGAAGCAGGTGTTTCAGAAGTGTGAGATGGAATATGGAGTTTATGTACAACACTCTGATAACAATATGATTCTGGTGTGTCTGTATGTTGATGACATTTTGCTAACAGGTAGCTGCCCAGAAGATATAAAGAAGTTCAAAGAAGTTCTGATGAATGAGTTCGAGATGAATGATATAGGAAAAATGACATATTTCCTAGGGATGGAGATTCTGTACTCGAAGAAGGGTATCATTGTGCATCAGTTAAAATACGAACAAGAACTTCTGAAGAGATTTAAGCTGCAGAATTGCAAAGTTGCTGTGACACCATCAGAAACCAATCAAAAATTGGATTCTGACTCTGATGGTGATTCTGTTGATTCAACAACCTTCAAACAGTTGGTTGATTCTCTAAGGTATTTATGTAATACTAGATCTGACATTTGTTATGCAGTTGGATTGGTTAGTAGATTCATGAGTAATCTAAAGTGGTCTCATTTCCAAGCTGCTGTCAGAATTCTGAGATATATTAAGGGAACTCTGAGATATGGAGTGTTGTTTCCTTCTGAAAGAAAGACAGAATCGGAATTAGTAAGTTATTCTGATTCTGACTGGTGCGGAGACAGAGCGGACAGGAGAAGTACTTCTGGATACTTGTTTAAATTTCAGGGAGGTCCCATTTCCTGGAGTTCCAAGAAACAACATGTCGTGGCTCTGTCAACATGTGAAGCTGAGTATATCGCAAGTGATGTAACTGCTTGTCAAGCTGTTTGACTTCTGAATCTCCTGCATGATTTGAAGGTTAAAGTTGAGGAACCTCTGAAGCTGATGATTGATAATAAGTCTGCAATTGATCTTGCCAAGAACCCAGTGCTACATGGAAGAAGCAAGTACATTGAGATGAAGTATCACTTTCTCAGAAGTCAAGTGCAGAAAGGAGTGTTAGAAGTTCTGCATTGTAGCACTCAGAATCAGCTTGCAGATCTTCTGACAAAGGCAGTTAAAACAAATCAGTTTCTTTGCTTGAGAGATGAAATTGGTGTTGTTAGCTTTTGATAGAAATATCTAAATTAAGCGATGGTATTGGAAATATAATTTAGTTAATGTCTACAATTCCCAATGCTTATTCTTTAATAGGGTCTTTTGGCATTTTCAAATTTGTAGTATAAATATGCTACCTAAGCTATCAATATTGTAACTCATTCATTCCTCTTTTAATATACAATAGTAGTCCTATTTGTTATCATTCATTGCTCATTCTTCTTCTCCCCTTTCATTATCTTGCACCAACAAATTGGTATCTAGAGCACTTGGTTCTGTTTTTCCTGGGAAACACGAGTGTTTGTGAGCTGTGTGTTTGATTTTGGTTCATTGTTTTTTCTGTTGAAATCTTGAACAAAATCTGAACAGAATTTGATTTTGTGGGTTGGGAAACAGTGTGTTTGAAGATCTTAAAATCTGTGCAAGGTTTAAAATGAGTGGAGACAGTAGTTTGAACACCAAACTTCCAGTTATTAATGGCAAAACATGGAAGAAATGGATGATACAAATGCATGTGTTGTTTGGTGCACAAGATGTTCTGGATCTAGTTACAGATGGTTATGTACCAGTTGTAGCAGATGCAACTGAAGAACAAAGAACTGCTGAGAGGATGAGGAGGAAGAGGGACCAGAAAGCTCTGTTTTATATCCATCAGTGTGTGGATGAAAGTGTGTTCGAGAAGATTGCTGATTCAACAACGTCGAAAGGGGCGTGGGATTTACTGGTGAGATGTTACGGTGGTGACGCATCAGTAAAGAAGGTGAAGCTTCAATCCCTATGAAAGAAATATGATAACCTGAACATGAAGAGCAGTGAGAAAGTTTCTGAATATATATCTAGAGTGATTCTGATCACTAACAGATGAAGGCGTGTGGAGAAACTTTGTCTGAACAGGTAATCATAGAGAAGATTCTGAGGTCCCTTACTCCTCAGTTTGATTACATTGTTGTTTCTATTGAACATTCTAAAAATATGGAAACCATGAGAATAGAAGAATTGCAAAGCAGCTTAGAAGCACAAGAGTTACGTCTGTCTGAGAGAACTTCTGAGAGGGAAGCTGAGCAAGCTCTGAAGGCTTATTTTTTCAAGAAAGACCAGAAACAGAATAGACGTGGTGATAGATTCTAGAAGTTAGAAGCCTCAACCTCTGATGATAAGAATATCATAAAGGAAATGAGAGGTATGGCAAAAGAAAGGTTCAATGTTACTCTTGTAAACAATTTGGCCATTTTACCAGAGATTGTAGGTCAAACAAGGAAAGGAAATCAGAAGAAGCATATATGGCTAAGAGAAACTCTGATGATGAACCTGTACTACTAATGGCTTCTGATTCTGATGGAAAATGCTCTGAAGATTGGTGGTATATGGACACTGGCTGTTCAAATCATTTGACTGGAAACAAACAATGGCTGGCAGAGTTTAACTCCAGAAGGAGAACAAAGATCAGATGTGTTGACGATAAGTATCTTAATGCAGAAGGTATGGGAGATGTCAGAGTTAGAGTGAATAATGGGAAAGACATTTTGATCAAATACGTTTGGTATGTTCCTGGTATTAGAAGCAATCTGATGAGCGTAGGTCAACTGACTGAGAAAGGTTTCTCAGTTGTTATGAAAAACAATCTTCTGACGTTACATGATTCCAATCAAAAGATAATAACGAAGTCTGGACAAGGAGGCAACATAACATTCAAGGTAAATGTAGAAACAAGTGAAGCAAAGTGCCTTAGTGCAGAAGGCGTTGAAGGTAGCAGTAAGCTATGGCATAAGAGGTTGGGGCATTTGAACTGTAGAAGCTTAAGGCATCTATGTTCTAAGAAGCTTGTACATGGTATTTCGAAGATTGTGAAGCCTGAGAAGTCATGTGAGATATGCATGAAAGGCAAGCAACCTAGATTGCCATTTACATCAAAAGTAGCCCCCAGAGCGAAGCATGCTCTGGGAGTAGTACATTCTGATGTGTGTGGACCATTTCCAGTACCTTCACTTGGAGGAAACAATTATTTTGTGTCTTTTGTGGATGAGTTCACAAGAATGACATGGTTAACACTCATCAAGTTCAAGCATGAAGTTTCTACTGAGTTCCAGAAATTCAAAGTGAAGGCTGAGAAGCAGAGTGGTCTGAAGTTAAAAATTCTGAGAACAGATGGTGGTGGTGAGTATAACTCTACAGTGTTTTAGAAGTTCTGTGAGGAGAGTGGAATAGAACATGAGGTTACTGCTCCATATACTCATCAACACAACTGTCTTGCTGAAAGAAGTAACAGAACTTTGCTTGATATGACCAGAAGCATGCAGAAAGAGAAAAAGCTACCTCACGTGCTATGAGGGAGAAGCTGTTGCCACATCAGCATATATTCTGAACAAGTGTCCAATGAAGAAACTGAAAGAAGCTGTTCCTTTAGAGAAATGGACTGGAGATAAGCAGAGTGTCAGTCATCTGAAGGTATTTGGCTTTGTCTGTTACAAACACGTTCCAGAAGCTAGAAGACAAAAACTGGATGATAGAAGCAAAATAATGTTGCTGGTGGGGTACCACAGTACATGTGCGTATAAGCTTTATTGTCCAGAAACTAATAAAGTTGAAGTTAGCAGAGACATTGTGGTAAAAGAGTATTAAGCATGAGATTGGGACAAATCTCAATCAGATTCTAGTGTAATACCAACACCAGAGTTAGCACCTGAAGATGTTTTAGAAAGTTCAGAAGATGAATCTGATCCTGAAGATTCTGAAGATGAGTCAGAAGAAGATTCAGGAAATGGATCTGATTCTGATCCAGATGCTGATGATAATCCAGAATCTGGTGGTGATCATAGTTCTGGAAGGGAAAACTCTGAAGGTGGTAACTCTGAAAGTAATAGTTCTGGTGCAGTTTCAGAACAAGCTCAAAGACCATAGAGAATCAAATAAAAACCAAGAAGGTTTTCAGATTTTGACATGTTGCAGGATAATGAAGTTGACTCTGAAAGAGAAGTCTTCAGTGTGCCATGTTAGTAGATTCTGAACCAGTGGGCATTAAAGAAGCTCTCAAGAAGAAAGAATGGCTTAATGCCATGAAAGAAGAACTTGAGGCAATAGAAAGGAACAAAACTTGGAAATTGAATAAACTTCCAGATAAAAAAATGCCATCAACGTCAAATGGGTTTTTAAGTTGAAACTTAAGCCATGTGGTTTAATTGGCAAGCACACAGCTAGACTAGTAGCTAGAGGTTTTCTTGAGAAACCTGAGCTAGATTACTTTGAGGTGTTTGCGGCTGTAGCTAGGCATGAAATAATCAGACTGGTAATTGCTTTAGCTGCAAACAGAAATTGGCCTTTAATGCATCTGGATGTGAAGTCTGCATTTTTGAACGGTCCATTACAGGAAGAAGTTGATGTGTTACAACCTCCTAGATTTGTGAAAAAGAATCGGGAATGGATGGTATACAAGTTAAATAAAGCTCTGTATGGATTGAAGCAAGCGCCTAGAGCTTGGAATCTGAAAATTGATTCATTTTTCAAGAAGCAGAGGTTTCAAAAGTGTGAGATGGAATATGGAGTTTATGTACAACACTCTGATAACAATATGATTCTGGTGTGTCTCTATGTTGATGATATTTTGCTAACAGGTAGCTGCCCAGAAGATATAAAGAAGTTCAAAGAAGTTTTGATGAATGAGTTCGAGATGACAGATCTAGGAAAAATGACATATTTTCTAGGGATGGAGATTCTGTACTCGAAGAAGGGTATTACTCTGCATCAGTTAAAATACGAACAAGAACTTCTGAAGAGATTTAAGTTGCAGAATTACAAAGTTGTTGTGACACCATCAGAAACTAATCAAAAATTGGATTCTGACTCTGATGGTGATTCTGTTGATTCAACAACCTTCAAACAGTTGGTTGGTTCTCTAAGGTATTTATTTAATACTACACCTGACATTTGTTATGCAATTGGATTGGTTAGTAGATTCATGAGTAATCTAAAGTGGTCTCATTTCCAAACTGATGTCAGAATTATGAGATATATTAAGGGAACTCTGAGATATGGAGTGTTGTTTCCTTCTGAAAGAAAGACAGAATCAAAATTAGTAAGTTATTCTGATTCTGACTGGTGCGGAGACAGAGTGGACAGGAGAAGTACTTTTGGATACTTGTTTAAATTTCAGGGAGGTCCCATTTCCTGGAGTTCCAAGAAATAGCCTGTCGTGGCTCTGTCAACATGTGAAGCTGAGTATATCGCAGGTGCTGTAGCTTCTTGTCAAGCTGTTTGACTTCTGAATCTCCTGCATGATCTGAAGGTTGAAATTGAGGAACCTCTGAAGTTGATGATTGATAATAAGTCCGTAATTGATCTTGCCAAGAACCCAGTGCTACATGGAAGAAGCAAGCACATTGAGATATAATATCACTTTCTCATAAGTCAAGTGCATAAAGGAGTGTTAGAAGTTCTGCATTGTAGCACTCAGAAACAACTTGCAGATCTTCTGACAAAGACAATTAAAACAAATCAATTTCTTTGCTTGAGAGATGAAATTGATGTTGTTGGCTTCTGATATAAATATCTAAATTAAGGGATGATATTGAAAATATAATTTAGTTAATGTCTACAATTCCCAATGCTTATTCTTTAATAGAGCCTTTTGGCATTTTCAAATTTGTAATATAAATATGCTACCTAGGCTATCAATATTGTAACTCATTCATTCCTATTTTAATATACAATAATAGTCCTCTTTGTTATCATTCATTGCTCATTCTTCTTCTCATTTTTCATTACCTTGCACCAACAATAACTGCTTCGTCTCTTAAATTTAATTACAACACATTTGATCTTAATGATAAATAAAAAATTACAATTTTAATTATGAAAAAAAAAAACAATCTTCTATCTTCAGAATCTTTTTTAAAAACAAAATTAAATTTTTATAAAAGTAGAATTACCTTTTAATTCCTAAACAAAATTTCATCTTCAAAATTTAATCATTTTCACGTTATTTCTTTAAAGAAGTAAAAGAAATGTAAATATGTAAGAGCTAAAAATAAGCAAGGGAATTATGAAGGATGTTGAGCTTCAGACTATTGGTATCACTTTCGTTGACGTGAGATTGTTGGTATCAATAAGAAACATCAAAATAATAATAATAATAATATTATTATTATTAAGACTGATCAATTAATACGTTGAATCACAAGACTTACATTCCAGGCAGATAATATGTCAATTAATATGATTCAATTAAAATGTAATATGGATGTTATAATCGTCAAAGATCAAAATTAAGAAAATCAAATAATACAATGAAGATTCATGTTAGCAAAATTAGTTCTCAGGCTTTTACGAATCACAATGAACCAGTTCATATGTTATGACAAATTGGTCCATGATTGGAAAAGTTCAGCTCCTATATTTACAAAGAAGTGAATGAATTCATGTTACAAGTTGAATTGATTCATGAAAACTAAAAAATTGTTTCTAGATTTCTACGATGTACATGAATCAATTCATACAAACATACTTTTTCAATTTTGTAATAGTATTAAGTTGTGTTTTCTCATTGAACCCATGTTCTATATTAAAGCAATCATTTCATATTTTTCATCCAACATCACTCAATACATTTCAATCAAGAAAATCATCTAGATCGCAAAACATTTTATAATAATAATCTTCTTAGTGTTAGATTGAGACATATAAAGTGAGAGATTTTTCATTTTTGAGTGTTCAAATGAAAATATGAATTTTCTTATGTTGAAGGAAGAAGGAGGGTCTTTAAAGAGTAAACTTACTTTTGAGTATTATGTACCATTCATTACAATTTATAGTGGAAGAAATACTCACACAAGTTGTGTAGTGACTTAATGTAGATCACGAGAGATGATATATGATCGAGCCAATGTAAAAACTTTTTTTTGTAAGGAAGATGATATTAATGAGAGAACTAAGGGTTTTTCAACCTGATTACACGATACGGGATAACCCGATAAAAAGAAAAAAAAATAAATCAAATAGAATTACGAAAGGAATAACAAAAAGTCTTTGCTAAACTCGTAAAAGGTACTATTGGGGTGATTAATTTCTCCTATCAAAGACCACTTCCAAACTAAAATTTTAATATTCCAAACTGTATTATCGATATTCCAAACTTCATTTCGGAAACAATTCTCATTCCTTGCTAACCATAAAATTCACAACGTGGCAAACCAAACTACTCCATCTTTACTCTCTTTAACCTTCTTTTTTTTTACAAAAAGACTACCAATCCATAAAACTTGAAAGACATTCTTTCTCTGACCCAACCGGTTTTCCAATCCATAAAGCTATATCCATCCAAACAACCTTCACCCAATTACATGTGAAAAAGAGTGATCCCCATTTTCCGGATTAGCGCTACAAAAATAACACTTTAAATTATCTAAAGAGAAAGCAATAGCTCTATACATCAATAGGTCCTTTGTTGGAACTCTATTGATAAAAATCTCCAATCAAAAGCCTTAATTTTGAATGGAACATCCATCTTCCACAACAAATCGAACACCACATCAAACCTATTCAGCAGACCACGGGGAACCCGCAAACTTGCATAATGATCATAACAAGATGCCACCGAGAAAACGTCATTCAGAGAACACGACAAATACACAAAATCCCCTCCACTCGAACACATACTATATCCGGAAATCTTTGCAAGGAAAGCCTCAAAAATAATTTGTTGGTTCAGATCAAGAAGGTCCAACAAAGCCAAACCACAATCACCCAATTGCCACGAACCGTCTTTCCAACCACCCATCCTTGCAATCAAAACTTCTTTCAAACGCGAAGCCGAGTATAAATACAAAAATTCCCCCTTCAAGCTATTACTCTCCAACCATATTGCTTCCCAAAAAGGAGTATTATATCCTTTTCCAATCGTATACCGACAATGAGACACAATAGAATCACTAGTAGAAAATTTTCCTAAACTAGTAATATCCTTCCACCATGAAGAAGAAGAATATTTACAACTATCCACACCACAAAAAACTTTCATAGAAATGTCACCGTAACAGCCTTTCAACATATTGTACCAAATAACATCTTGCCCTTGAATAATTTTCCACCTCCATTTGTTAAGAAGAGTAAAGTTAAACTCTTCAATGTTTCTTATACCAAGTCCCCCCTTATCATAAGGGAGACAAACACTCTTCCAACTCACTCAATGAATCTTTATCTTCTCTTTCATTCCTCCCCACAAGAAGTTACCTTGGATGCTAATCAATTCTTTTGCAACCTTCCTCAGCATTTTATAAAAGGACATAGTAAAAATAATAAGAGATTAAAAAATGGATTTCAAAAGAGTAATCCTTCTTCCTAAATTAAGAAACAGGTTTTTCCACCCTAATAAACGCTTCTTCATCTTGATCAAGAGAGGAAACCAAGATGAATATTTCCTCGGGTTAAAGCCAATCGAAATGCCAGGGAAAGAAAAGTTGTTATCCTCCACCTTACAAGAAAGAATAAAAGAGGCAGCCTCCAAAAATTTACTACTAGTATTAACACCAATCAACTTACTCTTATGGTAGTTAATGCCAAGACTCGAAGCAAGCCCAAAAGCTCTCAACACCGCCTTAATAGCCCATACATGCTTCCAAGTACCTTCCCTAATTAACAAAGTGTCATCCACAAATTGAAGAATATCAATAAGGTATTTCCCATTTATAACAAAACTACCGAACTCACCAATATCTACTGATTTCCTCACCAACCTCGATTATCCTTATGCCACCATGAAAAAAAGAAAAGGCGATAATGGATCACCTTGCCTCGAACCCTTTTCTCCACCACAAACTCCTTTGCCGGACTACCATTGACTAACATCGACATCTTGCTTTGAAACACCAATAACTCTATCCATCTTCTCCAAACCACCATGTTGTACCGCAAAATTTGCCCTCTCATTTTATCAACATTTCTCATCACAAGACTCTTGGAACTCAACACAAGCTAGGGTTTGCTCTGCTCAAGACACCTCCTTGCACTGTTGACCTAAATCAGGGTTTGAGTTTGCACAGGGATTTTTGGACCTTCAATGCCCAAAGTGACTTTCATACTTCATGTTGGACTCATAAGTTTTTCCATACCAAGTTTCAAGCGTTGAATCAAATTTTTGCCCAGTCAATTGGACATTTGACCTAGAAATCAGTTGTATTAGGGAAAAAAGTCAACTGTGACAAATTTACAGTCAAACCTCATGAATTTTGACCCACATCAACATTATGAACTCATATGAACCATTTGATTAAGTTTGGACCACAATTCCACAAGAAATTTGATCAGATCACTAAAAGGACAAAATGGTCATTTTTAGGGTTTTGACTGTACAAAGGCAATTTCTGACTTTTTGACCTAGCCAATGGAAATTCAAGCTCAAGCAAGGACTAAAGGACTCAATGGCATCATCTTGACTTATTCAAAAAGTTCAAAAGATCTCAAATGCATGAGATTGACAGATGAATTTTTCAGTCAACTGATCAAAATTTGACTGTATACTGAAAAGTCAAACTTTGACCTTTTGGTCAAAATCAAGTGCCAAGGGTCATTTTTCATCAAGATGTGTCAAATTATGAAACTTGTTCATCAAGAAACCCAAAATTGCAAATTAGGCTTTGAAATTAAAAAATTTCATAACTTAGAAATTTTCTAAGTTATGAAATTTTCTTAATTTTTCCTAACTTTGCCCCACATTTTCACCATGATGCAAATGGATTCAAAAAAAACTTACAACATGAAAGTTGTATTCTTCCAGAAAGTATACAACTTTGATTCACAAAGTTTTCTCAAAAGAAGCTTGGATATCAAGTTATGATTTTTGGAACAAGGGTCCCTAAAACTTTTAACTTAGAGAAATTTTACCCTAATTTAGGCAGGATTTTGACCCATCTTCTTGGCCATTTTTCACATAGTTCCACTTAAAGTCTCAAGTTGCATTTAAAATATGGATTATAGTAATTGTTTCAAGCTTTCCAAATTGTCCAATAACTCCTCAAACACATTTGTGCTTAGGGAGAAACGAATGCTTGAAGTTGGCAAAAACTCACTTTGTATCCATGGCCAATACATGTTCATACAAGTTGAAAAATCTGTCCAAACTAGCTTTGTACTTGATTACAGTTCTCTAAACCCTTCAACACTAAAAAATTGAATGCAAAATCATTGGTTTAAGGTGTTATTCTGATCATTAGAGGTTTGCACAATGAACAAATCCATTTTTGGCATAAAGGTAGCACTTCCATTTTCATAAAGGCAACTTTATCTCAACATAGCTTCTCTTGAGCCTTGGACCTCTTTCTTTGCAGCAAACAAGTTCCACAAACTCAGTCAAAGGTACAAGAAACTTGTGCATGCTTGGAGATAGCATGTACATGCCTACCTCATATCACTTCACACTTTTCTTTCAAAAGAAGTCAACTTGTAAAATACAACACAACTTGAGCATCTGATATAATCAACTCTTGCCAACATTCCAAACAAGTTTTGTGCATTGCCTTGAGCCAGAAACACGAATTGTTGAACCCTCAAGCCTTCCAAAACACCAAATCACATTCTTCTTGCAAAACAGGGCACTCCCTGCAGATCCACATCCATCACACAAACCCCTCGTGCGTTTTGCCCCAAACCAGTTCCAATACCTTCCATTCAACTCACTCAAGCTATCCCAAACCTCCATTGCCAATTGTAACTCCATTTACGGTATTCACCATTTCTGTTTTGAAGCTTTGCAGGTTGAGTTCTATAGAGAGATTCAAACCATTTCAAATAAACTAAGCATTGGGAAAGGTCCAAGGAACAACAAGCAAGCTCAAAAGAACCTCAGGCCTCATTGAAAGCTGCTGCATTGCCATACTCGAGCTTGACTGAAACAAGTATTTCTCAAACTTCTATCTCTCTATTTAGGAACATTTAGCCTTAGGTTTGTGAATGAAAAGCGTAGTATTCAATGCCATGAAGCTGTACATATGCTCAATTTTCATTTATATTAAGCGTGCTAAGAGAATTTCATCCATGAACATGCTGAAAAAACTAGGTCAAATTTTAGGGCCAGAGAAATTCTCTCTGCTCTTTGAGAGTTAGATTAAGTTTTTTATATGGTTAGAATCGTGGTTTAATGCTCTACAAATTTCATGTTTTGAGTTTTGGAAAAAGATCACAAATACAAGAGTTAGCAGTTTGAATACAGGGCGCGCGTTTTTGTTGTCACAAGGAAGAAGATGAAGTGGAAATGGGCTGGACTGGCTTGCTTCTGCTTCTAGCACTCCCCATTTTCAGTTTTACACCCCCTGGCCCAAGTTCTTTATATTTTGTTATTTTTGTATTTTAATTTCATTTCTGATTTTATTTATTTATCCTCAAATATAAAAAATGCTTAAAAATATTTTCACATTTTTTTTACATTTATTTGGTATTTTATTCTATTTTTTTCTCATATAAAAACATTTTAATACTTTTTATAATTTATTTGAAAACTTGAAAATAATGTAAATAATACTTCTATTTTTATTTCTTATTTTTATTCAAATTGAAAATATTTTCTTGAATATATTTTATTTTTGTAAATATTTTATTTTATTTTATACATACTTAATATATATATATATATATATATATATATATATATATATATATATATATATATATATATATATATATATATATATATATATATATATATATATATATATATATATATATATATATATATATATATATATATATATATATATATATATATATATATATATATATATATATATATATATATATATATATATATATATATATATATATATATATATATATATATATATATATATATATATATATATATATATATATATATATATATATATATATATATATATATATATATATATATATATATATATATATATATATATATATATATATATATATATATACTTTTATTTTATTAAAAAACATAGAATAAAAATACAAAAATATTATATTTTATTTTATTATTATTTATACTAAAAAATACCCTTTTTTTAAAAGTATATTTCATTTTGTACATATTAATATATTCTTGTATATAAATAATATAAGATATCATTTTCTTAAAGAATTAGGGTTTACCCCTTTAATAAATAAAATTAATCTTTTTTTATTTATTTGTTTCTTTCCATTTATTTACATTAAAAATACTTTACATACATAAAAACTTTTTTTTTTTGCATAATACACTTTATTTAATATTTATTTATTTTGTTTATTTAAATATTGTACATTTAAATATTGTTGCATTGTAAATTCAATTTGGTTGTAATAACTTAGGGTTTATATTCCTTGTCTAATACCCCCTATTCAAAAATTGTACCCCCATCCCCATAATCATGTTGTAATAGCTTAGAATTTAAATTCCCGCACTTTTACACTTTCAATTATGCCATGATTAGAGAATTAGGGTTTATATGCCAAAATCAAATTAACAAATAGTTTGACCTAATCAAAGACAAAAATGCATGAAAAACAAACACAATGCACACTTGCACCCCTAGGATTACAATCCACTTGTTGCCTTCAAAATGGGTCATGGTATGCATGTTAAGTACTTTGGCAAAACAAAAACAAAACAAAAGATCATAGTCCCTCGATGACGCTATCTTGGTTGCCTAAACAAAAATGATCAAGTCCCTCAAGAAAATTGCCAAAGATACTTGACACAATTGCTATCATGGTCTACACGATGACCCGCGCCTGTCCCGTTTAACATCCTAACATAAGGTTGTTCACCAAATACAATGGTGAAACAACACTGTTAAAAGGGTTAAAAACATAAGAAAGATCTTTGAGTAAAATAGGGTAGATAGCTCTTAGTTACTTGATCAAAAGCTTGCAAAAACTTCCTTGCTATTTTCAAACACACTTCACAACACAATTTCAAAATCCAACTTTCAAACATTGAAAACATTTCAAAAGACAAAAACACCTTTGTATACATTCAAACAAGAATCATTACAAAGGTTGCCACAACGATGGCCTCTTTTCAAAACATCTTTCAAAACCACACGCAAAACACCATTTCAAACAATTGAAGAGCACCATTTCAAACAATTGAAAAGCAAAGCAAGTGATCTAAACAAGTAACTAAGAGCCCATGGAAAACCATGGATGAAAAGGGTGCTAATACCTTCCCTTTTCATAATCTACTTCCCCAACCCAAGAAAATATCTCAAAGGTCTTTCCTGTGCTTTTTGACCTTTCCTTAGGATAAAATAAAAAGTCGGTGGCGACTCTTGCTAAACCGAAACATTCACGAACACAAACGCAAAACCTCAAGTCAGTTCTCCCACCGTATCACAGAACTGGCAACTCTGCTGGGGAATAATTATAAAAGTGGAGTAACCTTAGGGCTTAGATCACCCTTTGCATGATTATCTTGATTGCTTTGCATTTGGTTCTTTTGTTTGGGCTTGAAATCCTCTACCCAGATTTGGGAAACATTCATAGGTAAATAACAATACATTGTGGAAACTGTGTGGAGTATACCGACATGGTTGAAGCAATAGCTATATTAGTGCGACATATTTGTGAGTATCGGTAGCCTTTGAGTCAATCAAAGAGAATACAGGGCCGTTGTGTGATGTCATGAAGCACTAATGAACTCTTAGAACCTTACTTGACCATCTTGGCCTGTTGTTAGGGGTAGTGAGATGACCGGCTTTGGTACAGTCCAAAGTTGGTAGATACTAGATACTACACTCATTGAGGGTTGTTTTATTGGAATATTTTGGTCGCCAGTTAAGTGGCTAAGCCAAAACAATGAACACAGAAAATAATCCAATGATATTGAGCTCCTTAGAACCCAGTTACTATTTATAGGAGAGATTGAGCCAACTAACTTCAAGAGGATACTTACCTATGAAACCTCATGAAAGCCTGAAACTAGGGTCTTGTGAGACTTGTTTGTACATGTGCTTGTGCATACATCATGAACATCATAAATCATCATATGCATCCACTAACCATTTCAAGGGTTTGAATCTTCATCTTTGTTCTTGTTTTGTAGGTCATGGAATCTCTTCGCAGGAAAACAATACAAGTCAATCTTGTGAGAATCCCTCCTCAACTCAAGGAGCTCACTTCCAAGATACCAGAGAATTCTCCTTTCAGTGAAAGACATGGTAGACTTCTCAGCTTGGTCAACTCCAACATTAAAGAAGACATGGTGAAAGTTCTCTTCCAGTTCTTTGACCCCCTACACCACTATTTCACGTTCCCTGATTATCAACTAGTACCTACTTTGGAGGAATTTTCTCAACTCCTGAGAATTCCTATTCTTCATCAACTACCCTACAACGGTATGGAAAAAGAACCAAAGCTTGAAGATGTTGCTCAAGCATTACACTTGCAACCATCTGATATCAAAGGTCATTGGGAAACCAAAAGTGGTGTCAAGGGTTTCTTGGAAAAGTTTCTGTTTGAGAAGGCACAAGATTGCTGGATTTCTCTAGATCTATAAGCCTTTGAGGAGATTGTAGCGCTACTCATCTATAGGTTGGTCTTGTTCCCAAACCCTGATCAGCTTATAGATGTGAATGCTGTCAAGATTTTCATATCTAGGAATCCTGTACCTACATTGCTTGGGGACATCCTACACTCATTTTACACATGAACAATGAGGAAAAGAGGTGTTCTCATATGCTGTACTCCTCTTCTAGCAAGGTGGTTTATTTCTCACCTTCCACAATCAGTTTTGAAGAATGAGCAGGGTTTAAGGTGGTCACAATGATTGATGACCCTCACACATTCTGATGTACATTGGTGTTCTCGGTCCAGAGAAAATGTCATCATCATTGATCGTTATGGGGAATTCCCTAATGTCCCACTACTTGGCATTAAGGGAGGTATTACCTACAACCCCTGTCTAGCTTTGAGACAATTTGGATATGCCCAGAGGGATGGCCCCCATGATATGCTGATTCCTGACCTAGTTTTTGACTTCGACAACGACGCTCAAGGACTTAGACAAAGGTTCATCAGAGCTTGGAGGATGCCCAACAAAGTGGATAGTAAGACACCGGGGCACAAGAATTCCATCCCCCTTGAGCCTTACCTCAAGTGGGTACAAACCCGCGCCCAAAGTCTTATGATGCCTTACCCTCACATTCTCCCCGTGATCAAAGAGCCTGCTATGGAAGGAGAGGTTCCATACACCCTCCTACATCCAAACATGCCAACATCATTGGAAGAATTACAAAAGAGTTGGATCCAGCTCAAGGAAGAATGGAATACTTTTGAAGCTAGTTTCTATGCCAGTGAGAAGAAGGTTTTGGAACTTACCAACCGACTTCATGAAGAGGAGACTCTCAACACTTACATCGCACCAAAGAGGATGCGCAATGTATTTTTACATTAAGAATTTTGTAATATTTGCCCATGGGGCATCTATGTACTAACAAATTTCTTCTTAATATGACGTGTGTTCTTTTTGTTTGCAACAAACTTGAATTTCTGAATCCTTGAATGCATTACATGAATAACATATCATTCATCATATGCATAAACAGGTCTTCACACCAGGTTTCCTTATCTTTCTGCTGTTTATTTCAGCAAGATGGATTTGGAGCAGACAATTAAGGATCTGCAAGCACATAATTCGCAATTCTAGCAACTACTCGTGACCTTGGCAAAGGGTCAAGAGGACCTTAAAGCACTATTGGAGAAAGAAAAAAAGAAGAAACAGATAGGTGTGGTTACTATGGGAAGAAGGTTTGAAAGCCATGCTAGAAAGGCCTTCGAGTTCCCCTCGACGTCTGATGAAGGGGCTGGTAAAGGAAAAGGAGCGACAATGCCTTCCGAATATGAAGTTGAAGAATAAGAAGAGGAAGAGGATGAAGATTACTCCGAACAGCAATATCCCCCGGCGGATGATAAGTATAAAAATCTTGAGGATCGGTTGGCAGCCATGGAGTTGCAAAGGGTACCTGGTTTAGATTTCGAAGAACTAAGGCTGGTTGCTGGGATCGTCATTCCTCCCAAGTTCAAAGTACCTACATTTGCTAAGTATGACGGTTTGTCCTGTCCAAAGATGCATCTGAGGTCCTACGTCAGAAAGATCTAACCTCACTCCTCTGATAAGAATCTTTGGGTACACTTTTTTCAAGAAAGTTTGTCAGGCACACAATTGGACTTGTTCTATCAACTTAAGAGATCGGATGTTCATAACTGGGAAGATTTAGCTGCCGCGTTCTACCGATAATACCAATACAATGCTGATTTAGCGTCTACTCGTACTCAGCTATAGAGTATGGGTATGGCTTCTAATGAGGGATTTAAAGAGTATGCCCAGAAGTGGCGTGATCTGGCTGGAAGGGTGCAACCACCATTGTCGGATAGAGAGCTGGTTGACATGTTTTTAGGGACCCTGTCTGGCCCATTCTTCAATCATTTAATCGGGAGTTCCTCTACAGGATTCACCGAATTAATTTTGACCGGTGAAAGGGTCGAGGCTGACATTAAAAGTGGTAAAATTCAGAAGGATGCCTCTGCTTCCAATGCTATTAAGAAGACCTTCCCAGCCAAGAAAGAAGCTTCTGCTGTGTATTCCCAGAAAAATCAAGGAAGAGCGGAGCGTCGACCAACGATAGGGGTTGTGATGATTCAAAAATCTTCAACCGACCAACCTTGCAGCAATCAGCCAAGATATAACCAACAAAGGGTAGAAAGGCCACAACAATAATTCACCCGAATCAACATGACACCGGCTCAAGTCCTCCCTCATTTGTTAAAGTTGAATCTCACCAATTTGAAAGAAGCGCCGAAGAACCCTAATACCTCTTCTCTTTATTATCACTCCAATGCAAAATGCGTGTACCACTCTGACAGTGTAGGGCATGATACCAACAACTGTTAGGCTCTTAAAAACAAGATCCAAGACCTGATAGACGCCAAGGAGGTAGAGTTTGATGCTCCTGAAAAACCCAACGCGATATCCGCTCCAATGCCCAAGCACGGTCATAATGTTCATGCCATTATGGAAGATCTTCATGTTACCAATATTGCTGACCTTTTGACTCCGTTACCAGTGATTAAAGTGAATTTGATGAAAGCCGGGATATTCTCAGGCTGTGGAAAAGACTGTTACTTTTGTTTAAACATACGAGCTGACTGCCCAATGTTGAAATCAGACATCCAACGCCTGATGGATACCTAAGAGATACTCTTTCAAAAGACTCCTGTTGATACCACCACTCCTGTTACTCCTGATACCTTTGTTACTCCTACCAATGACATTGCAATAATAACCATCTCCGACAATCTTCTCAAGACCTGCAAAAGGCCTGTCAAGATTACGCCTGATCCTAAGTTTGTGCCGTTGAAAATCACCATGCCGGGGCCTGTCCCGTATAAATCTGACAAGACGATACCATGGAATTACGGAGGAGAAATCTTCTACCATGGTGTCAAACAGATTGAATCAGTCCAAGATATTTCTGATGATGAAACCCCTGATATAGGGAATATTGCGGGAACAAGCAAGATAACTCGCAGCGGAAGGATCTTCTCTCCAGAGATTTCTCCTCCACGAGCGGTCTTCGGACCCTCGAAAGCTTCTGTGCCTGTCAAGCCATCTGTGCGAAGCCCGATAATTGAAGAATTGGATACTCCTGAAGTTAGACCCTCCTTTGATACTACCGATAAGGGTAAGGGGACACTAGAAGCGCCTGTCAGGATGAAGGCTCAGACTGTGGTAATCCCCGAGACCACCCAGAAAGAGATGGAAGAAATCTTAAAGATAATCAAGAAGAGCGACTACGATGTCGTGGAGCAGCTAGGGCAGACCCCTTCCAAAATCTCCATGTTGGCTCTCCTACTCTGCTCTGAGGCTCATGCTAAGGCCTTACTCAAAATTTTAAAGACGGTACACGTGCCTCAAGAAACTTCTACAGACCAGTTTCAAGAGTACGTGGCTAGCCTTACAGCTGATAACAGTCTTGGTTTTTCTGATGCTGATTTGACCCCTAATGGAAGGAAGCACAACGATGCACGTCTCAGTAGAGTGCAGGGGGACTACACTTGCCCATGTCTTAGTTGATACCGGTTCATCTTTGAATGTCCTCCCAAAGAAGGCGTTGGACAGGCTAGACTGCGAAGGTTTGACTTTAAAACCCAGTAACATCATTGTTAGAGCCTTCGACGGTTCTAAGCGGATGATTCACGAAGAGGTGGACATCCCAATCAAGGTGGGTACTGAGACCTTCAACTCTACCTTTTATGTGATGGACACCCGTCCTTCATATTCATGCTTGTTGGGAAGGCCATGAATCCACTATGCTGGGGTAATTACCTCCTCTTTACACCAAATGCTAAAGTATCCAGTTCAGGGTAAGATTATAACGGTGCACGGTGAGGAAAAGTACATGATAAGTCACCTCAACTTCTTCCGCTATGTGGAGTTGGATGGAGAATTCATAGAAATGCCTTTCCAACACTTTGAAGAGGTGTCTCCTGAAGTCGCAGTTGCGAAGATAATGACTGACGAGCCTATCATTTCCAAGCCGGTGTCCCGGATGTCATCCCTCAACGATATGGAGTCTGTAATTAGAGAAGGAAGGAGTACGGTGTGGGGGCAATTGCCAGATTTTCCTCACAAGACGGACAAGTTCGGATTGGGTTTTACTGCTGCTGGCTAGAAAGCTGTGCGTTGCTCCCGGGATGGGGGACCACCCTTTAAAATCACTCACCATGGAATTAATGCCTTAAAAGATGATGATGAAGAAGACAACTTTGAAGATTGGATCTTTCCAACCGTTGAAGGGGGGTTAAGCAACTGGGAAGCGAAAGACTTCGTTCCCATCACTTTCATCAACCAGTAATTTATCTTTGAACAATTTCCTATTTTGGTCTGTAATAATTAAACAATTTGTATACACTCTTTTCACCTTATGCCTTACCCGGGGCATATAGGTCCATTTGCAAGGGCTTGATTTCTTCATTATCATATGCCATGTTTAATGAATCATTGGATGTTTTCATCTATAAATTGTTGTGTTCATTTTCTTTCCTTTTGCATTTTGTTTTGTTTAAGGATGGCTATCCCTTACACACACCCACACTCACAAAATGCAGGTACCCGTCCACTCCGGATTCCATGGGTGACTATTCTGCTTTAGCCTTTGGTGACTCTGAAGATTTGGTCAATCATGTCGAGTACGAAGGTGATGAAGATTGTGAAGTGCCTGGAGAGTTAGCCAGACTTCTGCAACAAGAGGAAAGGGCTATTCTGCCCCATGAAGAGTTGCTAGAGACCATCAACTTGGGAACAGAGGAAGACAGGAAATAGGTAAAAGTGGGTGCCAACCTAGAGCCAAGTGTCAAAGAGCGCTTAGTGCAGTTGTTGAATGAATATGTCGAAATCTTCGCCTAGTCCTATGAAGACATGCCGGGACTAGATACAAATATCGTGGTTCACCGTCTCCCTACAAGAGAAGACTGTCCACCAATCAAGCAAAGAGTCCGCCGAATGAGGCCCGACATGTCTGAGAAGATCAAAGCTGAGGTAATGAAGCAATTCAACGCTGACTTTCTGGCTGTTACTTCCTATCCACAATGGGTCGCTAACATTGTGCCCGTGCCTAAAAAGGACGACAAAGTCAGAATGTGTGTGGACTACAGGGATTTGAACAGGGCTAGCCCTAAAGACAATTTTCCACTGCCACACATTGACATCTTGGTTGACAACACAACTCAACACAAGGTATTTTCCTTAATGGATGGATTCTCGGGATACAACCAGATCAAAATGGCCCCCGAAGACATGGAGAAGACTACTTTTGTTACGCAGTGGGGTACCTTCTGCTACAAAGTGATGCCATTCGGACTAAAGAATGCCGGGGCAACCTATCAACGCGCCATGGTAGATTTGTTTCATGATATGATACATCATGAGATTAAAGTCTACGTAGACAACATGATAGCCCGTTCACAGACAGAAGAAGAACACCTCGACCATCTGCAAAAGCTGTTTGTTAGATTGAAGGAGTATAAGCTCAGACTGAACCCAAGCAAGTTCACTTTTGGAGTTAGGTCAGGTAAACTTTTGGTATTTATCGTCAACAACAAAGGCATTGAGGTTGATCCTGCTAAAGTAAAAGCTATACAAGAAATGCATGCCCCCGCACTGAAAAGGAGGTTAGAGGTTTCTTGGGACGCTTAAACTATATCGCAAGGTTCATATCTCACCTAACATCTACCTGTGAGCCAATCTTCAAGCAGTTGAAGAAAGATCAGGTAGTTGAGTGGGACAATGATTGTCAAGTTGCTTTTGATAATATCAAGGATTATTTGCTGGAACCTCCTATCTTGATGCCACCCGTTGAAGGAAGGTCGTTAATCATGTATCTGACTGTTTTGGATAACTCAATGGGGTGCGTACTGGGCCAACCTGACGAGTCTGGCCGAAAAGAGCATGCCATTTATTACCTTAGCAAAAAGTTTACCGACTGTGAGACTCGCTACTCACTGCTCGAGAAAACTTGTTGCGCTTTAGTATGGGCTGCTCTCCGGCTAAGACAGTATATGTTGACACATACCACCTTGCTGATTTCTAATATGGATCCGATTAAGTACATCTTCGAGAAGCCTGCTTTATCTGGAAGAATCGCTAGATGGCAAATGATCCTGATAGAGTATGATATCCAGTATACTACCCAAAAAGCTATAAAGGGGAGTGTACTAGCTGTCCATCTAGCTCATCAAGCCGTCGAAGATTACCAATCTATGAGATTCGACTTCCCTGACGAGGACATCATGACATTGGACAACGTTGAAAGTAATGGACTGTATGATGGACCTGAACAAGGATCCCGATGGACCCTGTACTTTGATGGTGCTTCAAATGCACTTGGCAACGGTATCGGGGCGGTACTCATTTCTCCGGAAGGTTGCCATACACCCTTCACTGCCCGACTTTGCTTCAGTTGTACCAACAACATGGCTGAATGTGAAGCTTGTATCTTTACTCTCAAGGCTGCTATAGACTTGGGAATCAAATCTTTGGTCGTATTTGGGGAATCAGCTTTGGTTATCAGTCAAGTCAAAGGAGAGTGGGATACTAAACATCCTAATCTTATCCCATACAAAGAACATGTCCTGACATTGTTGCCTCATTTTGAGCAGATTACCTTCGAGCATTTTCCGCGAGAAGAAAATCAGCTAGCAGATGCTCTAGCTACAATGTCTTCCATGTTTAAACTCAACTGGGATAATGAGGCTCCCCAAATCACCATCGAGCGAATAGACGAACCTGCGCACTTTCATGAGATTAATACCGAAGAAGTAGTGGAACAACCCTGGTTTCATGAAATCAAAAGGTATCCCAGACTCGAGAATACCCTGAAGGAGCTCTCGTCAATGACAAAAAGTTATTAAGGAGATTTGCTGCCAAGTTCTTCCTGAGCAATGGTATCCCTTATAAGCGCAACCATGATTGTGTTTTACTTCGTTGTGTAGACAAGGTTGAAGCAGAGTTGATCATGACCTAAATACATAGTGGCACCTTTGGAACCCACTTAAGAGGACATACGATGGCTAAGAAGATTCTAAGGGTAGGCTACTACTGGTCTACCATGGAAGCTGATTGTCATCAACATTCCCGTACTTGCCACAAATGCCAAGTCTATACTGACAAGGTACATATTCCTCCTGTTCCTCTCAACGTTCTAACAGCTCCTTGGCCATTCGCGATGTGGGGAATTGACATGATTGGAGAGATCAAGCCTACGGCATCCAACAGACATCGCTTCATCCTGGTCGCTATTGATTACTTCACTAAGTGGGTCGAAGCAACTTCTTACGCCTCTGTTACAAAGAATGTGGTTGCCCGCTTCATTAAGCAGAATCTCATATGCCGGTATGGTATCGCTGACAGGATTATCACGGACAACGGTACAAATTTGAACAACACTATGATCATCGCTCTGTGCGAGCAGTTCAAGATTTATCATCATAATTCATCTCCCTATCGGCCAAAGATGAACAGTGTTGTTGAAGCCGCGAACAAAAATATCAAAAAGATCATTCAAAAGATGACAGTCACCTACAAGGACTGGCATGAGATGTTACTGTTTGCTCTGCATGGATATCGTACCACGGCGCGTACTTCAACAGGGGAAACCCCCTTTTCTTTGGTATATGGCATGGAAGCTGTTTTACCTATGGAAGTTCAGATTCCTTCCTTAAGGATCATGAAGGATACTGGTTTGAGTGAAGACGATTGGATTCAGACCCGACTTGACCAGCTTAACTTAATCGACGAGAAGCGACTTACTGCTATTTGTCATGGTCAGACATATCAAAAACGAATGATCAAGGCTTTCAACAAGAAAGTCAAGAGACAAGTATATCAAGTCGGGGACCTTGTAATCAAGCGGATCATCTTGTCGCAAAGTGATCCCAGGGGCAAACAGACTCCTACTTACGAAGGAACATTTGTGATCAAGAACATCTTTTCTGGTGGGGCAATGATTCTGACCACCATGGACGGCGACAACTTGCCACACCCTGCGAACGCATACATAGTCAAAAGATACTACACATAAAAGACCCGACAAGTTGAAAACCCGAAAGGGCGACTTGGGCAAAAATGGGCATCCCGGTGAATCAAAAACCCGAAAGGGCAGTTCAGGCAAAAACTAGGGATAAACAAAAAAATCTGTACACCTGGCAAGTTGAAAACCAGAAAGGGCGACTTGGGCAAATAAGGGTTTCCCGGTGGACTGAAAACCCGAAAGGGCGGTCCAGGCAAAAATTAGGGAATTAAAGTGTATGACGGTGTCTCGTCGGATCACTTTAAGGACAATCTCTTCACGGACAAGCTCCAGCTTTATGATCAATCCAATCATCAGCGGAAGAAGCAACGAATGGACAAGATACTCAGAGTTGTGAAAGCTATAGCAGAATGGGAACCCCATGGAATTATTGCACATAGCCATCTTTCTTTTGTATAAAATTTTTCTCAATTTTACGACAACATTCTCTTACTAGGATGTCTGTCTCCTTTGTACAAAGATACTTACAAAAGTTAATACAAAAGTACTTCAAAGCGCAAAAATTTGTTTGCCTGTCCTTTCTTTTTACACTTATGTTTTATTTGAAAACATCCAATGTTTTGTTAAATAGGTATATGCATTTGAATATAATCACTGCTTACAAATGAAACGAAATAAGAAAAGATAATTACTGATAGGTTGAAGGTGTAGGAAGATGTCTTTGTGATATTCCAGAAGAAATCCCCTATAGTACATCATCTAGCTCCTCAACAAAGCTAAAACCTTGGAGTTTATATCCCCAGCGGAGTTAAATTTCAAGATCCCAAGCGGAGCCAGTGTTTTCTAACTTTATTCCCCGGTGGAGTTAAGTTTCGAAGTTCCCATCAGAGTTAAGTCTCTAAACTCCCGATCCCCAGTGGAGCCCGAAAACCCTGAAATACATATCCCCAGCGGAGCTAGAATATTATAAACCTTCTTCCCCAGCAAAGTCAAAATTCCAACTATCGATCCCCAGCGGGAACCATTCAGTTTTCCCCAACTTCCCCAGCAGGTTGTCTTAAAAGTATGAGAGTCAATCAGATAACAGTTAACTTTTTGTCTTATCCCCGACCAGGATGATTCCCCAGTAGATTGGCATACAACCCGAGCTCTTGATTCCCCAAGCAGAGTAAACACTCTCCCCACAGAGTTATTTCCCAACAGAACGAAGATTCTAGTTCATGTTCCTCCATTGGAAGCCTCCCAGGTTCTAATTTCCCAGTAGAGGTCTTCAAAGTTTTCCTTATTTCCCAGGAATATCATTCCCTGCAGAAGTTGTCAAAGCTCTTGTTAGATCCCCACAAATCACCAAGGATTTTCAATCTCCAGCCGTGGTCCCAGGATTTCTCTTTCTCAACAATCAAAGATATTTAATCTCCAAGCAGTCAGCAAGGATTTCTCATCTTCAACAATCAAAGATTTTTTGGAATCCCCAGCATCGGTCAAGGATTCACTTTCTCCAGAAACAGTCTAGGATTTCATTGTCTCCAGCTATCAAGGATTTATTTTCCTCAGCAAGACAGCTACTCAACTTACATGCACATCCATTACATTCATATATCATAAACATTGATGAAACATAGTTCATTGAATCATGCATATCATGCAACATAACTTTGTGTTTTAGCTAACATTTTACCCTTTTCCAGGATAAGATTAAAGGGCTATCGTTAAAAATTATCCAGATACAGTATGGATACACCCCAGACACGACGGTCATTCTATTACTCATTCAGAATTTCAAGTCAAAATACAGTGTGGATACACCTCCAACACGATGGTCATTCCACTACTCATTCAGACTTCAGCAATTCGATACAGACTAGATACGCTCCAGACACGGCAACCATTCTATTTCTCATTCAGATTCGACTATCAACTTCAAGTTCAGATATGCTCCAAACACGGATGCCATTCTGGCCCTTACACCAGAAGTTTGATTCTCCCCAGTGCAGTCGCTACAGAAGTCATTCTGTCACTTGTCCAGATCCCAGTTACAATACGAATATACTCCAGACACAGAAGTCATTCTGCTACTCATACAAATCTCAACTACAAATACAACTCAGATACGTTTCATATATGGATGCCATTCTGATGTTCATTCTGCTGATTTTTCAACAAACAAGTCTTGGATGGCATCTTTAAGCCCATCTCCAGCAAGATTCTACCATCTCCAAATGACATCTTTAAGCCCATTCCCTCCGATACATTTTTGACGAGTGCAAATTTACGGGCACTCTAGTGTCCAATCCTCTTTTACCTTCGAGTCACGAAAGGCAAAACTTGCCAATCTAACTCTTTAGGTTCAAGAAGATTGAACAGGGGCAACTGTTGTACCCAAAAATTTGCCCTCTCATTTTATCAACATTTCTCATCACAAGACTCTTGGAACTCAACACAAGCTAGGGTTTGCTCTGCTCAAGACCTCTCCTTGCACTGTTGACCTAAATTAGGGTTTGAGTTTGCACAGGGATTTTTGGACCTTCAATGCCCAAAGTGACTTTCATACTTCATGCTGGACTCATAAGTTTTTCCATACCAAGTTTCAAGCCTTGAATCAAATTTTTGCCCAGTCAATTGGACATTTGATCTAGAAATCAGCTGTATTGGGAAAAAAAGTCAACTGTGACCAATTTACAGTCAATCCTCATGAATTTTGACACACATCAACATTATGAACTCATATGAACCATTTGATCAAGTTTGGACCACAATTCCACAAGAAATTTGATCAGATCACTAAAAGGGTAAAATGCTCATTTTTAGGGTTTTGACTGTACAAAGGCAATTTCTGACTTTTTGACCTAGCCAATGGAAATTCAAGCTCAACCAAGGACTCAAGGACTCAATGGCATCATCTTGACCTATTCAACAAGTTCAAAAGATCTCAAATGCATGGGATTGACAATGAAATTTTCAGTCAATTGATCAAAATTTGACTGTATACTGAAAAGTCAAACTTTGACTTTTTGGTCAAAATCAAGTGCCAAGGGTCATTTTTCATCAAGATGTGTCAAATTATGAAACTTGTTCATCAAGAAACCAAAAATTGCAAATTAGGGTTTGAAATTAAAAAATTTCATAACTTAGAAATTTTCTAAGTTATGAAATTTTCTTAATTTTTCCTAACTTTGCCCCACATTTTCACCATGATGCAAATGGATTCAAACAAAACTTACAACATGAAAGTTGTAGTCTTCCACAAAGTATACAACTTTGATTCACAAAGTTTTCTCAAAATAAGCTTGGATATCAAGTTATGATTTTTGGAACAAGGGTCCCTAAAACTTTTAACTTAGAAAAATTTTACCCTAATTTAGGCAGGATTTTGACCCATCTTCTTGGCCATTTTTCACATAGTTCCACTTGGATTCTCAAGTTGCATTAAAAATATGGATTATATTACTTGTTGCAAGCTTTCCAAATTGTCCAAGAACTCCTCAAACACATTTGTGGTTAGGGAGAATCGAATGCTTGAAGTTGGCAAAAACTCACTTTGTATCCATGGCCAATACATGTTCATACAAGTTGCCAAATTTGTCCAAACTAGCTTTGTAGTTGATTACAGGTCTCTAAACCCTTCAACACTCAAAAATTGAATGCAAACTCATTGGTTTAAGGTGTTATTCTGATCATTAGAGGTTTGCATAATGAACAAATCCATTTTTGGCATAAAGGTAGCACTTCCATTTTCATAAAGGCAACTTTATGTCAACATTGCTTCTCTTGAGCCTTGGACCTCTTTTTTTACTGCAAACAAGTTCCACAAACTCAGGCAAAGGTACAAAAAACTTGTGCATGCTTGGAGATAGCCTGTACAGGCCTACCTCATATCACTTCACAGTTTTCTTTCAAAACAAGTCAACTTGTAAAATATAACACAACTTGAGCATATAATATAATCAACTCTTGCCAACATTCCAAACAAGTTTTGTGCATTGCCTTGAGCCATAAACACGAATTGTTGAACCCTCAAGCCTTCCAAAACACCAAATCACATTCTTCTTGCAAAACATGGCACTCCCTGCAGATCCACATCCATCACACAAACCCCTCGTGCGTTTTGCCCCAAACCAGTTCCAATACCTTCCATTAAACTCACTCAAGCTATCCCAAACCTCCATTTCCAACTGTAACTCCATTTATAGTGTTCACCATTTCTATTTTGAAGCTTTATAGGTTGAGTTCTATAGAGAGATTTAGACAATTTCAAAGCAAACTAAGCATTGGGAAAGGTCCAAGGAACATCAAGCAAGCTCAAAAGAACCTCAGGCCTCACTGAAAGCTGTTGCATTGCCATACTCGAGCTTGACTGAAACAGGTATTTCTCAAACTTCTATCTCTCTATTTAGGAACATTTAGCCTTAGGTTTGTGAATGAAAAGCGTAGTATTCAATGCCATGAAGCTATACATATGCTCATTTATCATTTATATTAAGCGAGCTGAGAGAATTTCATCCATGAACATGCTGAAAAAACTAGGTCAGATTTTAGGGCCAGAGAAATTCTCTCTGGTCTTTGAGAGTTAGATTAAGTTTTTATATGGTTAGAATCGTGGTTTAATGCTCTATAAGTTTAATGTTTTGAGTTTTGGCAAAAGATCACAAATACAGGAGTTAGCAGTTTGAATACAGGGCGCGCGTTTTTGTTGTCACAAGGAAGAAGATGAAGTGGAAATGGGCTGGGCTGACTTGCTTCTGCTTCTAGCACCCCCCATTTTCAGTTTTACACCCCCTGGCCCAAGTTCTTTATATTTTGTTATTTTTGTATTTTAATTTCATTTCTGATTTTATTTATTTATCTCCAAATATAAAAAATGCTTAAAAATATTTTCACATTTTTTAAACATTTATTTGGTATTTTATTCTATTTCTTTCTCATATAAAAAACATTTTAATACTTTTTATAATTTATTTGAAAACTTGAAAATAATGTAAATAATACTTCTATTTTTATTTCTTATTTTTATTCACATTGAAAATATTTTCTTGAATATATTTTATTTTTGTAAATATTTTATTTTATTTTATACATACTTAATATATTTAATATATATATATATATATATATATATATATATATATATATATATATATATATATATATATATATATATATATATATATATATATATATATATATATATATATATATATATATATATATATATATATATATATACATATATACTTTTATTTTATTAAAAAACATAGAATAAAAATACAAAAATATTACATTTTATTTTATTATTATTTATACTAAAAAATACCCTTTTTTTAAAAGTATATTTCATTTTGTACATATTAATATATTCTTGTATATAAATAATATAAGATTTTATTTTCTTAAAGAATTAGGGTTTACCCCTTTAATAAATAAAATTAATCCTTTTTTATTTATTTGTTTCTTTCCATTTCTTTACATTAAAAATACTTTACATACATAAAAACTTCTTTTTTTGCATAATACACTTTATTTAATATTTATTTATTTTGTTTATTTAAATATTGTACATTTAAATATTGTTGCATTGTAAATTCAATTTGGTTGTAATAACTTAGAGTTTATATTCCTTGTCAAATACCCCCTATTCAAAAATTGTACCCCCATCCCCATAATCATGTTGTAATAGCTTAGAATTTAAATTCCCGCACTTTTACGCTTTCAATCATGCCATGATTAGAGAATTAGGATTTATATGCCGAAATCAAATTAACAAATAGTTTGACCTAATCAAAGACAAAAATGCATGAAAAACAAACACAATGCACACTTGCACCCCTAGGGTTACAATCCACTTGTTGCCTTCAAAAATGGGCCATGGTATGCATGTTAAGTACTTTGGGAAAACAAAAATAAAACAAAAGATCATAGTCCCTCGATGACGCTATCTTGGTTGCCTAAACAAAAATGATCAAGTCCCTCAAGAAAATTGCCAAAGATACTTGACACAATTGCTATCATGGTCTACACGATGACCCGCGCCTGTCCCGTTTAACATCCTAACACAAGGTTGTTCACCAAATACAATGGTGAAACAACACTGTTAAAAGGGTTAAAAACATAAGAAAGATCTTTGATTAAAATAGGGTAGATAACTCTTAGTTACTTGATCAAAAGCTTGCAAAAACATCCTTGCTTTTTCAAACACACTTCACAACACAATTTCAAAATCCAACTTTCAAACATTGAAAACTTTTCAAAAGACAAAAACACCTTTGTATACATTCAAACAAGAATCATTACAAAGGTTGCCACAACGGTGGCCTCTTTTCAAAACATCTTTCAAAACCACACGCAAAACACCATTTCAAACAATTGAAGAGCACCATTTCAAACAATTGAAAAGCAAAGCAAGTGATCTAAACAAGTAACTAAGAGCCCATGGAAAACCATGGATGAAAAGGGTGCTAATACCTTCCCTTTTCATAATCTACTCCCCGAACCCAAGAAAACATCTCAAAGGTCTTTCCTGTGCTTTTTGACCTTTCCTTAGGATAAAATATAAATTCGGTGGCGACTCTTGCTAAACCAAAAAATTTGCAAACACAAACACAAAACCTCAAGTCAGTTCTCCCACCGTATCACACACCCCAAAAGCCATCTTCTCCAACAAAAATCTTAAAAAGTTCCAACTCAGTTTATCACACGTGTGATATGGTGGGAGAAATGACTTGGGTGTTTTACGTTTTATCGCAAATGTTGCAGATAGCAAGATTTGCCACCGACTTTTATTTTATCCAATAAAGGAAAGGGTGAAAAGAACAGGAAAGGCCTTTTGATAATTTTTCTTGAGTTCGGGGGGTAGGTTATGAAAAGGGAAGGTGTTAGCACCCTTTTCATCCGTAGTTATCTACGGGTTCTTAATTGCTTGATCACTTAAAAATGATTTGTGTTTGTGTAAGTTTGAAAATATTTTGAAAAGCTTCGTCGATGGGAAAACTTTGTAATGATTCTCGTCTCTATAAGAATGCATACAAAGTGTTGATTTTGAAATTATTTCAAGAAAGTGTTGGTGTGTTGAAAGATGTTTGTTTTGAAATGATTGTGAGCAAGCAATTATGAGAAATTAACATAATCAAAAAGTCTTTGTTCTTTTCCTCCTCCTGTAGATAATGCTATTTTACCATTTATTGGTAGAGAGCCATATCATTGGATGTGAAGGGTCAGACGTGCGTCATCATACTGTCATAGAAGGCAACTTGTAAGATGTTTTAGCAATTGTCATAAGGGACTAAGATCATTTATTGAAGGAAATGTCAAAGGGTCATCGAGGGACTATGATCTTGTAATCGAGGGTCTTTGTTAAAACATCCCACGTTCGAGGGACATGACTGTTTTTATCCTAGCTAACAAGTGTGGTTACCCTAGAGGTGCATGTTTGAAAAGTGTGTTTGATTCAAACATTTTTATCTTGAATTAGAGTTGTCTAATGTTGATTTTAAATCTTACCATACAAACCCTAATTACTAACAATAATAAGAAAAGCGATAAATTACGAAATTTAAATATCCTACGCTATTACAACGCTTTGGGAAAGGGGAAGGGGGGTACAAGTTTGTAAATGAGGGAAGGAAAGCAATAAATCCCTAATTACTATTACTAACCATTGAACATGAATAAAAATAGAATGTACAAAATGTAAAAATAAAAAAAAAGGAAATTTGTTTTTAGGGTTTTTTGATAGAAAAAGGTTTTGGTAGTTAAGCTAATTAACTAATTGATTTTAATTACAAAAAAATGGTTAATGAATTATCTAATTGAAACTTAAAATTTAAATTAATTAAAATACAACCTAAGTCTACTTTAATTTGCTTAGAAAAATAATTTTGAATGTTAGTGTCAATTGTCCGATGTACCCTTGATGATCCAAAATTATAGCAAAAGTCTCAAAAATCAGGATTTCTAATACCTAGGATGACACGGGCACCCGTGTCAGAATCTGCTATTGCTTCTTGCAAATTTTTAGTCCCAGATGAATTGACATGGGCCGTTTCGAATTACACAACACCCGTGTTAGCCCCTGCCTTGCCCTTTTGCATGTTTTCAGTCCCCAACTAAGTTAACACGGGCTGTGTCGTATGACACGAGCACCCGTGTCAGCTCCTGCCTTGCCCTTTTACCATCCCTTCTCCCTGACAGAGCCCGTGTCAGGTGACACAGCCACCCGTGTCAGGGCTCCTGAAGCGTTTTCTTTGAGTTTTGGATATTTGCATTCTTATGTCTTGATTAGTCATGTTTTATTCTTTTGAAAACGAAAACAAATAATGTATGGATAAAGATATCAACGTTTAAGGAAACTTACCTCTCTTGTAGAAAAGTCCGAACTCTCTTCTAGCTGTTCCAAGTGCAATATTAAGATTGATTAATCTCCCTTGGACCTTCTTGAAGTTATGTCAATCCTCACTTTATGCTGAAAGTTGCTGAATCACTCCGACCAAGTCAAGTTGCAAGGTACTGTTTTTGAGTTTGGAAGATGGTGATGATGATGTTACAAAGTTTTTTCTTGTGTTTGAACAACTTCTATATGATGTATGTGAAGTATTTAGATGGTTTGTTTGGGAAAAACTTGCAAGGTTTAATAGACTCAAAGATTTGGACTTCAAAGCCCAAAAATGGAGGTTTTATGGACAATTCTATTTTTTTTAGAGCAAGAGTATTTTGAGGGCTTGTTCATCTCCTTTATATTGCAATGGACCTCTCTATTTATAGGCAAGAGGTTTTAAGGACAAGAGCTGACCAGGTTTACAAATTATGGAGTTATGGCTTGGTTGGATTGTAAGTGAGGGTTCGTGACTTTTCCATAGTTCCAATATGGGAATGGCATGATTTTAGGGGTGCTTTGCAGGTTGTAGATGGTTTCTTCTTGCTCAAACATTGTGTATGTGTAGAAGAAACCATTGAGAGGCTCAAGGAGTTGACATTGTGATTAAAGCATGCTTTATGTAAACGACAATGGTGCCTTTGTGCCATAAATGGAAAGATCATTTGGATAATGGCTCAAACACTTGGGTAATGGCTCAAAAGTATGTGTAATCTTCTGATTATGGATAGATTTGAAGGTTTAGAGGCCTGCAAAAAGGGATTATACAGCATGGCATGACGATTTGATCTCATGTTCATCACAAAATGACTTGTGTTTCAAGAATGGATACCCAACTTCATCTCTTCAAATCTCCTAACTCAAGCATGATAAATTTGTGCTCTTGGACATTTTGGAAAGCTTGAAATATTGTCTACAACTTTCATGTTAACCACTTTGGCTAAATAAAATTGGAACTTGATAAAAATTGGCTAAGAAGTTAAGAAAAAAATTTGACCAAACTTGTTGAAAATTTCTCTAAGTGTTTATACAAAAATGTCATGATTTCATGAGCCTATGCCTTCAAATCTAAGAATTTTTTGGACATCAACCCTCTAATACAAATTTGTAGAATTCATCAAGATCTACAACCTTCATGTTGAAAGTTTTCTTTGAATCATCTTGCGTCTTGGTGAAAAAATGTCATGAAGTAATGAAATTATCAAGTGTAAAAATATTTAGAAAATTTCTAAGTATTGAAAACTTTTACTTTTTATGGTCTTTCTTGACTTTCTTGATTCTTGATGATCAAGTTTGATATTTTTGAGTATCTTGATGAATCTTGATCTTTAAAATTCAATGTTCATCAAAAAGTCAAAGTTTGACTTTTTGTGTATCAGTTGACTTTTCATCATCAGTTGATCAATTTTCGACTAATAATACATTAATCTTGAGAAACTATTTGAGCCATGAAGTTAGGTCAAGATATTCTGTTTGAGTTCTTTGGTGAGAAATGTCTCGAGAAAAGAGAGGGCAAATTTTGGGGTACAACAACTGCCCTTGTTTAATCTTCTTAAACCTGAGGAGTTAGATTGGCTTGTCCGCCATTCGTGACTTGAAAGTAGAAGAGGATTGAACACTTAAGTGCCCAGAAATTTGCATTTGTATGTGCATGAAGTACAAACTGTTTGTTGATTACATCGAGAATGGGCTTAGAGATTTCATTTGGAGGGATGATGAAGAGTTGTCGGAGATGGGCTTAAAGATGGCATAGAAATATCAGAACGAGTCTACATTTGCATGTATCTGAAGAATACCTTCTAGAGTGAACTTCTAGGGAAGATGTTTGAGTAGCTGCTTGTCATGTAGATAGTTTCCCCGTCCTGTTTCAGAAATTGATTCTACAATCAGTTTGTTGGTAAACTCGTCCTATTTTTGGAGTTCGTACCATTGGTGATAAAGATAGTCGCTCCGTCCTGTTTCGGGAATTGACCTTTGTCAAACCATAAAGAAAGGAAAATAGTTTCCCTGTCTTGTTTCAGGAATTAATCTTCAATTTGTTCTGTTGGTAAACCCATCTTGTTTCGGGAGTTCATACCATTGGTGATAAAGATAATTGCCCCGTCCTGTTTCGGGAATTGATCTTTATCTGACTAAAGAAAGGAAAATAGTTTCCCCGTCCTGTTTCGGGAATTAATCTTCAATCTGTTTTGTTGGTAAACCCGTCTTGTTTCGGGATTTCATATTATTGGTGATAAAGATAGTTGCCCCGTCCTGTTTCGGGAATTAATCTTTATCTGACCAAAGAAAGGAAGATAGTTTCCCTGTCCTGTTTCAGGAGTTAATCTTCAATCATTTCATGTAGATAGTCGCCCCGTCGTGTTTTGGGAGTTAATCTTCAATCAGTTTATGTAGATAGTCGCCCCGTCTTGTTTCGGGAATTGATCTACAATCAGTTTTGTTCCTCACAAATAGTTGCTCTATCTTGTTTCAGGAATTAATATGTGATCAGTTCATATAGGTAGTCGCCCTGTTCTGTTTCGGGAATTGATCTACAATCAGTTTTGTTCTTCATAAATAGTTTCCCTGTCTTGTTTCAGGAATTAATCTGTGATCAGTTCATGTAGATAGTCGCCCCGTCCTGTTTCAGGAATTAATCTACAATCAATTTTGTTCTTCACAAATAGTTGCCCTGTCTTGTTTTGGGAATTAATCTATGACTGGTTATCCAGATAGTTTTTGTTGTACCCAAAAATTTTCCCTCTCATTTCTCATGATATTTCCTACAAAGATCTTCAATGACTCAAGTTTGCGCAAGTATCGACCAGGTCAAATCATCTCCTCAGTACTAATGTCTCAAATTAGGGTTCGAGTTTGCACAAGGACAATTGGGCTCCATATACTTCAAATTACTTTCATGGACCATTATGGACCCTCAAGATTGCTCCTGTCAAGTTTCAAAGTCTTAGATCACAAAATCGCTCAGTCAATTGATCAAATGACCTAAAATCAGCTATATTTAGAAAAAAGTCGACTATGGCTAACCTACAGTCAAACTTCAATATTTTGGACCAATAATCAACATATTGAAGTCATATGTATCATTCGATCAAGATGGGATCACAATTTTCCAAGAAAATCGTTCAAATTGTCAAAAGGGCAAAATGGTCGAAATTAGGGTTTTGATTGAGAATGACCAATCTTCGATTTTGACCTAGTACATGACTTATTGGTTTGAAACTTTGATTTAAAGAATCCAAATATTCCATTTTTACCTAATCGCACATTTTAATTCATCTCCCGAGATCAGTGGATTGATAGACGAAATTCGGTCAACTGGTGGAAAAAGTCAAATGTACACTAAAAAGTCAAACTTTGACTTTTTGAACAAAATTGAGTCCCAAAAATCACATTTCATCAAGACATCAAAAATATGAAATTTGATCATCAAAAATCAAACTTTACAAGATTTGGAAAAAATTTCTAAGTATTTTCTATACATGATTAATTTCATTTCTTCATCATATCTTTTCACTACAATTCAAGACAATTCAAATTGCTACAAGCATTCAAGTTATTACAAGACTGAATTTTTTTAAGTTAGAATTTGTTAAGTTACAAATCCTAAAGACTTGTCTTGTTTGAACTTTTCTCTTGACTAAACCCACAAAAACAGCCCTGCTTTGCTGTCACAGTCTGCTCCAAAACCTGCAATGCTGCCTTAAAAATCTGCATCATATCAGTCCCATGGTTGCACCAAGTTAGCATATAAAGAGCTGCAACCAAAAATGCAATGATACAACATACCCAAACTATTAAAAAACTTATTTGTTCCCCCCCCCCCCCCCCCCCAAAAAAAAATCTCATCCAACTTCATCTATAAATAAACTATTTTCACAACATACAAAGGGTGGCTTTTACAGAAAGAATAAAGTGTTTTGAACAAAATCTAACAAAACTTTTCTTGTAACTTCTGCTTATTTTTAGTTCTATATTCATATACAAAACAGAAAAAACCCTCAAACCATTGTTCACCTTACAAACTCTCCCATAAACCAGCAATCCAAACACTTCATACCACATAGAGATTGTTCAAGCACAAGAATAGTTTTTGTAGTGCCCTTATCTTCACCTTCTAAACAAAAGACAGAATCGTACAACTTGATAGTTTGGAGTTTGGTTCAGCAACTTTCAATACAGAAGGAGGTTCAACAACTTTTTGGAGGTTCATTGAAGTCCACACAACATCTTGAAAAGTGTTCAGACTCAAAACATAAAGTGCATTTTCAAGGTAAGTCTTCTTGACTTCGCATTTTCCATACATCATCTTTGGTTCCTTTGTGAAGATAGAATTTAGTAATCAATGCTCTTTGAGGTTACCATTTACTTGCTCTTCATTTTTATCAAATATATGTTGAAAACTGACTGATACATGTAAAAGAATGATGATAGAGGCAAAAAACTGCAGCATGAGTCGACACATACCCACATGGGTCGACTCATTCTAGTGACAAAATAGGGCATGAGTCAACACATGGCATTATGTATCGAATCATACTGTTATCCAGGCCTCAAAATAGAAGGATGAAAGGTGCATGAGTCGACACAAAACGCATATGTGTCGACACAAATAGGTGCATGAGTCGACACGTCCCATTATGCATAGACTCATACTGAGTTGATTTGGGATTTTTCAGAAACATGAAGTGGAATGAGTCGACACATCCCATTATGTGTCGACTCATACTAAGTTGATTTTGTTTTAAAGGAGCAAGAAGAGTTACGTGTCGATGCATAGCAGCATGTGTCGACACATAATAGTTCAAAATACAAATTTTCTTTCTTTTTACACTGTTTTTATATTTTCTTCATTGTTATTCGATATGGTTGTAATATTTAAGTTTCTACTTCATCCCCATTTGTAAATTGTACCCCCACTCCCCTAATGATGTAATAGCGTAGGATTTTAATTTCCGCAAATTTATCGTTTTCATATAATTGTTAGTAATTAGGGTGTGTATGGTAAGATAAAATCGACCGTTAGAAAACCCTAATCTTAAAAGACAAAAATGCATGCAATCAAAACACAATTCACACAAGCACCTCTAGGGTAACCTCTCTTGTTACCTCGAAAAGTAGTCATGTCCCTCGAATATGGGCGTTTTAGCAAAGACCCTCGATAAAAAAGATCGTAGTCCCTCGATGACCCTTCGATGTTGCCTTTGGTAAAACGATCTTAGTCCTTACGAAAATTTCTAAAGCGTCTCATAAGCTGCCTTCAATGAATATACGATTGACCCACGCTTGTCCCTTCACATCCAACGACAGGGCTTCTTACCAATCAATGGTAAGATAGCAACATTTAAAGGAGGAGGAAAAGAATAAAGACCTTTTGAGTAGGTAGGACACTTGTAGTTGCTTGCTCACAAACTAAAACCATTTCCGCACTTACACTTTCAAAACACCTTCAAAAACAAACATCTCTTTGAACTATTTTCAAAACCAACACTTTGTATGCATTCTTATAGAGAAGAGAATCATTACAAAGTTTGTCAAAACTAAGGCGTTTTCAAAATATTTTCAAACTTACACAAACACATTTCAAACAAAGAAATTTCACAAAGTGATCTAGCAAGCAACTAAGAGCCTGTAGATAACTATGGATGAAAAGGGTGCTAGCACCTTCCATTTTCATAACCTACCCCCTGAACTCAAGAAAATATCTTGAAAGGTCTTTCGTGTTCTTTTCACCCTTTCCTTTATTGGATAATAGAAAATTCGGCGGCGATTCTTGTTATCCACAATGTGATACAGTGGGAGAACTGACTTGGGTGTTTTGTATTTTATCGTAAATATTGCGGTTAGCAAGAGTCGCCACCGACTTTTCTTTTATCCAAAAAGAAAGGCTGAAAAGAATAGGAAAGACCTTTGAGATTATTTCTGAGTTAGGGGGGTAGATTATGAAAAAGGAAGGTATTAGCACCCTTTCCATCCGTAATTATCTACAAGCTCTTAGTTGCTTGCTAGATCACTTGATTTTGTTTGAAAATGTGCTTTGTGGTGGTTTTTGAAAGTATTTTGAAAATGCGCCATCGTTTAGGCAAACTTTGTAATAGTTCTCATTTGTAAGAACATATACAAAGTGTTGATCTTTTGAAAATGTTTCATGTTTGGAAAATGTTTTGAAAGTGTTTTTGAAAGTGTTGGTGTATGAAATGTTTTTGTTGTAAGCAAGCGAGCAACTAGGAGCAATCTACCTACTCAAAAGGTCTTAGATGTTCTTTTCCTCCTCCTTTAGATATTGCTATCTTATCATTCATTTGGTAAGAAGCCCCATCGTTGGATGTGATGGGACGGGCGTGGGACGTTTGTATAGTCATAAAAGGCAACCTATGAGATGTTTTAGCAATGTTGTTTTAGGGACTAGATCGTTTACCGAAGGCAACATTGAGGGACTACGATCTTTTATCAAGGGTCTTTGCTAAAACGCCCATGTTTGAGGGACATGAATATTTATCCGAGGCAACAAGTGAGATTACCCTAAGGGTGCATGTGTGCAAAGTGTGTTTGATTGCATGCATTTTGTCTTTGATTTTTGGGTTGTCTACTTGTTGGTTTTACTAGCATTTGTACAAAGGCAAAAATAAAAAGTTCAAAAAATAAATCCTACACTATTACAACCATATTGAAGTGCATAGAAATATAAAGGCAAAAATAAGATCAAACGAAGAAAAATGAGCTCTTTCGATTGGGGGGGGGAGCAGCCTTTGATTCTGCTTCCGTTGGCCTCCTTCAATTGGGAGCTAGCATCTAACAAGTCACGGCCTTCAATTGGTCCTTGACAGCAGTTGGGCGTGCCTTCTGGTTCTGCCTTGTTACCTTGTAAACTTCTTCGATTGGACCTGGAATCAGTAAGTCATGGCCTTCGATTCTGGCTGAACTTAGTGCAAATGTACCTTTTGATTCTACATTTCTGCCTTGGAAGTCAGAATGGAAGCCCAAGGCTTCGTTTCATGTTTCCTTCCCCCTGTCTCTTTCGTTTAGGACATTAATAAACAACATGGCTTAAAGCCATGTTAGCATTTGTCTAGTGGTCAAGTTAATTATTAAAGTATATTTAACAAAACTCAAGAAACAATAAACAAAAGATTAGCCATAAAACAGATTAAAGGGTGCAAACGAAAAGGAGACAAAATATGTATACATGCTATGTTTGAAACGAAGGATTCAAAGGTAAGAGTGACATACCTTGCTTCAGCCTTGAATGAGTGTGGGGCCTTGAGTGGAGGCCCTGAGTGTTTCCTGGGTTCGAAGGGAGGGGCCTGAAACAAGGCCTGGGATGCTGGATTTGAAGGAGGAAAGAAAACAAGTGTAATACTTCTTTCCACTGGATTCGAAAGATACTGGAGTGTGGTTATTCTTCAGAATCGAAGGAAATGAATATGATTATAGGGTTTTGATTTCACAAGTGTTTAAGGGACTTGAGAGATTTGTTGTGTTTGAGAAGATTTTGGAGGTTTTGTTTCTCTAGTCAAAAAATCCTCCCTAGCCTTTGCAAAGAATTCCTCTATTTATAGAGAAAGAATGGACATGTTGTCCAAAGCCATCCTTGCAAAGAAATGATAAAATATGTGTGATGTGGTGGGAGAACTGACTTGAGGTTTTGCGTTTGTGTTTGCAAATGTCACAGTTAGTAAGAGTCGCCACCGAATTTTCTTTTATCCAAAAGGAAAGGTAAAAAAGCACAGGAAAGACCTTTGAGATGTTTTCTTGAGTTCGGGGGGTAGATTATGAAAAGGGAAGGTGCTAGCACCCTTTTTATCCATGGTTTTCCATGGGCTCTTAGTTACTTGTTTAAATCACTTGCTCTGCTTTGAAATTGTTTGAAATGGTGTTTTGTGTGGTTTTGAAAGTATTTTGAAAAGAGGCCATTTTTAGGCGATCTTTGTAATGATTCTCGTTCGTAAGAATGTATACAAAGATGTTTGTCTTTTGAAAAATGTTTCAATGTTTTGTAAGATGTTCTTAAAATGTTTTGAAATGTGTGTGTTTGTTTTTGAAAATAGCAAGGATTGTTTTGAAATTGATCAAGTAACTAGAAGCATTCTACGTACTCAAAAGTCTTTCTTGTGCATTTTTATTCCTTTGACATTGTTGATTTACCATTGATTTGGTAAACAAACCTATCTTTGGATGTTAAGCGGGACATGCGTGGGTCATCGTATGGCCATGATAGCAATGTTGCCAAGTATCTTAGCATGTTTGGAGGGACCAAGATCATTTTGTTTTAGGCAACCTTTGTATAGCGTCATCGATGGACTATGATCTTATTTTGTTTTGTTTTTCCAAGATACTTCGCATGCGTAACATGGCCATTTTTATTTAGGAAACCAAGTGGGAGGAACCCTAAGGGTGCTTGTGTGCAATGTGTGTCATTTTTCATGCTTTTGTCTTGTATTAGGTTTTCTATTTGTTTTGTTTTTGGTTCTTGTCATGCAAACCCTAGTTTACTAAACATGGTATATGAAAGCAATAAATTGCGTAAATGTAAACTAAGCTATTACAACAATTATTATGGCACGTTGATAGGTTGCCCCGACATTCTTCAGTCCGAATGGCATCACTTTGTAGCAGAACGTACCCCACTGTGTGACAAAAGTAGTTTTCTCCATGTCCTCAGGTGGCATTTTGATCTGGTTATAGCCTGAGAATCCGTCCATGAAAGAAAATACTTTGTGCTGGGCTGTATTGTCGACCAGGATGTCGATTTGTGGAAGTGGAAAATCATCTTTAGGGCTGGCCCTGTTTAAATCTCTATAATCCACGCACATTCTTACTTTGCTGTCCTTTTTAGGCACAAGCACAATGTTGGCCACCCACTGAGGATAGGAAGTAACAGCCAGAAATCCAGCATTGAACTGTTTCATAACTTCTGCTTTGATCTTCTCTGATATGTCAGGTCTCATGCGGCGGACCTTTTGTTTCATTGGTGGACAGTCTTCTCTGGTGGGTAGACGGTGTACCACGATGTCTGTATCGAGTCCCGGCATGTCTTCGTATGACCAGGCAAAGATCTCAACATAATCATGCAATAGATAAATCAGGCACTCTTTGACACTCGGCTCTAGATTGGCACCTATCTTGATTTCCTTTTTATCATCCTAAGTACCCAAGTTGATTGTATCCAACTGCTCCTCATGAGGCTGAATTTCTCTTTCTTCTTGCTGTAATAATCTGGCCAATTCCCCTGGCACCTCACAATCTTCCTCACCTTAGTATTTGGCTTGGTATATCAGATCTTCAGAGTCACTGAAGGCTATAGCAGTATCGTTACCCATGGGATCTGGAATGGAAGGGTACCTGCATTTGTGAGTGTGGGTGTGTGTAAGGGTATAGCCATCTTAAAACAATAAAATATAAAAGAAAGACAATGAGCATAAAAAGTTTATATGTGAAAAAGTGTCCATGATTCATTGAATGACATATGTAGATGAAATAAAAACCCTTACAAATGGACCATTGTGCCTCGGGTAAGACACAAGGTTTTAAAAGTGCGAATTGTTTGTGAATTATTACAGTCCAACAGAAATGTAAAAGATAAATTACTGCGATATGAAGGTTATCGGAACAAAGTCTTTGGCTTCCCAGTTGCAAAGTCCTCCGCTGAGAGTAGGAAATATCCAATCTTCCAAGCTGCACTCCTCTTCATTTTCTTCTACCACACTGATGCTTTGGTTGGTAATCTTCACAAGTGGCCCCCCAGCACGGGCATGGCGCACAACTTTCTGACCAGTCGAAGTAAACCCTAAGCCGAACATGTCTGATTTGTAAGGAATATCTGGAAGCTGACCCCAGATTATGCATCCCCCTTCTTCCACTACTTCCCTTGCATCCTTGAGAGATGACATCCGAGGTGGAGGTCTTGTGATCTTTGGAATCGAGGATACCGCCTTGGTTGTCGCTACTTCTTCAGAGACTTCTTCAAAATGTTGGAAAGGGGTCTCTATGAACTCGCCATCTAACTCCATATAACGGAAGGAATTCAGACGACTAATCATATACTCCTCCTCCCCATGGACAGTTATGATCTTCCCTTGGACGGGGTACTTGAGCATCTGATGCAAAATGGAGGTGACAACACCGACATTATGGATCCAGGGGCGTCCCAACAGGAAGGAATAAGAAGGACGGATGTCTATCACGTAGAATATTGAATTGAAAACCTGAGTTCCCACCTTGATTGGGATGTCCACCTCCCCGTAGACCATCCTCTTCGACCCATCAAAAGCTCTGACCACTATATTGCTGGGTTTTAGAGCCAGCCCCTCACAATCCAATCTATCAAGGGATTTCTTCGGCAAGACGTTCAGAGATGATCCGGTATCAACCAAGACATGAGCTAGGGTTGTTCCTCTGCACTCCTCTGAGACATGTAATGCATCATTGTGTTTTCTACCTCGGGGTGTTATGTCAGCATTTGAGAAACCCATGCCATTATCAGCTGTCAAACTGGCCACACAGTCCTGAACTGGTCAACAAACGTCTCTTGCAGCACATGAGCTGTCTTCAGAAATTTTACTAGTGCTTTGGCGTGCGCTTCAGAGCATAGCAGCAGGGCTAGCATAGAGATCTTGGAAGGGGTCTGCCCCAATTGTTCAACCACATCATAATCACCTTTCTTAATTATCCTCAGGATTTCTTCCATCTCCTTCTTGGATGTTTCAGGAATAGCTAGTGATTGAGCCTTCGTCAGGACAGGCTCCTTTTGAACATTCTTTCCTTTATTCTCAGCAGTAGAAGCAGGGATAGAAATTATATTGTCTTTGTTGGTAGGTACACTTGAAGGTACAATCACTGGTGCAGAGGTAATCTTCGGAATGGCCACGGGTCCAAAGACTGCTGTTGGAGGAGCAATCTCTGGAGAGAAGATCCTACCACTACGGGTGATCTTGCTAGTTCCAACAATATTGCTAATGTCGGGACTGTCCTCTTTGAAGCTTTCTTCTTCGGCAGTCAGTTCAATCTGTTTAATACCACGATAGTAGATTTCTCTACCATAGTTCCATGGTACTGATTTATCTGATTTGTATGGGGCAGGCCCGAGTGTTGTAATCTTGAGCGGATCAATCTTCAGAGTAGGTGTAATCCTAACGGATCTTTTAGGGGCCCTGGAAGGATTGGCGTAGATGGTTATTATTGAAACTTCTTTCACTGGAACGGGTGAAACAGAAGCTTTCTCAAACAAAATTTCTTGGTTATCCATCAGTTGCTGGATACCTTTCTTCAACAGAGGACAGTCAAATGATGAGGACAGGCAAACATGGCAGTCTTTGTCACATCCTAGGAAGATGCCAGCTTTTAACAAATTCAACTTGATGGTCGGGAGCGGAGTTAACAGTTCATCCATGATAACAACAAACAGATCTTCTTTAATAGTGTTGGCATTATGACCATGTCTCGACATCAGAGTGGAAATAACATTCGGTTTCTCAGGCGCTTCAAATTCAACTTCCTTCGTGTCTATCAGATCTTGAATCTTATTCTTCAGAGCCCAACAGTTGTTGGTGTCGTGCCCTGGACTTTTAGAATGGTACGCGCATCTGGCGTTGGGATGGTAATTTGGAGACACAGTATTAGGATTCTTTGGGGCCTCTTTTAGAGTGGCCAGATTCAACTTTAAGAGATGTGGTAGAACTTGAGCCGGAGTCATGTTAATCTTGGTAAACTGCCGAACTGGCCTTTCTACCCTTTACTGATTAGTTCTTGGCTGGTCTGATACAGACTTCGGAATCATTACGGCCCCCACCGTTGGTCGGTGCTCGGTTCTTCCCTGATTTCTCTGTGAATAGACAGCAAATACCTCCTTTCTTCCCGTGAAGGGCTTTTTTACAGTAGCTGGGCGCAGGTTCGTACCCACTTGAGATAAGGCTCAAGAGGGATGGAATTCTTGTGTCCCAAGGTCTTGCTATCCACCTTGTTGGGCATTCTCCAAGCTCGGATGAATCTCTGACGGAGTCCTTGGTCGTCGTTATCGTAGTCGAAAACCAATCCTTGAATCAGTATGTCATGTAGGCCATCTCTTCGGGCATAACCAAACTGTCTTAGAGCTAAGCACGGGTTATAGGTGATGCCTCCCCTAATTCCAAGTAGAGGGACATTAGGGAATTCCCCACAACGGTCAACAATGATGACATTCTCTTTGGATCGAGAACACCAATGAATATCTGAATGGTTAAGTGTCATTAACCTTTGTGACCACCTCAAACCCTGCTCATTCTTCAAGACTGATTGGGGAAGATGAGAAATAAACCATCTTTCTAGGAGATGGGTGCAACACATGAGAACACCTCTTTTCCTCATTGTACGAGTGTGAAAAGAGTGGAGGATATCCCCAAGCAATGTAGGCACCGGGTTGCGAGTCATGAAGATTTTGACGGTGCTTATATCAATGAGTTGGTCAAGATTAGGGAACAAGACCATCCCATAGATGAGAAGAGCTACTATCTCCTCAAAAGCTTGCAAGTTTAGAGAATTCCAACAGCTTTGGGCCTTCTCAAACAGAAACTTTGCCAAGAAGCCTTTGACACCACTTCTAGTTTCCCAATGAGTTGTGACATCATATGAGTGCAAGTGCAGGGCTTGAGCAATCTCTTCTGGCTTTGGATCTCTTTCCATACCGTTGAAAGGTAGTTGATTGAGAATAGGAATCCTCCGAAGTTGAGAGAATTCTTCCAAACTAGGCACAAGTTGATAGTTAGGAAATATGAAGCAATGATGTAAAGGGTCAAAGAACTGGAAGAGAACTTTCATCATATCCTCCTCTGTGTTGGAAGTGACCAAGTTGAGTAGACGAACAGGTCTCTCGGTAAATGGAGAATTCTCAGGAATCCTTGAAACTAGCTCCTTGAGTTGTGGAGGAATTCTTACAAGGTTGATTTGGATAGTTTTCCTGCGAAGTGAATCCATAACCTACAAAACAAGAACAAAGATGAATCTCCAAAATCCTTGAAATGGTTAGTGAATTCATATGATGTTCATGATGTTATGCACAAGTATATGTACAAGCAAATCACACAAGTTCCTAGTTTAGGCTTGCATGGGGTTTCATAGGTAAGTACCCTCTTAAGGTTTAGTTGGCTCAACCTGTCCTAGTAAAAGTAACCGGGTTCTAAGGAGCTCAATATCACTGGATTGTTTCCTTGTTCATTGTTTCAATTCAAACCTCTTTACTGGCGACTGAAATATTCCAAGGAACCAACCCTCAATGAGTGTAGTATCGAGTATCTACCTACTTCGGACTGCACCAAAGCCGGTCATCTCACTACATCCTAAAAGGCTAAGTTGGTCAAGTAAAGGTTCTATAAGTTCATTAGTGCTTCATGACATCACTCAGCGGCCCCGTATTCTCTTTGATTGACTCAAAGGCTACCAGTATCCACAAATATGTTGCACTAACATAGCTATTGCTTAGACCATGTCGGTATACCCTGCACAGTTTCCACAACATATTACTATTTACCTATAATGTTTCCCAAATCCGGGTGGAGGATTCAAACCCAAACAATAGAACCAAAATGTAAAGCAAATAAGTAAAACAAAGTAAGCATGTAAATGTGATCTAAAACCCTAAGGTAACCCCACTTTTAGAATTGTCCCCAGCAGAGTCTCCAGTTCTGTGATGCGGTGGGAGAACTGACTTAAGGTTTTGTGTTTGTGTTTGCAAATGTCGCGGTTAGCAAGAGTCGCCACCGATTTTTCTTTTATCCAAAAGGAAAGGTAAAAAAGCACATGAAAGACCTTTGAGATGTTTTCTTGAGTTCGGGGGGTAGATTATAAAAAGGGAAGGTGCTAGCACCCTTTTCATCCATGGTTTTCCATGGGCTCTTAGTTACTTGTTTAGATCACTTGCTTTGCTTTAAAATTGTTTGAATGGTGCTTTGTGTGGTTTTGAAAGTATTTTGAAAAGAGGCCATTGTTTAGGCGATCTTTGTAATGATTCTCGTTCGTAAGAATGTATACAAAGAGTTTGTCTTTTGAAAAATGTTTCAATGTTTTGTAAGATGTTTTAAAAATGTTTTGAAATGTGTATGTTTGTTTTTGAAAATAGCAAGGATTGTTTTGAAATTGATCAAGTAACTAGAAGCATTCTACCTACTCAAAAGTCTTTCTTGTGCATTTTTATTCCTTTGACATTGTTGATTTACCATTGATTTGGTAAACAAACCTATCTTTGGATGTTAAACGGGACGGGCGTGGGTCATCGTATGACCATGATAGCAATGTTGCCAAGTATCTTAGCATGTTTGGAGGGACCAAGATCATTTTTTTAGGCAACCTTTGTATAGCGTCATCGAGGGACTATGATCTTATTTTGTTTTGTTTTGCCAAGATACTTCGCATACGTAACATGGCCATTTTTATTTAGGCAACCAAGTGGGAGAAATCCTAAGGGTGCTTGTGTGCAATGTGTGTCATTTTTCATGCTTTTGTCTTGCATTAGGTTTTCTATTTGTTTTGTTTTTGGTTCTTGTCATGCAAACCCTAGTTTAGTAAACATGGTATATGAAAGCAATAAATTGCGTAAATATAAACTAAGCTATTACAACAATTATTATGGGAGGGTGGATACATGTTTTTGAATAGGGATATTGCACAAATATAAACCTAAAAATACTATTACAATCCAATCGAATATTGTGCGCATTAAATAAATATACAAATATTAAAATGCAATGCAAATGTATTTATGTAAAAAAATATTTTGTATTGATTTTTGTTGTATGAGAAAATAAATTAACTAACCCTAGAAAATAAGGAAAGATAATATTATTATGTTTGAAAGGGTGAAACCCTAATTTTTTATTAAAGAAAATATATGTTCTATATTAATATTTTGTCCATTTTTTGTACAAGAAAATAATAAATAATATTATGTACAAATATTAAAAATTAAAATATGTATGAAAATAAATATTTTATGTATATAAATAACATAATAAAAATGTATATTATTTTTAAATATATTTATAATTTATTTAAGAAAATAAAGTATATTATCCTAATAAACTATTTTTTATGCCAAAAAATAATTAAAAAAATAAAAAATAAAAGTGTGGAAATAAATAAGTTATTTTTGGGTATTTTTTATCATTAGAAAGAATAAATGCAAGTAATAAATATAAAAATATGCAAGAAAATGCAAAAATATAAGAAAATAGTCAGGGGGGGTGCAAAATTAATCCAAGAGGTGCAAAAAGTAAAAACAAAAAGGCCAGGCGCGCCAAAAAGCCCATGTCTTCGTCCCTGTCCTCCAGCTTCTTCTCCTTCGCGCGTTCTATGGTTCAAATCTGCAACTTGCTAATGCTTGCACAAAAACAAAAACCCATAACATGAAACATGTAGCATTTAATCTCACGATTCCAACCATATAAAATTCATAACCTAACTCTCAAAGATCAGAGAGAATTTTATCAGCCCTAATTCGTGACCTAAAAAATCCAGGAACTTCAAGCTTCAAATTTTCATAGCACAGTTAATATAAATGACAAGTATGCATATGTACAGCTTCACCATGTTATAGACTACATATTTTCTTCACAAATCGTGGCTTGAGGATGCCTAAATAGAGAGATAGAGTTTTGAAAAATACCTCCTTCAGTTGGATTTAGATATGACAATGTGGGGGCTTTGAGGGAGGCCTGAGGATCGTGTGAACTTCCTTCAAGCTATTCCAATGCCTAGTTTTCTTTGTGGATGGCCAGAAGTCTCTGCACAAGTCAAGTTGCAAGCTCCAAATTTGAAAATGGCAATGGCTGAAACAAAGCTTATAGAAGCAGGGCAAGGGCTTGGATAGCTTTGGTAGGATATATGGAAGGTGTTTGAAGTGTTTAAACAAAAAACACACGAGCCAAAAATGAAATGGCTATGGTTTTGCAGAAATTTGTATGTTTGGCTGAAAAATGAAGTTTTTCAGTTTTAGAGTGTTTTGGATGCTAAGCAGTCGTGTTCTAGTTTTTAACAAGTTTGTGAATATGTACAGAATGGATACAAAGTCCACTCTTCACTAGCTGTACCAGTTCTGAACTTTTGGCCAACTTTCTTGCATTTTAAGAAAAGTGAGATGACTTATGCAACATGCTTGTACTGGCTGACTTGTGAGCTGATAGGAGTTGGTACACATTACTTGATACCTGTGGAAGCTGCTTGCCTCAAAGAAACAGGTCCAAGGCTCAAGATTGATAAAGTTACAAAAGCTCACTTTATGAAAATGGCATTGTAACCTTTATGCTTAAAATGGAATTATTTCTTGTACAATGCTCCAAAAGCCAAGACAAAGCCTTTAACTTCTGAGTTTGCATTTAATTATGGAGTGTATAGTGAGTTTAGGACCTGTAAAGCAATGTACAAACAACATGGATTGGATTTGCAACTTGATGCCTTGTAAAAATGGCTTGATCAAAAGTGATAAAATGCCAACTTCTCTTCTTCGATTCTCCCTAACCAAAAATGATCTTGGAGAGTTCTTGGACATTTTGGAAAGCTTGCAATGTGATATATGATAAATATTTGAAAAGAATTTTGAGATAACTCTTGGAACTAGGTGAAAAATGTCCATGAAGTTGGGTCAAAAAACTGCCTAAATTAGGGCAAAATTTCACTAAGTTAAGAAGTTCATGGACCTATGTTCACAAATTCATAACTTGAGATCCAAGCATATTTTGGGAAAAGTTTGTGAAGCAAAGTTGTATATTTCATGGATGACTACAAATTTCATGTTGGAAGTTTTCTTTTAATCAAATTGAATCATGGTGAAAAAGTGGTGGAAAGTTGGGAAAAAATAAGAAAATTTCCATACTTAGAAAAATTCTAGGTTATGAAAAATTTCAAATTCAAAACCCTAATTTTCAAAATTGGTTTTCTTGGTGAACAAGTTTCATATTTTGACATATCTTGGTGAATTATGACCCTTGGCACTTGATTTTGACCAAAAAGTCAAAGTTTGACTTTTCAGTATACAATTGACTTTTGATCAGTAGACTGCAAAATTCATCTGTCAATCCAATGAACTTGAGATCTTTTGAACCATGTGATTAGGTCAAGATGATGGAATTTAACCCTTGAAACCATGTTTGAACCCAATTGGTCATTGGTTTGGTTAAAAATCAGAAATTGCCCCTTTTCAGTCAAAACCCTAATTTTGACCATTTTGCCCTTTTGATGATTTGATCAAATTTCTTGAGGAGTTGTGATCCAAACTTGATTAAATGGTACATATGAGTCTAAAATGTTGATGTGGATAAAAAATTATGAAGTTTGACTGTTAATTGGCCATAGTTGACTTTTCCCCCAATACAGTTAATTTTTAGGTCAATTGTCCAATTGACTGATCAAAAATGTGGTTCAAGGCTTGAAACTTAACATGAGCAATCTTAGGGGTCCAACATGATGTTTTAAAGTCACATGAAGCATTGGTGGTCCAAAAATCCTTGTGTAAACTCAAACCCTAATTTTGGGTGATCAGTGCAAGATGAGATGTCTTGAGCTGACCAAACCCTAATCTTGTCTTGAGTCCAAGAAGTCTTGTGAGAAAAATCTTGATAAATGATAGGGAAAATTTTGGGGTACAACAGCTTCCCCTGTTCAATCTTCTTGAACCTGAAGAGTTAGATTGACGAGTTTGCCGTTCGTGACTCGAAGGTAAAAGATGATTGGACACTAGAGTGCCCATAAATTTGCACTCGACAAAGTGTAGTTAAGGGAATGGGCTTACAAATGCCATTTGGAGAGGTGATAGAATATTGTTGGAGATGGGCTTGTAGATTCCATCCAAGAATGTTTGTTGAATCGTAAGTTGTAAGTCAGAAGAATAAGTATCAGAATGGTGTCCGTGTCTGGAACGTATCTGAGCTGTATCTTGAACTGAATATGTATGAGCAATAGAATAACAACTGTGTCTGGAGCGTATTCGTACTGTATCAAGAGTGGGAAATCTGAATGAGTATCAGAATGGCATCCGTGTCTGGAGCATATCTGAACTTGAAATCTGAATAAGTAACAGAATGACTTCCGTGTCTGGAGTGTATCTGAACTGTATCATAAAAGCTAAATCTGAAAGAGTGACAAAATGGCAACCGTGTCTGGAGCGTATCTGAACTGTATCATGAAATTGGGGTCTGAATGAGTAATAAAATAGCATCCACGTTTGGAGCGTATCTAAACTGTATCTGAACTTGAAATCTACATAAGGGCCAAAATGGCATCCGTATCTGGAGCATATATGATCTTGAAATCTGAATAAGTAACATAATGACTTCCACATATGGAGTGTATCTGTACTGTATCTTGAGTTGAGATCTGAATGAGTAACATAATGACTTCCGCGTCTGGAGTGTATCTGTACTGTATCTGAAATCTTTGAACATTGTCAATGGTAACTATTAATCTTATCCTAAAAAGGGTAAAATGTTAGCCGAAACACAAAGTTATGTTGCATGAAATGTATGATGCAATACATGTACTTTATCAATGTTTATGTAATGTATGCGCATGTAAACTGATGTGCTGTATCGCTGAGGAAAATAAATCCTTGACTGCTGCCGGGGAAAATAAATCCTTGACTGCTGAGGATAAGAATCCTTGGCTACTGTTGGGGATTAAAAATCCTTGATTGCCGAGGATAAGAAATCCTTGGTGACTTCTGTGGGGATATAGGGATCCTTCATGTCTTGAAGTTGGAGTATTGACAAAAAATTCTGTTGCGAGCAATGTCATATACTACTTGAGTAATCTGTTTGGGGAGCCCAGATAATTTGATGACTTCTACTGGGGATTACACAATGGGAATCCTTGTTCTGCTTAGGAACAAAGAAAACTCTGATGACTTCTGCAGGGAATTAAAGAGAATTTTCAATCTGTTGGGGAGCAATGAAAACTCTCTGGGGAAGAAGGCTTACTGCTGGGCGGTAGGTTCAGGAGTTTGGGTTGTCTTCCATTCTACTGGGGAATTATCCTAGGTTGGGGAGAGACAAAAATTAACTGTTATCTGGTTGACTTTCAGACTTTAAGACAACTTGCTGAGGAATTTAGAGAAACTGGATGGTTTCTGCTGGGGATTGATAATTAGAAGTTTTGGCTCCGCCGGGGATTGGGAGTTTGAAGTTTTAACTCTGATGGGGATTAAGGGTTTGAAATTTTAGCTCCGCTAAGGATCTAGATGATGTACTGTAGGGATTGCTCATGGAATAGCCTAAAGATGTTTTCCTATCTTTTCAATCTGTCAGTAAATTCTCCTTTCCACTTTGTTTATTTGTAAACAATAATTATGTTAAATGCACATGTTCATTAATGAATCATTCGACGTTTTTGCAAATAAAAACACAAGTGTAAAGAAAAAGGCAAATAGTTTTCTGTACTTTGAAAGAGGTATCTTTGTATTTACTTTGAATAAGTGTTTTGTACAAAGGAGACAGACATCCTAGTAAGAGGGTGGTGTCATAAGAGTAAGAAAATTTTATACAAATAAAGATAGCTATGTGTAAAAATCCCATGGGGTTCCCATTCTGCTATAGCCTTCGTATCTCCGAATATCTTGTCTGTCCGTTGCTTCGTCTGAAGATGATTGAGTTGATTAAAAGCCCAGGGTTTGTTAGTGAAGAGATTGTCCTTAAAGTGATCCGACGAGACATAGTCATACGCTTTAATTCCCTAACTTTTGCCTGGACCTCCCTTTCGGGTTTTCAGTCCACCGGGAAACCCTTTTTTGCCCAAGTCGCCCTTTCAGGTTTTCAACTTGCCGGGTGTACATATTTTTTTATTTTATCCCTAATTTTTGCCTGAACCTTTTTGGTTCGCCGGGATGCCCTTGTTTTTCCTAGGCGTGTCAACCTAGCGGGTCTCTTATGCGTAGTATCTTTTGACTATTTCTGCATTCATAGGGTGTGGCAGATCGTCGCCGTCTATGGTGGTTAAGATCATTGCCCCACCATAAAAGATATTCTTGATTACAAATGGTCCTTCATAGGTAGGAGTCCATTTTCCCTTGGGATCACTTTGTGGCAAAATGATGCGCTTGATCACTAGATCTTCAACCTGATATATCTGGCGTCTGACTTTCTTGTTGAAGGCCTTGATCATCCGTTTTTGATACGTCTGACCGTGGAAAATATAAGTAAGTCTCTTTTTGTCAATTAAGTTCAGTTGATCAAGCCGGGTCTGGATCCAGTCGTCTTCACTCAAACCTGCATCCTTCATGATTCTTAAGGAGGGGATCTGAACCTCAATAGGTAAAACAACCTCCATGCCATAAACCAAAGAATAAGGTGTTGCCTTAGTTGATGTGCGAGCCGTGGTACGGTACCCGTGGAGAGCAAACAGTAGCATTTCATGCCATTCCTTGTAGGTGACCATCATCTTTTGTATGATCTTTTTGATATTTTTGTTAGCAGCTTCGACTGAACCATTCATCTTTGGCCGGTAGGGAGATGAATTATGATGTTGAATCTTGAACTGCTCGCACAAAACGGCGATCATAGTATTGTTAAGGTTCATACCGTTATCAGTGATGATCCTTTCGGGGATACCATACCGACAAATAAGATTCTGCTTGATGAAGCGAGCAACAACATTCTTAGTAACGGATGCGAAGGAAGCTGCTTCGACCCACTTGGTGAAATAGTCAATGGCCACCAGAATGAAGCGGTGTCCATTGGAGGATGTAGGCTTGATCTCCCCAATCATGTCGATTCCCCACATAGCGAAGGGCCAAGGAGCTATTAAGACATTCAGAGGAATCGGAGGCACGTGCACCTTGTCTGCATAGATTTGACATTTATGGCAGGTCCGGGAGTGTTGATAGCAGTCAGCTTCCATGGTAGACCAGTAATAGTCTGCCCGTAGAATCTTCTTTGCCATCGTATGCCCACTAGAGTGAGTACCAAAGGTACCTTCATGCAATTCATCCATGATCTTTTTAGCTTCAATCTTGTCCACACAATGGAGCAGAACATAATCATGGTTATGCTTGTACAGGATGCCATTGCTTAGGAAGAACTTAGCTGAGAATCTCCTTAAGAACTTTTTGTTATTGACTGAAGCTCCTTCTGGATATTCCTGAGTCTCGAGATACCTCTTGACTTCATGAAACCACAACTGGTTCACTACTTCTTCGGTATTAATATCGTGACAGTGTGCTGGTTCGTTCATCCGTTCAATGGAGATCTGGGGAGCCTCATTATCCCAATTAAGTTTAAACATAGATGACATTGTAGCTAGAGCATATGCTAGCTAATTTTCTTCTCGCGGGAAGTGCTCGAAGGTAATCTGCTCGAAATGTGGTAACAATGTCAAAACATGTTCTTTGTAAGGGACGAGGTTTGGATGCTTAGTGTCCCACTCTCCTTTGATCTGACTGATGACCAAAGCTGAGTCCCCAAACACATCTAAAGATTTGATTCTCAAGTCTATGGTGGCCTTGAGACCAAAGATGCATGCTTCATACTCTGCCATGTTGTTCGTACAGTTGAAGCAAAGTCTGGCAGTGAAAGGAGTATGGCATCCTTCCGGAGATATGACTACGATGCCGATACCTTTACCAAGTGCATTGGATGCCCCATCAAAGTACAAAGTCCATTGGGATCCTTGTTCAGGTCAATCATATGGTCTGAATTCTTCAACGTTGTCCAACGTCATGATGTCTTCGTCAGGGAAGTCAAACTTCATGGACTGGTAATCTTCTAAATCTTGATGAGCCAGATGATCAGCTAGCACACTTCCCTTTATAGCTTTTTGGGTTGTGTACTGTATGTCGTATTCTGTTAGGATCATTTTCCATCTAGCTATCCTCCCAGACAGAGCAGGCTTCTCAAAGATGTACTTTATCAAATCCATCTTAGATATCAGCAAAGTGGTATGAGTCAACATATACTGTCTTAGTCGGCGAGCAACCCATACCAAAGCGTAGCAAGTTTTGTCGAGCAGTGAATATCTGGTTTCATAGTTGGTAAACTTTTTGCTTAGGTAATAAATGGCGTGCTCTTTTCGGCCAGACTCGTCATGCTGCCCCAGTATGCACCCCATTGAATTCTCTAAGACGGTCAGATACATGATTAGCGGTCTTCCCTCGACGAGTGGCATCAAGACAGGAGGCTCTAGCAAATACTCCTTGATTTTATCGAAAGCAACTTGACGTTCGTCATTCCATCTGACTACTTGATCTTTCTTCAACAGCTTGAAGATTGGTTCACAAGTAGATGTTAGGTGAGAAATGAACCTAGCAATGTAGTTTAGGCGTCCCAAAAAACCTCTGACCTCCTTCTCAGTGCGAGGAGCAGGCATTTCTTGTATAGCTTTGACTTTGGCAGGATCAACCTCGATGCCTTTGTTGCTGACAATGAAACCTAAGAATTTACCGGACCGGACACCGAATGTACACTTGTTTGGGTTAGTCTTAGCTTGTACTCCTTCAACCTGACAAACAGCTTTTGCAAGTGATCAAGGTGTTCTTCTTCAGTTTGTGATCGGGCTATCATGTCATCCACGTAGACTTCTATCGCATGATGTATCATATCATGAAACAAAGCTACCATGGCGCGTTGATAGGTTTCCCCGACATTCTTCAGTCCGAATGGCATCACTTTGTAGCAGAACGTACCCCACTGTGTGACAAAAGTAGTTTTCTCCATGTCCTCAGGTGCCATTTTGATCTGGTTATAGTCTGAGAATCCGTCCATGAAAGAAAATACTTTGTGCTGGGCTGTATTGTCGACCAAGATGTTGATGTGTGGAAGTGGAAAATCATCTTTAGGGCTGGCCCTGTTTAAATCTCTATAATCCACACACATTCTCACTTTTCCATCCTTTTTAGGCACGGGCACAATGTTGGCCACCCACTGAGGATAGGAAGTAACAGCCAGAAATCCAGCATTGAACTGTTTCATAAATTTTGCTTTGATCTTCTTTGACATATCAGGTCTCATGCGGCGGACCTTTTGTTTCACTGGTGGACAGTCTTCTCTGGTGGGTAGATGGTGTACCACGATGTTTGTATCGAGTCCCGACATGTCTTCATATGACCAGGCAAAGATCTCAACATAATCATGCAATAGCTAAATTAGGCGCTCTTTGACACCCGGCTCTAGATTGGAACCTATCTTGATTTCCTTTTTATCATCCTCAGTACCCAAGTTGATTGTATCCAACTGCTCCTCATGAGGCTGAATTGCTCTTTCTTCTTGCTGTAATAATCTGGCCAAGTCCCTTGGCACCTCACAATCTTCCTCACCTTCGTATTCGGCTTGGTAGATCAGATCTTCAGAGTCACTGAAGGCTATAGCAGTATTGTTACCCATGGGATCCGGAATGGAAGGGTACCTGCATTTGTGAGTGTGGGTGTGTGTAAGGGTATAGCCATCTTAAAACAATAAAATGTAAAAGAAAGACAATGAGCATAAAAAGTTTATATGTGAAAAAGCGTTCATGATTCATTGAATGACATATGTAGATGAAATAAAAACCCTTACAAATGGACCATTGTGCCTCGGGTAAGACACAAGGTTTTTAAAGTGCGAATTATTTGCGAATTATTACAGTCTAATAGAAATGTAAAAGATAAATTACTGCGGTATGAAAGTTATCAGAACAAAGTCTTTGGCTTCCCAGTTGCAAAGTCCTCCGCTGACAGTAGGAAATGTCCAATCTTCCAAGCTTTCCTCCTCTTCATTGGCTTCTACCACACTGACGCTTTGGTTGGTAATATTCACAAGTGGCCCCCCAGCACGGGCATGGCGCACAACCTTCTGACCAGTCGAAGTAAACCCTAAGCCGAACTTGTCTGATTTGTAAGGAATGTCTGGAAGCTGACCCCAGATTGTGCATCCCCCTTCTTCCACTACTGCCCTTGCATCCATAAGAGATGACATCCGAGGTGGAGGTCTTGTGATCTTTGGAATCGAGGATACCGCCTTGGTTGCCGCTACTTCTTCAGAGACTTTTTCAAAATGTTGGAAAGGGGTCTCTATGAACTCGCCATCTAACTCCACATAACAGAAGGAATTCAGATGACTAATCATATACTCCCCCTCCCCATGGACAGTTATGATCTTCCCTTGGACGGGGTACTTGAGCATCTGATGCAAAATGGAGGTGACAACACCGACATTATGGATCCAGGGGCGTCCCAACAGGCAGGAATAAGAAGGACGGATGTCCATCACGTAGAATGTTGAATTGAAAACCTGAGTTCCCACCTTGATTGGGATGTCCACCTCCCCGTGGACCATCCTCTTCGACCCATCAAAAGCTCTGACCACTATATTGCTGGTGTTGTACCCCAAAATTTTCACTCCCATTTCCTCAACATTTTCTCACCACAAGACCCTTGGAGCTCAAGATCAAGTTAGGGTTTGCTCTGCTCAAGACTCCTCCTTACACTGTTGACCCAAATTAGGGTTTGTGTTTGCACAAAGATGTTTTGACCTAAAATGCCTAAGATGACTTTCATGCTTCATATTGGACTCCCAAGTTTATCCATACCAAATTTCAAGCCTTGATTCCAATCTTTGCCCAGTCAATTAGAAAGTTGACCTAGAAATCAACTGTATTGGGGAAAAAGTCAACTGTGGTCAATTGATAGTAAAACCTCATGATTTTTGACCCACATCAACATTATGAACTCATATGAACCATTTGGTCAAGTTTGGATCACAATTCCACAAGAAATTTGATCAGATCACCAAAAGGGCAAAATGGTCATTTTTAGGGTTTTGACTGCACAAAGGCAATTTTTGACTGTTTGACCTAGCCAATGGCAAACCAAGCTCACATATGGACTCAAGGACCCCATGTAATTGTCTTGACATGTTCAACAAGTTCAAAAGATCCCAAATGCACAAGATTGACAGATGAATTTTCCAGTCAACTGAGCCAAATTTGACTGTATACTGAAAAGTCAAACTTTGACTTTTTGGTCAAAATCAAGTGTCAAGATTCATTTTTCATCAAAACATGTCAAATCATGAAACTTGTTCATCAAGAAATATAAAAATCACAAATTAGGGTTTGAAATGAAGAATTTTCATAACTTAGAATTTTTCTAAGTTATGAAAATCCCTAATTTTTTCCTAACTTTGTCCCACTTTTTCATCAAGATAAATTTGGATTCAAGGAAAACTCAAAACATGAAAGTTATAGTCCATTGCAAAATATACAACTTTGATTCACAAAGTTTGCTCAAAAGAAGCTTGTAGCTCAAGTTATGATTTTTGGAACAAGGGTGCAAAACATTCTTAACTTAGAAAATTTTTGGCCTATTCTAGGCAGGATTTTTTCCTAACTTCATGGCCACTTTTCACATGCTTCCACTTGGAATTTCAACTTGCATTACAAATATGGATTGTAGTACACATTCCAAGCTTTCCAAAATATCCAATAACTTCTCAAACACCCTTGTGGTTAGGGAGAATCGAATTTGTCAATATGGGCAAAAGTCACTTTGTTCATGAGCCATTTCCATGTTCATAACTTGTGCAATTTTTCAAATCAGCATGAGCAAGCTAGTTACAGGCCTCTAATCCTTTTCTTACTCAATAATTAAATGCCAATCCATTGTGCCAAGGCATTATTTTGTGCATTTGGTCATTGTATGAAGAATTAAGCCTTAATTAGAAAAAGCACTTTATCCATTTTTGAAAAGTATGGCTGTATGTCAAGTTTGCAAATCAAGAAGTACAATGCAAATATTTTTGGCACAAGTTCATGGACATAACACACTGATCAAGAGGGATTGAGGCAGCATACTTGAGGGGCCTAGGAAAGTTTGTAAACCAACTTGCCATTTTTTGCTTAAGTTAGAAGAAACCTTGCATAACCAACACAATCTCACATTTCTGCCAAGACAAGCCAAAGTAAACTTGTTAAACACATTCCAAATATCAAACCTAAGCTAAGGCACAAGCTAACCACTTTCCAAACCTCATCATTCATCAAAACACCCTCTTACTGCAAAAAACAGAGTCACCTCTGCAGTTGGACTTCCATAACTCAATCCATTCGTGCGCCTTGGCCAAAACCAGTTCATACACACTCCATACCACCTATACAAACTATCCCAAGCATTGGACACGACCTGTAACACCTCTAACCAACTTCACCATTTTCACTTTTTCTGTTTTGCAGGTTGACTTCCATAGCTTGATTGATTTGGTTTCAAAGCAAGCTAAAGGTGGGAGAAGCATCCCTGAACTTCAAGCAAGCTGTACAAGTCCTCACATTGCCTTGAGAGTGCCTCCATTGTCAGACACGATCCAAGCTGAACAGGTAAGTTCATGGACTTCTATCTCTCAATCTAGGAAGAGTTAGCTTTAGGTTTATGAATGAAAAATGCTCTACTCATGGCCCTGAAGCTACACATATATTTACTTTCCATTTATATTGCATGTGCTGAGAGAATTTGGAACCTGAACATTAGAAAAAACTTAGGTTAAGAATTAGGGATGGAGAAATTCTCTCTCATTTCTGAGAGTTAGATCAAGTTCTTGGTATGTATGGAATCGTGGCTTGATGCTTGACATTTTTCATGTTATAAGTTTGTGCTAAAAGTCCAGGAATCAGGACGTTTGAACAAGGTGGGAAAGGCGCGCATTTTTGACATTTTTGTTGCTGGAGGTTGAAGACAACCTCTATGGGTTAGGCCTGTGATATTTTTCCTTTTTGCACCACATTCTCACACATGCACCCCCTTGGCCCATTGCATTTTATTTTTATTATTTTTGACTTTTGATTTTTGTTTCTGACTTATTTATTTTTGTCAAAGCATAAAAAATATTAAAAATATTTTTCTCACATTTTTTGCATTTTATTTGATATTTATTTGGTTTCATTTAGTTTTATATATATAAATAAATACATAATACCTTTTATTTTAAAATACAAAAAATAATACAAACACTTTTATTTTCTGACTTTTATTTTTATTTTATCTTTTTGAAAACATTTTATAAAAATATACTTTTTTTTGTAAATATTAAATATTTTATTTTTATACATATTTATTAGGATATTTAGGATAAAAATACCAAAAATATACATTTTTATTTTTATTAATATTTAACATCAAAAATACCCTTTTTACAAATATACTTTCTTTTTATTTATTTTTTGTACATAATTAATAAATATTGCATATAATAAATAATTAATACATTTTATTTAGCAAATTAGGGTTTTTGCCCTAAACCCTAAAAAATCCAAAAATTAAACTTTTCTTATTTTTGTTTATTTGTCACATAAAAAACCCTTTTACATACATATAAAAATCATTTTTTGCATCTTGCATATTTATCTCATTTTATTCAATTATTGTGCAATTAATTAATTTGTATAATTCAATTTGGATGTAATAGTTAGATTTAAATTTCTTGCTAAAATATCCCCATTTGAACATTTGTACCCCCATCCCATAATTTGTGTTGTAATAGTTTAGTACCTTTAATTTCCGCATTTAAAAGCTTCTAAATATGTCATGTTAGAATTAGGGTTTTGTATGCAAATCAAAAACAACAAATAGTTTGACCTAAATTCAAGATAAACAAGCATGAAAATGGACAACACTAAGCACACTTGCACCCCTAGGGTACTCCACTTGTTGCCTTCAATAATGGGCCATATTGCATGTTAGGTATCCTTGGCAAAACAAGACAATATCAAATGATCATAGTCCCTCGATGACGCTTTCAAAAGTTGCCTAAAAATGATCAAGTCCCTTAAAGGAAGATTGCCCAAAGACACTTGGCATCATTGCAATCATGGTCTAAACGATGACCCGCGCCCGTCCCGTTCACATCCTAACACAAGATTGTCCACCAAATACAATGGTGGAACAAAATTGTTAAAAGGGTTGAAACATAGCAAAGATCTTTGAGAAATTTAGGGTAGATAGCTCTTGGTTACTTGCCAACTTGCAAAACAACAACACTTGCCTATTTTTCAAAACACACATCATAACACACTTTCAAAACAACTTTCAAAAACATTGAAAACTTTTCAAAAGACATACACCTTTGTATACATCCCAACATGGATCATTATAAAGGTTGCCACCACATTGGCCTCTTTTCAAAACATTTTCAAAACCCACACACAAAGCACCATTTCAAACAATTGAAAATCAAGGCAAGTTGATCTAAGCAAGTAACTAAGAGCCCATGGATAACCATGGATAGAAAGGGTGCTAATACCTTCCCTTTCTATAATCTACTCCCCGAACCCAAGAAAACATCTCAAAGGTTTTTGCTGTGCTTTTTTAAACCTTTCCTTAGGATAAAATAAAAAGTCGGTGGCGACTCTTGCTCAACCGAAACATTTGCGAAAACAAACGCAAAACCTCAAGTCAGTTCTCCCACCATATCACAGCTGGGTTTTAGAGTCTGCCCCTCACAATCCAATCTATCAAGGGCTTTCTTTGGCAAGATGTTCAGAGATGATCCGGTATCAACCAAGACATGAGCTAGGGTTTTTCCTCTGCACTCCACTGAGACATGTAATGCATCGTTGTGTTTTCTCCCTCAGGGTATTAAGTCAGCATCGGAGAAACCCAGGCCATTATCAGCTGTCAAACTGGCCACACAGTCCTGGAACTGGTCAACAGACGTCTCTTGCGGCACATGAGCCGTCTTCAGAAATTTTACCAGTGCTTTGGCATGCGCTTCCGAGCATAGCAGCAGGGCTAGCATAGAGATCTTGAAAGGGATCTGCCCCAATTGTTCAACCACATCATAATCACTTTTCTTAATTATCCTCAATATTTCTTCCATCTCCTTCTTGGATGTTTCAGGAATAGCTAGTGATTGAGCCTTCGTCAGGACAGGCTCCTCTTGAACATTCTTTCCTTTATTCTCAGTAGTAGAAGCAGGGATAGGAATTATATTGTCTTTGTTGGTAGGTACACTTGCAGGTACAATCACTGGTGCGGAGGTAATCTTCAGAATATCCACGGGTCCAAAGACTGCTGTTGGAGGAGAAATCTCTGGAGAGAAGATCCTACCACTGCGGGTGATCTTGCTAGTTCCAACAATATTGCTAATGTCGGGACTGTCCTCTTCGGAGCTTTCTTCTTCGGCAGTCAGTTCAATCTGTTTAATACCATGATAGTAGATTTCTCCACCATAGTTCCATGGTACTGATTTATCTGATTTGTATGGGGCAGGCCCGAGCGTTGTATTCTTGAGCGGAGCAGTCTTCGGAGCAGGTGTAATCCTAACGGATCTTTTAGGGGCCCTGGAAGGATTGGCGTAGATGGTTATTATTGAAATTTCTTTCACTGGAACGGGTGAAACATGAGCTTTCTCAAACAAAATTTCTTGGTTATCCATCAGTCGCTGGATACCTTTCTTCAACAGAGGACAGTCAAATGATGAGGACAGGCAAACATGGCAGTCTTTGTCACAACCTGGGAAGATGCCAGCTTTTAACAAATTCAACTTGATGGTCGGGAACAGAGTTAACAATTCATCCACAGTAGCAACAAACAGATCTTCTTCAATAGCGTTGGCATTATGACCATGTCTCGGCATCGGAGCGGAAATAACATTCGGTTTCTCAGGCGCTTCAAATTCAACTTCCTTCGTGTCTATCAGATCTTGAATCTTATTCTTCAGAGCCCAATAGTTGTTGGTGTCGTGCCTTGGACTTTCAGAATGGTACGCACATCTGGCGTTGGGATGGTAATGTGGAGACACAATATTAGGATTCTTTGGGGCCTCTTTTAGAGTGGCCAGATTCAACTTCAAGAGATGTGGTAGAACTTGAGCCGGAGTCATGTTAATCTTAGTAAACTGCCGAACTGGCCTTTCTACCCTTTGCTGATTAGTTCTTGGCTGGTATGATGCAGACTTCAGAATCATTACGGCCTCTACCGTTGGTTGGCGCTCGGTTCTTCCCTGATTTCTTTGTGAATAGATAGCAAATACTTCCTTTCTTCCCGTGAAGGGCTTTTTTACACTAGCTGAGGCAGACACGTCCTTCTGAATTTTCCCATTTCTTATACCAGCCTCCACTCTTTCGCCGGTCAGAATCAATTTGGTAAACCCTGCAGAGGAACTCCCAATCAGATGATTGAAGAAAGGACCTGATAGAGTTCCCAAGAACATGTCCACTAACTCCCTCTCAGATAAAGGGGGTTGCACCCTTCCGGCTAGGTCTCTCCACTTTTGCGCGTAATCTTAAAGCCCTCATTGGAAGCCATAACCATACTTTGTAGCTGAGTACGGGTTGGAGCCAAGTCGGCGTTGTATTGATACTGTTTATAGAAGGCTGCTGCCAAGTCTTCCCAGTTATGGACATCGGCTCTCTCCAACAGGTAGAACCAATCAAGTTGCGTTCCTGATAGACTATGCTGGAAAAAGTGAACCCACAGGTCTTTGTCGGTAAAATATGGTTGAATCTTCCTGACATAAGATCATAGGTGCATTTTAGGGCAAGACACCCAATCATACTTGGCAAACAGTGGCACTTTAAACTTTGGAGGGATTACAATTCCTGACACCAGCCCTAACTCCTCAAATTCTAGCCCTGGTACCCTCTGGATTTCCATAGTGGTTAGACGCTCTTCCAGGTGTTTGTATTTGACATCGGCTGGAGGGTATTGTTGTTCAGAGTAGTCCTCTTCTTCCTCTTCTTCTTCTTCAGAATCTGATGGTACTGCCGTTCCTTTTCCTTTTCTCTCCCCTTCTTCAGATGTTGTTGGGAATTCTAAAGTCCTTCTGGCTTGTCCCTGAAATCTTCTACCCATGATAACCACACCAGCTGGCTTCTTCTTATTTTTCTCTTTTTCTTTTTCTAGCAAAGTCTTCAGCTCCTCCTGCCTCTTGGCTAAGGTCATGAGACTCTGTTGAAATTGTGAATTCTGGGCTTGCAGATCTTTGACCGTTTGTTCAAGATCCATCTTGCTGAAATAAACAGCAGAGAGATGAGGAAACTTGGTGTGAAGACCTGTTTATGCTTATGATGAATGATATGTATTCATGCAATGCTTTCAAGGATTCAGAAATTCAAATTTGTTTTAAACAAAAAAAGAAACACACGTCATATTAATAAGATAGAATTGTGTGTACATCAATTCCCCTTGGGCAAAATAATACAAAATTCTAAGGTAAAAAGACGTTGCGCATCCTCTTTGGTGCAATGTAGGTGTTGAGAGTCTGCTCTTCATGAAGTAGCCGAGTGAGCTCCAAAACCTTCTTCTCGCTTGCGTAGAACTGGGCTTCGAAAGTATCACGCTCTCCCTTGAGCTGTATCCAACTCCTTTGTAGGTCTTCGAGTGATGTCGGCATATCAGGATGTAGGATGGTGTATGGAACCTCTCCTTCCTTAACAGGCTTTATAATCACTAGGAGAATGGAGGGGTAAGGCATCATAAGACTTTGGGCGCGGGTTCGTACCCACTTGAGGTAAGGCTCAAGAGGGATGGAATTATTGTGTCCCAAGGTCTTTCTATCCACCTTGTTGGGCATTCTCCAAGCTCGGATGAATCTCTGACAGAGTCCTTGGTCATCGTTGTCGTAGTCGAAAACCTATCCTTGAATCAGCATGTCATGTGGGCCATCCCTTCGGGCATAACCAAATTGTCTTAGAGCTAAGCACGGATTGTAAGTGATGCCTCCCCTAATTCTAAGTATAGGGACATTAGGGAATTCCCCACAACGGTCAACAATGATGACATTCTCTTTGGATCGAGAACACCAATGAATATCTGAATGGTTAAGTGTCATTAACCTTTGTGACCACCTCAAACCTTGCTTATTCTTCAAGACTGATTGGGGAAGATGAGAAATAAACCATCTTGCCAGGAGATGGGTGCAACACATGAGAACACCTCTTTTCCTCATTGTACCAGTGTGAAAAGAGTGAAGGATATCCCCAAGCAATGTAGGTACCGGGTTGCGAGTCATAAAGATTTTGACGCCGCTTATATCTATGAGTTGGTCAGGATTAGGGAACAAGACCATCCCATAGATGAGAAGAGCTACTATCTCCTCAAAAGCTTGCAAGTCTAGAGAATTCCAACAGCTTTGGGCCTTCTCAAACAGAAACTTTTCCAAGAAGCCTTTGACACCACTTCTAGTTTCCCAATGAGTTGTGACATCAGATGAATGCAAGTGCAGGGCTTGAGCAATCTCTTCTGGCTTTGGATCTCTTTCCGTACCGTTGAAAGGTAGTTGATTGAGAATAGGAATCCTCATAAGTTGAGAGAATTCTTCCAAAGTAGGCACAACTTGATAGTCAGGAAATGTGAAGCAATGATGTAAAGGGTCAAAGAACTGGAAGAGAACTTTCATCATATCCTCCTCTGTGTTGGAAGTGACCAAGTTGAGTAGACGAACATGTCTCTCGGTGAATGGATAATTCTCAGGAATCCTTGAAACTAGCTCCTTGAGTTGTGGAGGAATTCTTACAAGGTTGATTTGGATAGTTTTCCTGCGAAGTGAATCCATAACCTACAAAACAAGAACAAAGATGAATCTCCAAAATCCTTGAAATGGTTAGTGAATGCATATGATGTTCATGATGTCCATGATGTTATGCACAAGTATATGTACAAGAAAATCACACAAGTTCCTAGTTTAGGCTTGCATGGGGTTTCATAGGTAAGTACCCTCTTGAAGCTTAGTTGGCTCAACCTGTCCTAGTAAAAGTAACCGAGTTCTAAGGAGCTCAATATCACTTGATTGTTTCCTTGTTCATTTTTTCAATTCAAGCCTCTTTACTGGCGACCGAAATATTCCAAGGAACCAACCCTCAATGAGTGTAGTATAGATTATCTACCAACTTCGAACTGCACCAAAGCCGGTTATCTCACTACATCCTAAAAGGCCAAGTTGGTCAAGTAAAGGTTCTAGAAGTTCATTAGTGCTTCATGACATCACTCAGCGGCCCCGTATTATCTTTGATTGACTCAAAGGCTACCAGTACCCATAAATATGTCGCACTAACATATTTATTGCTTAGACCATGTCGGTATACCTCGCACAATTTCCACAACGTATTGCTATTTACCTATAATGTTTCCCAAATCCGGGTGGAGGATTCAAAACCAAACAATAGAACCAAAATGTAAAGCAAACAAGTCAAACAAAGTAAGCATGTAAATGTGATCTAAAACCCTAAGGCAACCCCACTTTTAGAATTGTCCCCATCAGAGTCTCCAGTTCTGTGATGCGGTGGGAGAACTGACTTGAGGTTTTGCGTTTGTGTTCGCAAATGTCGCGGTTAGCAAGAGTTGCCACCGACTTTTATTTTATCCAAAAGGAAAGGTAAAAAAGCACAGGAAAGAACTTTGAGATGTTTTCTTGAGTTCGGGGGGTAGATTATGAAAAGGGAAGGTGTTAGAACCCTTTTCATCCATGGTTTTCCATGGGCTCTTAGTTACTTATTTATATCACTTACTTTGCTTTGAAATTGTTTGAAATGGTGATTTGTGTGGTTTTGAAAGTATTTTGAAAAGAGGCCATTGTTTAGGCGATCTTTGTAATGATTCTCGTTTGTAAGAATGTATGCAAAGATTTTTGTCTTTTGAAAAATGTTTCAATGTTTTGTAAGATGTTTTAAAAATGTTTTGAAATGTGTGTGTTTGTTTTTGAAAATATCAAGAATTGTTTTGAAATTGATCAAGTAACTAGAAGCATTCTACCTACTCAAAAGTCTTTCTTGTACATTTTTATTCCTTTGACATTGTTGATTTACCATTGATTTGGTAAACAAACCTATCTTAGGATGTTAAACGGGACGGGCGTGGGTCATCAAATGAACATGATAGCAATGTTGCCAAGTATCTTAGCATGTTTGGAGGGACCAAGATCATTTTGTTTTAGGCAACCTTTGTATAGCGTCATCGAGGGACTATGATCTTATGTTGTTTTGTTTTGCCAAGATACTTCGCATGCGTAACATGGCCATTTTTATTTAGGCAACCAAGTGGGAGAAACCGTAAGGGTGCTTGTGTGCAATGTGTGCCATTTTTCATGCTTTTGTCTTGCATTAGGTTTTCTATTTGTTTTGTTTTTGGTTCTTGTCATGCAAACCCTAGTTTACTAAACATGGTATATGAAAGCAATAAATTGCGTAAATATAAACTAAGCTATTACAACAATTATTATGGAGGGGGGATAAAATTTTTTGAATAGGGATATTGCACAAATATAAACCTAAAAATACAATTACAACCCAATCGAATATTGTGCGCATTAAATAAATATACAAATATTAAAATACAACGCAAATGTATTTATGTAAAAAAATGTTTTGTATTGATTTTTGTTGTATGAGAAAATGAATTAACTAACCCTAGAAAATAAGGAAAGATAATATTATTATTTTTGAAAGGGTGAAACCCTAATTTTTGATTAAAGAAAATATATGTTCTATATTAATATTTTGTCCATTTTTTGTACAAGAAAATAATAAATAATATTATTTACAAATATTAAAAATTAAAATATGTATGAAAATAAATATTTTATGTATATAAATAACATAATACAAATGTATAATATATTTAAATATATTTAAATATATTTATAATTTATTTAAGAAAATAAGGTATATTATCCTAATAAACTATTTTTTATGCCAAAAAATAATTTAAAATAAAAATAAAAGTATGGAAATAAATAAGTTATTTTTGGGTATTTTTTATCATTAGAAAGAATAAATTCAAGTAATAAATATAAAAATATGCAAGAAAATGCAAAAATATAAGAAAATAGCCAGGGGGTGCAAAAGTAATCCAGGGGGTGAAAAAAGTAAAAACAAAAAGGCCAGGCGCGCCAAAAAGCCCATGTCTTCGTCCCTGTCCTCCAGCTTCTTCTCCTTCGCGCGTTCTATGGTTGAAATCTGTAACTTGCTAATGCTTGCACAAAAACAAAAACCCATAACATGAAACATGTAGCATTTAATCTCACGATTCCAACCATATTCATAACCTAACTCTCAAAGATCAGAGAGAATTTTGTCAGCCCTAATTCGTGACCTAAAAAATCCAGGAACTTCAAGCTTCAAATTCTCATAGCACAGTAAATATAAGTGACAAGTATGCATATGTACAACTTCACCATGTTATAGACTACATATTTTCTTCACAAATCGTGGCTTGAGGATGCCTAAATAGAGAGATAGAGTTTTGAAAAATACCTCCTTCAGTTGGATTTGGATATGACAATGTGTGGGCTTTGAGGGAGGCCTGAGGATCGTGCGAGCTTCCTTGAACTTCCTTCAAGCTATTCCAATGCCCAGTTTGCTTTGTGGATGGCCAGAAGTCTCTGCACAAGTCAAGTTGCAAGCTCCAAATTTGAAAATGGAAATGGCTGAAACAAAGCTTACAGAAGCAGGGCAAGGGCTTAGATAACTTTGGTAGGATATATGGAAGGTGTTTAAAGTGTTGAAACAAAAAACGCACCAGCCAAAAATGAAATGGCTATGGTTTTGCAGAAATCTATATGTTTGGCAGAAAAATGAAGTTTTTCAGTTTTAGAGTGGTTTGGATACTAAGCAGTCGTGTTCTAGTTTGTAACAAGTTTGTGAATATGTATAAAATGGATACAAAGTCCACTCTTCACTAGCTGTACCAGTTTTGAACTTTTGGCCAACTTTCTTGCATTTTAAGAAAAGTGAGATGACTTGTGCAACATGCTTGTACTGGATGGCTTGTGAGATGATAGGAGTTGGTACACATTGCTTGATACCTATGGAATCTGCTTGCCTCAAAGAAACATGTCAAAGGCTCAAGATTGATAAAGTTACAAAAGCTCACTTTATGAAAATGGCATTGTAACCTTTATGCTTAAAATGGAATTATTTCTTGTGCAATGCTCCAAAAGCCAAGATAAAGCCTTTACCTTCTGAGTTTGAATTTAATTATGGAGTGTAGAGTGAGTTTAGGACCTGTAAATCAATGTACAAACAACATGGATTGGATTTGCAACTTGATGCCTTGTAAAAATGGCTTGATCAAAAGTGATAAAATGCCAACTTCTCTTCTTCGATTCTCCCTAACCAAAAATGATCTTGGAGAGTTCTTTGACATTTTGGAAATCTTTCAATGTGCTATATAATCCATATTTGAAATGAATTTTGAGATACCTCTTGGAACTAGGTGAAAAATGTCCATGAAGTTGGGTCAAAAAACTGCCTAAATTAGGGCAAAATTTCACTAAGTTAAGAAGTTCATGGACCTATGTTCACAAATTCATAACTTGAGATCCAAGCATCTTTTCGGAAAAGTTTGTGAAGAAAATTTGTATATTTCATGGAAGACTACAACTTCCATGTTGGAAGTTTTCTTTGAATCAAATTGCATCATGGTGAAAAAGTGGTGGAAAGTTGGGAAAAAATAAGAAAATTTTCATACTTAGAAAAACTCTAAGTTATGAAAATTTTCAAATTCAAAACCCAAATTTTCAAAATTGGTTTTCTTGGTGAACAAATTTCATATTTTGACATATCTTGGTGAATTATGACCCTTGGAACTTGATTTTGACCAAAAAGTCAAAGTTTGACTTTTCCGTATACAGTTGACTTTTGATCAGTTGACTACAAAATTCATCTGTCAATCCAATGAACTTGAGATCTTTTGAACCATGTGATTAGGTAAAGATAATGCCATTGAACCCTTGAAACCATGTTTGAACCCAATTGGTCATTGGTTTGGTCAAAAATCAGAATTTTCCCTTTTTCAGTCAAAACCCTAATTTTGACCATTTTGCCCTTTTGATGATTTGATCAAATTTCTTGAGGAGTTGTGATCCAAACTTGATCAAATGGTACATATGAGTCTAAAATGTTGATGTGGATAAAAAATTATGAAGTTTGACTGTAAATTGGCCATAGTTGACTTTTGCCCTAATACAATTGATTTTTAGGTCAACTGTCCAATTGACTGATCAAAAATGTGGTTCAAGGCTTGAAACTTAACCTGAGCAATCTTAGGGGTCCAACATGATGTTTGAAAGTCACATGAATCATTGGTGGTCCAAAAATCCTTGTGCAAACTCAAACCCTAATTTTGGGTGATCAGTGCAAGATGAGATGTCTTGAGCTGACCAAACCCTAATCTTGTCTTGAATCCAAGAAGTCTTGTGAGAAAAATCTTGATAAATGAGAGGGAAAATTTTGGGGTACAACAATATGTAACATGAAAGTACAAGTGGGGGGCCTTTTGGCAGTTGGGGTGCAGAACATGTGACTTATGCTTCTGGCCCTCTGATTATACAAATATTTGGAAGCAACATAGCCTGTCAAGTAGGGTAAGGCCATGAGATTTCCTCAGATATGCTTCAAACGAAACCTGCTTCGAATGGCTCAACTTGGATTCAAAGCAAGCTGATTTGAAGGGGATCCATATTCCAATCGAAGCTTTGCATGCAGGTACTTTTATCCAATCGAAGAGTTTGCCTTGTAGGGGGCACTTGTGGCCAGCAGGTCATGGCCTTCGATTGCAAGCAAGCAGGAAACATACTTGTCCAATCGAAAGGCTTGCCCTGCATGGGGCACTTGTGGCAGCAAAATTTGGTTTTCAAAGCAAGCATGCAGGCAACATGCTAAGTGAATCAAAGGGTTTGCCTTGCAGGGGGGACTTGTGGCCAGCAAACTTGGGATTCAAAGCAAACATGCAGGCAGTGGAAGACACAAACGAAGCCTGCAACAAGAAGTCACATGCCCAAACGAAAGAGGCACGCTGGCATCAAATTTTGAGAAATCGAAGGAGGTGCAAAGTCCAATCGAAGGGGGCTGAATCGGAGGAGGCCTATTTTTCTCCAAATTTGTCAAAATGTTATTTTTATCTGTTTTCTCCCTTTTTGACAGTTTCCTTTTAATTTTGGTACTGGAAAATCCCAAAGCACTTGTGTAAGCTTGAATCCTGAGAATCTTTGTGAGAAAACCGTTGAGAATTGAGAGGGAAAATTTTGGGGTACAACAACTTCCCCTGTTCAATCTTGTTACACCTGAAGAGTTATATTGGTAAATCTGTCATTCGTGACTTGAAGGTGAAAGATGATTGAACACTAAAGTGCCTAGAAATTTGCACTTCATGATGTGTGGTTGATTATGTAGGGAATGGGCTTAAAGATGCCATTTGGAGAAATGATGGATAGTTGTTAGAGATGGGCTTATAGATGCCATCCAAAGGTGGTTGTTGACAGAAATTAGACTAAGTCTAAATTCTGACTTCAACTGGAGAAGAATCAGAATAAATCTTGGACGATCTATCTGAACTAGAGGAAATGTCTACTAGAAAGAATCAGGATAAACCATTGAGAGATTTAAACTGAACCAGTAGATATCTTTGATTTCCTGTCACTAACTGGAAGAAATAAATCTAACCAGAGAAGGTCTTTGGTCACCTGTCATTAACTGGAAGAAATGAATCTAGCCAGAGGAGGTCTTTGGTCGCCTATCATTAACTGGAAGAAATAAATCTAACCAGAGGAGGTCTTTGGTCGCTTGTCATTAACTGGAAGAAATAAATCTAACCAGAGGAGGTCTTTGGTCGCTGTCATTCACTGGAAGAAATAAATCTAACCAGAGGAGGTCTTTGGTCGCCTGTCATTAGCTGGAAGAAATAAATCTAACCAGAGGAGGTCTTTGGCCGCCTGTCATTAACTGGAAGAAATAAATCTAATTAAAGGAGGTCTTTGGTCACCTGTCATTAACTAAAGAAATAAATCTAACCAGAGGAGGTCTTTGGTCGCATGTCATTAACTGGAAGAAATAAATCTAACCAGAGGAGGTCTTTGGTCGCCTGTCATTAACTGGAAGAAATAAATCTAACCAGAGGAGGTATTTGGTTGCATGTCATTGACTGGAAGAAATAAGTCTAACAAGAGGAGGTCTTTATCTGTGATGGGCCGGTGTAGGGCTGTTTTTAGGAGACATATGAGAGGGAAACCTGGGTAGGGCTGCTTCAGGATAACTCCATATGAAACTTCATCTTGGAAAGAGAAGGAAACTGTGTAGGGTTGCTTCATGATGAGTTCATGTAAAACTTCATCTTGGAAAGAGAAGGTGTTATACCCCAAAATTTTCCCTCTCATATTATCAAGATTTTTCCTCACAAGACTTCTTGGACTCAAGATAGGATTAAGGTTTGCTCAGCTCAAGACCTCATCTTGCACTGATGACCTAAAATTAGGGTTTGAGTTTGTACAAGGATTTTTGGACCATCAATGCTTAATGTGACTTTCATACACCATCTTGGACCCCTAAGATTGCTCATACCAAGTTTCAAGCCTTGAATCACATTTTTGCCCAGTCAATTGGACAGTTGACCTAAAAATCAGCTGTATTGGGGAAAAAGTCAACCATGGCCAATTTACAGTCAAACTTCATAATTTTTTGATCCACATCAACATTTTAGGCTCCTATGAACCATTTGATCAAGTTTGGACCACAACTCCTCAAGAAATTTGATCAAATCATCAAAAGGGCAAAATGGTCAAAATTAGGGTTTTGACTTGGAAAGGGCAATTTCTGATTTTTGACCTAGCCAATGACCAATTGGGTTCAAGCATGATTTCAAGGACCCAATAGCATCATCTTGATCTAATCACATGGTTCAAAATATCTCAAATGCATAGGATTGACAGATGAATTTTGCAGTCAACTGATCAAAAATCAACTGTATACTGAAAAGTCAAACTTTGACTTTTTGGTCAAAATCAAATGCCAAGAGTCATAATTCATCAAGATATGTCAAAATGTGAAACTTGTTGATCAAGAAACCTAAAATTGCAAATTAGGGTTTTAATTTGAAATTTTTCATAACTTCGAATTTTTCTAAGTTATGGAAATTTCTTATTTTTTCCCAACTTTCCACAACTTTTTCACCATGATGCAATTGGATTCAAAGAAAACATACAACATGAAAGTTGTAGTCCTCCATGAAATCTACAACTTTTATTCACAAAGTTTTCCCAAATGATGCTTGGATCTCATTATGATTTTGTGAATAGGGGTCCATAAACTTTTTAACTTAGTGAAATTTTGCCCTAGTTTAGGCAGGTTTTTGACCTAACTTCATGGCAATTTTTCACCTAGTTCCAAGAGGTATCTCAAAATGCATATCAAAGATGGATTTTAGAGCATGTTACAATATTTCCGAAATGTCCAAGAACTCTCCAAGATCATTTATGGTTAGGGAGAATCGAAGAAATGAAAATGGCAATTTATCACTTTTGTTCAAGGCATTTTCACAATGGTTCAAGTTGCAAATCTGTCCTAGCATGCTTGTACTTTGAATTACAGGTCCTAATCCTTTCTACACTCCATAATTGAATGCTAACACAATGGATAATGGTCTTGTTCTGACTTTTGAAGCATTGTACAATGAATTAATCCAAAAATGGCATAAAGTTCATAATATTACTTTAATAAAGCTTGCTTTTTCCAACTTTACATTTCTTGAGCCATGGACCTGATCTTTTGTTGCAAACAAGATCCATAAACATCAGGCAACTTGTACCAACTCTATGCAGTCCATAAGCTAGCAAGTACAAGCTTTTGCATTGTCACTTCAAACTTTCTTCAAAAGCAAGAAAACTTGCAAAAGTCAAGTAAGCTTATGCATCTGATAAAGTGAGGCCTGAGCATCATTTGAAAGAACTTCAGAACTTTGTCACAAGAGAATACACAAATTCACAACATTCAAAACACTCTAAAACACAAAAAACCCAAGTTCCTGCCAAATCAGGGAATCTTCTGCAGAACCTTTGCCAAATCAATATTGGCTCGTGCATTTTGCTTTGAAACACTTCAAACACTTTCCATACATCACATCTAAGCTATCCAGGCCCTTGTCTTGCAATTGTGTGCCCTGTTTCACACTTCACGATTTTCATTTTGCAAAGTTGCAGGTTGACTCGTTCAGGGAGATTCAAGCATCTACAAGGCCAGCTGAGCATTGGAGAAGCTTGAGGGAACTTCAAAGAAGCTCACAAGATCTTCAGGCCTCACTCAAAGTTCCCATATTGCCATATCCAAACTCAACTGAACAAGGTATTTTTCAAAGTTCTATCTCCTTATTTAGGCATCCTTAAGCTAAGGTTTGTGAAACAAAAATGTAGTCCTTAACTTACTTAAGCTGTACATATGCATAGTTTCCATTATATTAACTGAGCTAAGAGTATTTGATTGTTGAAGTTCATGAAAATTTTAGGTCAGAAATTAGGGGTGATAAAATTCTCCTTGGTCTTTTAGAGTTAGGCCATGGATTTTATATCACTAGAATCGTGAGATCATAAGTTACCTTTTTTTGTGTTATGAGTTTTTAATTTCATGCAAGCATGAGCAAGTTCCAAATTTGAAAGCAGAATGCGCGTAAAATGTTTGGCTGAAGGACATGGATGAAGCTAGCTTGGGCTTGGGCTTGCTGTCTCTAGTTTTTGCACCCTCCATATTACTTTTGCACCCCCTGACTTATTATTTTATATTTTTGTATTTTCTTGCATATTTTTATTTTTTGTGCTTGCATTCATTTTTTCTAATGATAAAAAAATACCCAAAAATATTTTCTTAATTTTTTGCATTTTATTTTATTTTTATCTTATTTTCTTGCATAAAATATTGATTAGTTTAAATCGAATAGGAATTATTTTCTTAAAATAAATTGTAAACACCTTAAAATATTATACATTTTTATTTTTATTATTTAACACATAAAATATCATTTTCCACATATATTTTAATTTTTAATATTTGTAATTATTTTTATTTATTTATTTGTTGTACAAAAATGAATAAAATAATATTAGAAAACAATAATTTCTTTTAAATCAAAATTAAGGTTTCCCCTTTCAAAAATAATAACATTATTTTTTCTTATTTTTAGGACTTAGATAATTTTATTTTCTCATACATAAAACAATTACAAAAAATGTTTTTGCATAATTACATTTTATTGCATATTTAAATGTTTGTTTATTTATTTATTATACAATAAATTCAATTGGGTTCTAATAGTAAATTAGGGTTTTATTTTGTGCAAATATCCCCATTCAAAACTTGTATCCCCCTCCCATAATAATGTTGTAATAGTTTAGATTTACTTTACGCAATTTATCTCATTATATACATGTTTAGTAAATTAGGGTTTGTATTATAAGACAAAAATCAAACAAATAGCATGACCTAATACAAGACAAAAATGCATGAAAAATGACAACACCTTGCACACAAGCATCTCTAGGGTTTCACTCACTTGGTTGCCTTAAAACATGGTCATGGTATGCATGCTAGGTATCTTGGCAAAACAATACAAAACAAAAGATCATAGTCCCTCGATGACGCTATCAAAAGGTTGCCTAAAAACAAATGATCTTGGTCCCTAAAACTTGCTAAGATACTTGGCACCATTGCTATCATGGTCATACGATGACCCACGCCCGTCCCGTTTAACATCCAAAGATAGGTTTGTCTACTAAAACAATAGTAGGTCAACAATGTCAAAGGAATAAAAATGTACATGAAAGATCTTTGAGTAGGTAGATAAGCTTCTAGTTACTTGATCATTTCAAAGCAATCCTTGCTATTTTCAAAAACACACACACACATTTCACAACATTTCCCAACAACTTTCAAAACATTGAAACATTTTTCAAAAGACAAACATCTTTGTATACATTCTTACGAACGAGAATCATTACAAAGATTGCCTAAACAAAGGTCTCTTTTCAAAATACTTTCAAAACCACACAAAGCACCATTTCAAACAATTGAAAAAGCAAAGCAAGTGATCTAAAACAAGTAACTAAGAGCCCATGGAAAACCATGGATGAAAAGGGTGCTAGCACCTTCCCTTTTCATAATCTACCCCCCAAACTCAAAAACAATCTCGAAGGTGTTTCCTATGCTTTTTTACCTTTCCTTTTGGATAAAATAAAAGTCGGTGGCGACTCTTGCTAAACCGCAACATTTGCAAATACAAACGCAAAACCTCAAGTCAGTTCTCCCATCGCATCACAGAACTGGAGACTCTGCTGGGGAAATTCTAAAAGTGGGGTTACCTTAGGGTTTTAGATCACCTTTACATGCTTATCTTGTTTGACTTGTATGCTTTACACTTTGGTTCTATTGTTTGGGTTTGAATCCTCTACCCGGATTTGTGAAACATTCATAGGTAAATAGCAATACATTGTGGAAACTGTGCGGGGTATACCGACATGGTCTAAGCAATAGCTATATTAGTGTGGCATATTTGTGGGTACCGGTAGCCTTTGAGTCAATCAAAGAGAATACGGGGCCGCTGAGTGATGTCATGAAGCACTAATGGACTTTTAGAACCTTTACTTGACCAACTTGGCCTTTTAGGATGTAGTGAGATGACCGGCTTTGGTGCAGTCCGAAGTTGGTAGATACTCGATACTACACTCATTGAGGGTTGGTTCCTTGGAATATTTTGGTCGCTAGTAAAGAGGCTGAATTGAAACAATGAACAAGGAAACAATCCAGTGATATTGAGCTCCTTAGAACCCGATTACTATTTCCAGGACAGGTTGAGCCAACTAAACTTCAAGAGGGTACTTACCTATGAAACCCCATGCAAGCCTAAACTAGAAACTTGTGTGATTTTCTTGTACATATATACTTGTGCATAACATCATGGACATCATGAAGCATCTTATACATCCACTAACCATTTCCAGGATTTGGAGATTCATCTTTGTTCCTGTATTGTAGGTTATGGATTCACTTCGCAGGAAAACTGTCCAAGTCAACCTTGTAATAATTCCTTCACAACTTAAGGAGCTAGCTTCAAGGATTCCTTAGAATTCTCCATTCACCGAGAGACATGGTCGTCTGCTCAACTTGGTCACCACCAACACAGAGGAGGATATGCTAAAAATTCTCTTCCAGTTCTTTGACCCTTTGCATCATTGCTTTACATTTCCTGACTACCAACTTGTGACTACTTTGGAGGAATTTTCTCAACTCCTGAGGATTCCTATTCTCAATCAACTACCCTTCAGAGGTACAGAAAGAGATCCAAATCCAGAAGAGATTGCTCAAGCCCTGCACTTGCACTCATCTGATGTCACAACACATTGGGAAACTAGAAGTGGTGTCAAAGGCTTCTTGTCAAAGTTTCGGTTTGAGAAGGCCCAAAGTTGCTGGAATTCCTTGAACTTACAAGCTTTTGAGGAGATTGTAGCACTTCTTATCTATGGGATGGTCTTGTTCCCTAACCCTGACCAACTCATAGACGTGAGTGCTGTCAAAATCTTCATGGCTCGCAACCCAGTGCCTACATTGCTTGGGGATATCCTCCACTCTTTTCACACTCGTACAATAAGGAAAAGAGGTGTTCTCATGTGTTGCACTCCTCTACTGGCAAGATGGTTTATTTCTTATCTTCCCCAATCAGTTTTGAAGAATGAGCAAGGTCTGAGGTGGTCACAATGATTGATGACTCTTACACATTCAGATATTCATTGGTGTTCTCGATCCAGAGATAATGTCATTATCATTGACCATTATGGAGAGTTTCCTAATGTCCATCTACTTGGCATTAGGGGAGGCATAACCTACAACCCCTACTTGGCTCTGAGATAGTTTGGGTATGCCCGAAGGGATGGCCCATATGATATGCTGATTCAAGGATTGGTTTTCGACTTCGACAACGACAACCAAGGACTCCGACAAAGGTTCATCCGAGCTTGGAGGATGCCTAACAAGGTAAACAGTAAGACCTTAGGACACAAGAATTCCATCCCCCTTGAGCCTTACCTCAAGTGGGTACGAACTCGCGCCCAAAGTCTTATGATGCCTTACCCCTCCATTCTCCATGTGATTATAGAGCCTGTTATGGAAGGAGAGGTTCCATACACCCTCCTACATCCTGACATGCCAACATCACTCGAAGATCTACAAAGGAGTTGGATACAGCTCAAGGGAGAGCGCGATACTTTCGAAGCCCAATTCTACGCAAGAGAGAAGAAGGTTTTGGAACTCACTCCTCAACTTCACGAAGAGCAGACTCTCAACACCTACATTGCACCAAAGAGGATGCACAACGTCTTTTTACCTTAGAATTTTGTATTATTTTGCCCAAGGGGCATTGATGTACTAACAAATTCTATCTTATTAATATGACGTGTGTTTCTTTTTTGTTTAAAACAAATTTGAATTTCTGAATCCTTGAATGCATTACATGAATACATATCATTTATCATATGCATAAACAGGTCTTCACACCAAGTTTCCTCATCTCTCTGCTGTTTATTTCAGCAAGATGGATATTGAACAAACGGTCAAAGATTTGCAAGCCTATAATTCACAATTTCAACAGCTACTATTGACCCTAGACAAGGGCCAGGAGGAGCTCAAGACTCTACTAGAGAAGGAAAAAGTGAAAAATAAGAAGAAGCGGGCCGGTGGAGTTATCATTGGCAGAAGGTTCGAAGGATAAGCCAGACGAACTTTGGAATTCCCATCAACATCTGAAGAGGGGGAAGGAAAAGGTAAAGGAACTGCAGTGCCATCTGATTCTGAAGCAGAAGAAAAGGAAGATGAGGACTATTCTGAACAGCAGTACCCTCCGGCCGATGACAAATACAAGAACTTGGAAGAACGTCTAGCTGCTATAGAGATACAAAGAGTACCTGGGATGGACTTTGAAGAGTTAGGGCTGGTATCTGGAATTGTAATCCCTCCTAAGTTTAAAGTACCTCTGTTTGCTAAGTATGATGGGGTGTCTTTCCCAAAAATGCACCTGCGATCTTATGTCAGGAAAATTCAACCATATTCTTCTGACAAAGACCTGTGGGTCCACTTTTTCCAGGTCAGTCTTTCGGGAACACAACTGGATTGGTTTTACCAGTTGGAGAGGTCTGATGTGCATAATTGGGAAGATTTGGCAGCTGCCTTCTATAAACAGTATCAATACAACGCCGACTTGGCGCTAACCCGTACTCAGCTACAGAGTATGGCTATGGCTACCAATGAGGGTTTCAAAGACTACGCCCAAAAATGGAGGGATTTGGCCGGAAGGGTGCAACCACCTTTATCTGAAAGAGAGCTTGTGGACATGTTCTTGGGAACTCTGTCTGGTCCTTTCTTTAATCACCTGATTGGAAGCTCCTCAGCAGGTTTCACTGAGTTGATTCTAACTGGCGAAAGGGTTGAAGCCGGTATTAGAAACGAGAAAATTCAGAAGGACGCATCTGCCTCAACTGCTGCAAAAAAGCCCTTCACGGGAAAGAAAGAAGTGTCTGCTGTATATGCTTAGAGAAATCAGGGAAGAAATGAAAGACGACCAACTGTGGAGGCCGTGATGATTCAAAATTCTGCATCAGACCAGTCGAGAAACAACCAGCCGAGGAATGATCAGCCGAGGAATAACCAGCAAAGGGTGGAAAGGCCTGTAAGGAAATTCACCAAGATAAACATGACTCCTGCTTAAGTCTTCCCACATCTCTTGAAGTTAAACCTGGCCATGCTAAAGGAGGCCCCTAAAAATCCTAACACTACTTCTCCACACTACCATCCCAACGCCAGATGTGCGTACCATTCAGAAAGCCCGGGGCACGACACCAACAACTATTGGGCCCTGAAGAACAAGATTCAAGATCTGATTGACGCAAAGGAAGTTGAATTTGAAGCTCCTGAAAAGCCGAATGTTATCTCCGCCCCGATGCCCAGGCATGGACGCAATGCCAATGCTGTGGAAGAAGATCTGTTTGTTTCTACTATGGATGAATTGTTAACTCCTCTCCTAACCATCAAGTTGAATTTGTTGAAGGCTGGGGTGTTCCCAGGATATGACCAAGATTGCCATGCTTGCCTGTCCTCCTCATTTGACTGTCCTTTGTTGAAGAAAGGAATCCAACAATTGATTGATAACAAGGAAATTTTGTTTGAGAAAGCTCCTGTCTCACCCATTCCAGTTCCAGAAGTTTCAATAATAACCATATACGCCAATCCTTCCAGGGTTCCTAAAAAACCCGTTAGGATTACATCTGCTTCAGTGACTACTCCGTTGAAGATAACAATGCCTGGACCAACCACATACAAATTCGATAAAATGGTACCATGGAACTATGATGGAGAAATCTACTACAATGGTGTCAAACAGATTGAAGAGACCATTGAAGAAGAAAGCTCTGAGGAAGATAATCCCGACATCAATAACATTGCCGGAACAAGCAAAATTACTCGTAGTGGGAAAATCTTTTCTCCAGAGATTGCTCCTCCAACAGCAGTCTTTGGACTCGCGGCCACCCCGAAGATTACCCCTGTAATTGTACCTACAAGTGTACCCGCCAACAATGATAATACAATTCCCATCCCTGTTTCCGATGCTGAGAAAAAAGGAAAGAATGTTCAAGAGTAGCCTATCTTGACGAAGGCTCAGTCATTAGTCATTCCTGAAACATCCCAGAAAGAGGTGGAAGAGATTCTGAGGATTATTAAGAAAAGTGATTATAATGTTGTTGAACAACTGTGGCAGACCCCCTCCAAAATATCTATGTTAGCCTTGTTGCTGTGCTCTGAGGCACATGCTAAAGCTTTGATCAAGTTTTTGAAGACGGCCCACGTGCCACAAGAAACCTTCGCTGATCAATTCCAGGAATGTGTGGCTAGTTTAACAGCTGACAATGGTCTAGGATTCTCCGATGCAGACTTGACCTCCAAAGGGAGAAAGCATAACGATGCACTACATGTCTCGGTGGAGTGTAGGGGAACCACCCTAGCTCATGTTTTGGTTGATACTGGGTTATCTTTAAATGTCTTGCCGAAGAAAACCTTGGATAGGTTGGATTGTGAAGGTCTAACCCTGAAACCCAACAATATAATTGTCAGAGCCTTTGATGGATCTAAAAGGATGGTCCATGGAGAGGTGGACATCTCGATCAAGGTGGGTACCCAGACGTTCAATTCAACATTCTACGTTATGGACATCCTTCCTTCCTAATCTTGCCTGTTGGGAAGACCTTGGATTCACCATGCTGGAGCTGTCACTTCTACTCTGCATCAAAAGCTAAAGTACCCTGTCCAGGGGAAAATTATAACTGTTCATGGCGAAGAGGAATACATGATCAGTCATCTAAATTCTTTCTGTTATGTAGAATTGGATGGCGAATTCATAGAGACCCCTTTCCAACACTTTGAAGAGGTTTCTGAAGAAATAGCAGCGACCAAAGCAGTGTCCTCAACTCCTGTGATCACAAGACCTCCACCTCGGATGTCTTCTTTAAAGGATGCTAGGGCAGTTGTGGAAGAAGGCGGATCCATAATCTGGGGGCAGCTCCCAGACTTTCCTTTCAAATCAGACAAATTCGGCTTGGGATTTACTTCGACTGGTCAGAAGGCCGTGCACCGCTCCCGTGCCAGAGGGCCACCCGTGAAGATCAGCCACCGAGGGGTTAATGCGCTAGAAGATAGTGAAGAAGAGGGCAACTTGAAAGACTGGATTTTTCCTACTGTTGAGGGAGGACTGTGCAACTGGGAAGCAAAAGACTTTGTTCTAATTACTTTCATAAATCAGTAATTTATCTTTTCCATTTCTGTTGGACTGTAATAATTCACAAACAATTCGTACTTTTTCAACCGTGTGTCTTACCCGAGGCACATAGGTCCATTTGTAAGGGTTCTTATTTCATTATCATATGTCATTTAATGAATCATGGATGCTTTTCATATTTAAACACTTTTTGCTCATTGTCTTTCTTTTACATTTTGTTGTTTTAAGATGGCTATCCCTTACACACACCCATACTCACAAATGCAGGTACCCTTCCATTCCGGAACCCATGGGTAACGATACTGCTATAGCCTTCAGTGACTCTGAAGATCTGATCAACCAAGTCGAATACGAAGGTGAGGAAGATTGTGAGGTGCCAGAGGAGTTGGCCAAACTTCTACAACAAGAGGAAAGATCAATTAAGCCTCATGAGGAACATATGGATACGATCAACTTGGGTACTGAGGACGACAAAAAGGAAATCAAGATAGGTGCCAATCTAGAGCCGAGTGTCAAGGAGCGCCTAATTCAATTATTGCATGATTATGTGGAGATCTTCGCCTGGTCATACGAAGACATGCCGGGACTTGATACAAACATTGTGGTTCACCGTCTACCCACAAGAGAAGACTGTCCTCCAGTTAAACAAAAGGTCCGCCGCATGAGACCTGACATGTCAGAAAAGATCAAGGCAGAAGTTATGAAGCAGTTCAATGCTGGATTTCTGGCTGTTACTTCCTATCCTCAATGGGTTGCTAACATTGTGCCCGTGCCTAATAAGGATGGCAAAGTGAGAATGTGATTGGATTAAAGAGACTTAAACAGGGCCATCCCTAAAGATGACTTTCCACTTCCGCACATCGACATCCTGGTCGACAACACAGCTCAACACAAAGTATTTTCTTTCATGGACGGATTCTCAGGCTATAACCAGATCAAAATGGCACCTGAGGACATGGAGAAAACTACTTTTGTCACACAGTGGGGTACGTTCTGCTACAAAGTGATGCCATTCGGACTGAAGAATGCCGGGGCAACCTATCAACGCGCCATGGTAGCTTTGTTTCATGACATGATACATCATGAGATAGAGGTCTACGTAGATGACATGATAGCTCGATCACAAACTGAAGAAGAACACCTTGATCACTTGCAAAAGCTGTTTGTCAGGTTGAAGGAGTACAAGCTCAGACTGAATCCAAACAAGTGTACATTCGGAGTCCGGTCCGGTAAACTCTTAGGTTTCATTGTCAGCAACAAAGGCATCGAGGTTGATCCTGCCAAAGTCAAAGCTATACAAGAAATGCCCGCTCCTCGCACTGAGAAGGAGGTCAGAGGTTTCTTGGGACGTCTAAACTACATTGCAAGGTTCATTTCTCACCTAACATCTACCTGTGAGCCAATCTTCAAGCTGTTGAAGAAAGATCAGGTAGTTAAATGGAATGATGACTGTCAAATTGCTTTCGATAAAATCAAGGAGTATTTGCTAGAACCTCCTATCTTGATGCCACCCGTTGAAGGAAGACCACTAATCATGTATCTGACTGTCTTAGAGAATTCAATGGGGTGCGTACTAGACCAACATGATGAGTTTGGCCGAAAAGAGCATGCCATTTATTACCTTAGCAAAAAGTTTACCGACTATGAGAACTGATACTCACTGCTCGAGAAAACTTGTTGCGCTTTGGTATGGGCTGCTCGCCGGCTAAGGCAGTATATGTTGACTCATACACTTTGCTGATATCTAAGATGGATCCGATCAAGTACATCTTTGAGAAGCCTGCTCTATCCAGAAGAATAGCTAGATGGCAGATGATCCTAACGGAATACGACATACAGTACACGACCCAAAAAGCTATAAAGGGGAGTGTGATAGCTGACCATCTGGCCCATCAAGTTGTTGAAGATTACCAATCCATGAGGTTCGACTTCCCTGACGAAGACATCATGACATTTGACAACATTGAGGATTTCAGACCATATGACGGACCTGAACAAGGATCCCGATGGACCCTATACTTTGATGGGGCCTCCAATGCACTTGGAAACAGTATCGGCGCGATACTCATCTCCCTAGAAGGTTGCCATACTCCTTTCACCTCCAGACTTTACTTCAACTGTACGAACAACATGGCAGAGTATGAAGCTTGCATCTTTGGACTCAAGGCTGCCATAGACTTGGGAATCAAATCTTTGATTGTGTTTGGGGACTCAGCTTTGGTCATCAGTCAGATCAAAGGAGAGTGGGACACTAAGCATCCAAACCTCATCCCTTACAAAGAACATGTCCTGACATTGTTACCACATTTCGAGCAGATTACCTTCGAGCACTTCCCGCGAGAAGAAAATCAGCTAGCAAATTCTCTAGCTACAATGTCATCCATGTTTAAACTTAACTGGGACAATGAGGCTCCCCAAATTACCATTGAACGGATGGACAAACCGGCACATTATCACGAGATTAATACCGAAGAAGTAGTGGACCAACCATGGTTTCATTAAGTCAAAAGGTATCTCGAGGCTCATGAATAACCTGAAGGAGCTTCAGTCAATGACAAAAAGTTCTTAAGGAGATTCTCAGAAAAGTTCTTCTTGAGTAATGACATTCTGTACAAGCGCAATCATGATTCTATTCTGCTCCATTGTATGGACAAAGCTGTAGCTGAAAGGATCATGGCTGATTTGCATGAAGGCACCTTTGGCACTCACTCTAGCGGGAATACGATGGCTAAGAAGATTCTAAGGGCAGGCTATTACTGGTCTACCATGGAAGCTGAATGCTATCAACATTCCCGAACATGCCACAAATGTCAAATCTATGCCGACAAGGTGCACGTGCCTCCTGTTCTTCTAAATGTCTTAACAGCTCCTTGGTCGTTCGCTATGTGGGGAATCCACATGATTGGAGAGATCAAGCCTATAGCATCCAATGGACACCGTTTCATTTTGGTGGCCATTGACTACTTCACAAAGTGGGTCAAAGCAGCCTCCTTCGCATCTGTTACTAAGAATGTGGTTGCCCGCTTCATCAAAGAGAACCTTATTTCCCAATACGGTATCCCCGAAAAGATCATCACTGACAACAGTACAAACCTTAACAATACTATGATCACCGTTTTATGCGAATAGTTCAAGATTCAACATCACAATTCATCTCCCTACCGGCCAAAGATGAACGGTGCTGTCGAAGCTGCGAACAAAAATATCAAGAAGATCATACAAAAGATGACAGTCACCTACAAAGACTAGCATGAAATGTTACCGTTTGCTCTCCACGGGTACCGTACCACGGCACACACATCAACTGGGGCAACACCCTATTCCTTGGTATATGGCATGGAAGCTGTTTTACCTATCGAGATTCAAATTCCTTCCTTGAGAATCATGAAAGATGCTGGTTTAAGTGAAGACGATTGGATTCAGACCCGACTTAATCAACTTAACTTGATTGACGAAAAGCGACTTACTGCTGTTTGCCACGGTCAGATGTATCAAAAACTGATGATCAAGGCTTTCAACAAGAAAGTCAGACACCAGGTATATCAAGTCGGGGATCTGGTAATCAAGCGCATCATCTTGTCGCAAAGTGATCCCAGGGGCAAATGGACTCCTACCTACGAAGGACCATTTGTGATCAAAAACATCTTTTCTGGTGGGGCAATGATCTTAACCACCATGGACGGTGACGACTTGCCGCACCCTGCGAACGCAGACATAGTCAAAAGATACTACGCATAAATGACCCGCTAGGTTGACACACCTAGGCAAAAAAGGGCATCCCGGTGAATCGAAAACCCGAAAGGGAGGTCCATGCAAAAATTAGGGATAAAACAAAAAAATCTGTACACCCGGCAAGTTGAAAACCCGAAAGGGCGACTTGGGCAAGAAAGGGTTTCCCGGTGGACTGAAAACCCGAAAGGGCGGTCCAGGCAAAAGTTAGGGAATTAAAGCGTATGGCTATGTCTCGTCGGATCACTTTAAGGACAATCTCTTCACAGACAAACTTTGAGCTTCTGATCAATCCAATCATCTTCGGACGAAGCAGCGAATGGACAAGATATTCAGAGTTACAAAGGCTATAGAGGAATGGGAACCCCATGGGATTTCTACACACATAGCTATCTTTCTTTGTATAAATTTTTCTTACTTTTATGACACCATCCTCTTACTAGGATGCCTGTCTCCTTTGTACAAAACACTTACTCAAAGTAAATACAAAGATGTCTCTTTCAAAGTGCAAAAAACTATTTGTCTTTTTCTTTTACACTGGTGTTTTTATTTGCAAAAACGTCCAATGATTCATTGATGAACATATGCATTTGAACATAATTACTGTTTACAAATAAACAGGATGAAAAAGAATAATTACTGACACAATGAAAGGATAGGAAAACGTCTTTAGGCTATTCCAGGGGAAACCCCTACAGTACATCACCTAGATCCCCTACGGGGCTAAAAACCTTGAAATGCAGATCCCCAGCGGAGTTATGATTTCAAACCTTAATCCCCATCAGAGTTAAAACTTCAAACTCCCAATCCCCAACGGAGCTAAAACTTTGAGTTACAGATCCCCAGTGGAGCTGAAACCTTCATCCCCAGTCGAGTCAAGACTTCTAATCCCCAACGGAAACCATCCAATTTCTCTAGCAAGTTATCTTGAAGCCTAGAAATCAACCAGATAACAGTTAACTTTTGTCTATCCCCAACCTAGGATAACTTCCCAGTAGAGTGGCAGACAACCGAAAACTCCTGAACCTACTCCCAGTAGTAAACTCTTCCCCACAGAGTCTTCATTACTCCCCAACATGAAGTCGCCAAGGTTTTCATGGCTCCCTAACAGAATGAAGATTCACATTCTCAATTCCCTAGTGAAGTTACCAAAGTTTCATTGCTCCCCAACAGAATGAAGATTCTCATTCTTACTTCCCCGCAGAAATCATCAGAGTCTTCCTTATTTTCCAGCAGATCAAGGTTTTCCTTTGTATGATCCCCAGTAGAAGTCATAAGGTTCTCTGGACTCCCCAAGTAGATTTCTCAAGCAGTATACGACATTGCTCGCAACGGATTTATTGTCAGCACTCCAACTTCAAGACATGAAGGATCCTTATATCCCCACAGAAGTTATCAATCCCCAACAGTCACCAAGGATCTCTCATCCTCAAAAATCAAAGATTTTGAATCTCCAGCAGCGGTCAAGGATTTATTTTCCCCGGCAGCAGTCAAGGGTTTTCATTATCCCCAACTATCAAGGATTTATTTTCCTCAGTAATACTGCAAATCAGCTTACATGCACATACATTATATCCATATATCATAAACATGGATAAAACACATTTATTGCATCATACTTTTCATGCAACATAACTTTGTGTTTCAGCTAACATTTTACCCTTTTCAGGATAAGATTAACAAGCCACCATTAGCAGTATACAATCATGATACAATACATATACACTTCAGACGCGGAAGTCATTCTGTTGCTCATTCAGATTCAGATTTCAGATACATTTTAGATACGCTCCAGGCACGGATGCCATTCTAATACTTATTCAGATTTCAACTATCAGATACAGATTAGATACACTCCAGACACGGAAGCCATTCTATTTCTCATTCAGATTCAACTATCAATTTCAAATTCAGATACACTCCAGACACGGAAGTCATTCTGTCACTTATTCAGATTCTAGTTCAGATACACTCCAGACACGGAAGTCATTCTGTCACTTATTCAGATTACAGTATAGATACACTCCAGACGCGGAAGTCATTCTGTTGCTCATTCAGATTCAGATCATGATACAGTTCAGATACGCTCCAGATACGGATGCCATCCTGATACTTATTCAGATTTCAACTATCAGATACAGATTAGATGCGCTCCAAATACGGAAGCCATTCTATTTCTCATCAATCTCAGATACAATCCAGATATACTCCAGACACAGAAGTCATTCTGCTACTTATTCAGATACAGACTAGACACAGAAGCCATTCTGTCACTCATTCAGATTCATACTTCAGATACAATACGGATACTCTCCAGATACGTTTGCCATTCTGTCACTTATTCTGATTCTCCCCAGCTAAGAGACGCTCCAGACACAGATGCTATTCTATTGCTCATTCAGACTCAACCTCAGATACAACTCAGATACGCTCCAGACACGGTTGCCATTTTGTCACTTATTCTGATATTCCCCAGATCGGATACGCTCCAGACACGGACGCCATTCCATTGCTCATACAGATTCAGTCACCAGATATATTTCAGATATGTTCCAAACGCGGACACCATTCTGAATACTCAGTCTTTTGACTTACAACTTACAATTCAACAAACATTCTTGGGTGGCATCTTTAAGCCCATCTCCAACAAGATTCTACCAAATTTCCAAATGGAATCTTTAAGCCTATTCCCTCAAACTACACTTTGACGAGTGCAAATTTACGGGCACTCTAGTGTCCAATCATCTTTTACCTTCGAGTCACGAACGACAAAACTCGCCAATCTAACTCTTCAAGTTCAAGAAGATTGAACATGGGCATCTGTTGTACCCTAAAATTTTCCCTCTTATATTATCAATATTTTTCCTCACAAGACTTCTTGGACTCAAGACAGGATTAGGGTTTGCTCAACTCAAGACCTCATCTTGCACTGATGACCTGAAATAAGGGTTTGAGTTTGTACAAGTATTTTTGGACCATCAATGCTTAATGTGACTTTCATACACCATATTGGACCCCTAAGACTGCTCATACCAAGTTTCAAGCCTTGAATCACATTTTTGCCCAATCAATTGGACATTTGACCTAAAAATCAGCTGTATTGGGGAAAAAGTCAACCATTGCCAATTTACAGTCAAACTTCATAATTTTTTGATCCACATCAACATTTTAGGCTCCTATGAACTATTTGATCAAGTTTGGACCATAAATCCTCAAGAAATTTGATCAAATCATCAAAAGGGCAAAATGGTCAAAATTAGGGTTTTGATTGGGAAATGGCAATTTTTGATTTTTGACATAGCCAATTACCAATTGGGTTCAAGCATGATTTCAAGGACTCAATAGCATCATCTTGACCTAATCACATGGTTCAAAAGATCTCAAATGCATAGGATTGACAGATGAATTTTGCAGTCAACTGATCAAAAATCAACTGTACACTGAAAAGTCAAACTTTGACTTTTTGGTCAAAATCAAATGCCAAGAGTCATAATTCATCAAGATATGTAAAAATGTGAAACTTTTTGATCAAGAAACCTAAAATTGCAAATTAGGGTTTTAATTTGAAATTTTTCATAACTTTGAATTTTTCTAAGTTATGGAAATTTCTTATTTTTTCCCAACTTTCCATAACTTTTTCACCATGATGAAATTGGATTCATAGAAAACTTCCAACATGAAATTTTTAGTCCTCCATGAAATCTAAAACTTTGGTTCATAAAGTTTTCCCAAATGATGCTTGGATATCAAGTTATTAGTTTGTGAATAGGGGTCCATAAACTTTTTAACTTAGTGAAATTTTGCCCTAGTTTAGGCAGGTTTTTGACCTAACTTCATGGCAATTTTTCACCTAGTTACAAGAGGTATCTCAAAATTCATATCAAATATGGATTGTAGAGCATGTTACAAGATTTCCAAAATGTCCAAGAACTCTCCAAGATCATTTATGGTTAGGGAGAATCGAAGAAATGAAAATGGCAATTTATCACTTTTGTTCAAGGCATTTTCACAATGGTTCAAGTTGCAAATCTGTCCTAGCATGCTTGTACTTTGCATTACAGGTCCTAATCCTTTATAAACTCCATAATTGAATGCTAACACAATGTATAATGGTCTTGTTCTGACTTTTGAAGCATTGCACAATGAATTAATCCAAAAATGGCATAAAGTTCATAATACTACTTTGATAACGCTTGCTTTTTCCAACTTTACATTTCTTGAGCCATGTACCTGATCTTTTGTTGCAAACAAGATCCATAAACATCAGGCAACTTGTACCAACTCTATGCAGTCCATAAGCTAGCAAGTACAAGCTTTTGCATTGTCACTTCAAACTTTCTTCAAAAGCAAGAAAACTTGCAAAAGTCAAGTAAGCTTGTGCATCTGATAAAGAGAGGCCTGAGCATCATTTGAAAGAACTTCATAACTTTGTCACAAGAGAATACACGAATTCACAACATTCAAAACACTCTAAAACACAAAAAACCCAAGTTCCTGCCCAAACAGGGCATCTTCTGCAGAACCTTTGCCAAATCAATATTGGCTCGTGCATTTTGCTTTGAAACAATTTAAACACTTTCCATACATCACATCTAAGCTATCCAGGCCCTTGTCTTGCAACTGTGTGCCCTGTTTCACACTTCACCATTTTCATTTTGCAAAGTTGCAGGTTGACTCGTGCAGGGAGATTCAAGCATCTACAAGGCCAGCTGAGCATTGGAGAAGCTTGAGGGAACTTCAAAGAAGCTCACAAGATCTTCAGGCCTCACTAAAAGTTCCCATATTGCCATATCCAAACTCAACTGAACAAGGTATTTTTCAAAGTTCTATCTCCTTATTTGGGCATCCTTAAGCTAAGGTTTGTGAAGCAAAAATGTAGTCCTTAACTTGCTTAAGCTGTACATATGCATAGTTTCCATTTATATTAACTGAGCTAAGAGTATTTGATTGTTGAAGTTCATGAAAATTTTAGGTCAGAAATTAGGGGTGATAAAATTCTCCTTGGTCTTTTAGAGTTAGGTCATGAATTTTATATCACTAGAATCGTGAGATCATAAGCTACCTTTTTTGTGTTATGAGTTTTTGATTTCATGCAAGCATGAGCAAGTTCTAGATTTGAAGGTAGAACGCGCGTAAACTGTTTGGCTGAAGGACAGGGACGAAGCTAGCTTGGGCTTGGGCTTGCTGTCTCTACTTTTTGCACCCTCCATATTACTTTTGCACCCCCCAGACTTATTATTTTATATTTTTGTATTTTCTTGCATATTTTTATTTTTTGTGCTTGCATTCATTTTTTCTAATGATAAAAAAATACCCAAAAATATTTTCTTAATTTTTTGCATTTTATTTTATTTTAATCTTATTTTTTTGCATAAAATATTGATTAGTTTAAATAGAATAGGAATTATTTTCTTAAAATAAATTGTAAACACCTTAAAATATTATACATTTTTATTTTTATTATTTAACACATAAAATATCATTTTCCACATATATTTTAATTTTTAATATTTGTAAATATTTTTATTTATTTATTTGTTGTACAAAAATGAATAAAATAATATTAGAAAACAATATTTTCTTTTAAATCAAAATTAGGGTTTCCCCTTTCAAAAATAATAACATTATTTTTTCTTATTTTTAGGACTTAGATAATTTTATTTTCTCATACATAAAATAATTACAAAAAACATTTTTGCATAATTACATTTTATTGCATATTTAAATATTTGTTTATTTATTTATTGTACAATAAATTCAATTGGGTTGTAATATCAAATTAGTGTTTTATTTTGTGCAAATATCCCCCATTCAAAACTTGTATCCCCCTCCCATAATATTGTTGTAATAGTTTAGATTTACTTTACGCAATTTATCGCATTATATACATGTTTAGTAAATTAGGGTTTGTATGATAAGACAAAAATCAAACAAATACAAGACAAAAATGCATGAAAAATGACAACACCTTGCACACAAGCATCTCTAGGGTTTCAACCACTTGGCTGCCTTAAAACATGGTCATGGTATGCATGCTAGGTATCTTGGCAAAACAATACAAACAAAAGATCATAGTCCCTCGATGACGCTATCAAAAGGTTGCCTAAAAAAATGATCTCGGTCCCTAAAACTTGCTAAGATACTTGGCACCATTTCTATCATGGTCATATGATGACCCACGCCCGTCCCGTTTTACATCCAAAGATAGGTTTGTCTACTAAAACAATAGTAGGTCAACAATGTCAAAGGAATAAAAATGTACAAGAAAGATCTTTAAGTTGGTAGATAAGCTTCTAGTTACTTGATCATTTCAAAACAATCCTTGCTATTTTCAAAAACATACACACACATTTCAAAACATTTCCCAACAACTTTCAAAACATTGAAACATTTTTCAAAAGACAAACATCTTTGTATACATTCTTACGAACGAGAATCATTACAAAGATTACCTAAACAAAGGCCTCTTTTCAAAATACTTTCAAAACCACACAAAGCACCATTTCAAACAATTGAAAAAACAAAGCAAGTGATCTAAAATAAGTAACTAAGAGCCCATGTAAAACCATGGATGAAAAGGGTGTTAGCACCTTCCCTTTTCATAATCTACCCCCCGAACTCAAAAACAATCTCGAAGGTCTTTTGTGTGCTTTTTTACCTTTCCTTTTGGATAAAATAAAATTCGATGGTGACTCTTGCTAAACCGCAACATTTGCAAACACAAACATAAAACCTCAAGTCAGTTCTCCCACCGCATCACAGAAGGAACCTATGTAGGGTTGCTTCATGATGAGTCCGTGTAAAACTTCATCTTGAGAATGAGAAAAGGAACCTGTGTAGGGTTGCTTTATGATGAGTCTGTGTAAAACTTCATCTGGAAATGTATGAGAAGGAACCTGGGTAGGGTTGCTTCATGATGAGTCTGTGTAAAACTTCATCTTGGAAAGATAAGGAACCTGGGTAGGGTTGCTTTATGATGAGTCCGTGTAAAACTTCATCTTGGAAAGAGAAGGAACCTGTTTAGGGTTGCTTCAGCTGGTCGTGTAGATAATTGCCCTGACTTGTTACAAGTATTAATCCCTGACATGAGAAAGAAAGATAGTTTTCCTGGCTTGTTACATGTATTGATATTCAATATCTCCATGTAGATAGTTTTCCTAGCTTGTTACAGGTATTAATCTATAATCACTCGTCCACAGATAGTTTTCCTGGCTTGTTACAGGTATTAATCTGGAACTTGAAAATTGTTGGTCGTTGAGATAGTTGTCCTGGCTGGTTTCAAGTATTAATCTCTGACCTGAGAAAGAAAGATAGTTTTCCTGTCTCGTTACAGATATTAATCTCTAATATCTTCATGTAGATAGTTTTCCTGGCTTATTACAGGTATTAATCTACAATCACTCGTCAGCAGATAGTTTTCCTGGCTTGTTACAAGTATTAATCTGGAACTTCAAAATTGTTGGTCGTTGAGATAGTTGTCCTGGATGGTTTCAGGTATTAATCTCTGACCTGAGAAAGAAAGATAGTTTTCCTGGCTTGTTACATGTATTAATCTTCAATCTCTTCATGTAGATAGTTTTCCTGGCTTGTTACAGGGGTTAATCTACAATCACTCGTCCGCAGATAGTTTTCTTGGCTTGTTACAGGTATTAATCTGGAACTTGAAAATTGTTGGTCATTGAGATAGTTGTCCTAGCTGGTTTCAGGTATTAATCTCTGACCTGAGAAAGAAAGATAGTTTTCCTGGCTTGTTACAGGTATTAATCTTCAATCTCTTCAGGTAGATAGTTTTCCTGGCTTGTTACAGGTATTAATCTGGAACTTGAAAATTGTTGGTCATTGAGATAGTTGTCCTGTCTGTTTTCAGGTATTAATCTCTGACCTGAGAAAGAAAGATAGTTTTCCTGGCTTATTACTGGTATTAATCTTCAATATCTTCATGCAGATAGTTTTCCTGGCTTGTTACATGTATTAATCTACAATCACTCGTCCACAAATAGTTTTCCTGGCTTGTTACAGGTATTAATCTGGAACTTGAAAATTGTTAATGGTAGCCATCTATTGATTGACCTTTTCCTGAAAAGGTAAAATGTTAGCTGTATGCAATGTCATGGTGTATGAAATGCATGGTGTCATGATGTTCTCAAAATAAACGAGATTGTGTCATATGCACTTATCATGTATGTAAATAGGATGAATGAAATGTGAAATGTTTATTGAAGTGTATCTTTGTCTGGGAAAATAAATCCTTGACAAATGCTGGGGAGTCATTAAATCCCGGACTGCTATTGAAGAGTAGGTGTGTCTTCAAAGTTTGCTTAGAATGTTTCTATCGGGGATTCCTGTTTTGTTGTTTGAGGAGAAATCTACTGGGGAATATTGAAAACTCTGTGGAGAATGTTGGTTCCTGCTTGGGGAAAAGAGTTCAGGAGTCTCGGTTGTCTGTTGCTCTACTGGGGGTTATCTCTTAATGGGAAGGACGAAGTTGAACTGATATCTGGTCGGGTCCAGGCTTCATAGTAACTTGCTAGAAAAGATGAAGTTAAACTGATATCTGGTCTGGTCCAGGCTTCACAACAAATTCTTGAAAGGATGAAGTTGAACTGATATCTGGTCGGGTCCAGGCTTCATAACAACTTACTGAAGTTATCTGTTATCTGGTCGGGTCCAGGCTTCACAATAACTTACTGAATTTGATTATTATCTGGTCGGATTCCAGGCTTCATAGCAAATTCTTGAAAGGATGAAGTTGAACTGATATCTGGTCGGGTCCAGGCTTCACAACAACTTGTTAAAGTTATTTGTTATTTGGTCAGCTTCCAGGCTTCATGGTAATTTTCTAGGGATTATAGAGTAGTCTACTGGGGAAGAGGATTTGTGGTCCTTTGATTTGTAGTAGTCGGAGAGGCAAACTCAAGTTGGGGAATCCTACCGTTTGTTGGGGAAATAAACCCTGTTGCTAGTCTGTTGGAGAGGTGACGACTTCACTAGGGGAAATCCTAGAGGATTCTTGAGGTCGACTCAGCTGGGGAAAAGGTTTTTAGAGATTAAACTCTAGCCGGGAGTCATCCTATGAGGAGGATTTTGGGGAGATTTGTCACTGCCCCTAGTAGCGAGTGTTTGTGGCACTGCCAGGAAATATTTGACTGTACGTAACCCTTTATCGGGATTTACGTTCAATGCCTAAAATGATTTAGATGGAGACCTGCCCCTGGTTATTCAGCATTTCTTGAGAGATTTCTTGGAATCTTGACTGGACTGCCCTAGGTGTGCTGGATAGTGACATGTCATGTCGTGTCTTTTTGCTTAGGAGACCTGTTATTGGAAGTGTCATCCCATCTGAAGTGACTTTGTTCACTGAGAGAGCTTTCGTTCATCGGATATTCGTTGTGTGAATTTCTCCGCTGTCAAACAAATAGCCATATGCAAACAACGACATTCAAATAATGCAAAGTTTATGTTTGTCTTGAAGTTTTGAAAATACATTTTAGCAAGTAATGAAATTTTGTAAGAAAATTCAAAGTCATCATCTAGAGTAAAGCCTTACAGGAGTCAAGATACCTTTTGTAACAGTATGCTTTCGAACTAACCCATGCTTCAATTAGGACTTTTGATGGGTTGTAACGTGGTTTGGTTCATGGTTTAAGAAACAGAGGATAAGGCTCAAAGTGTATTTGTACCCACCCGTTCTTCGTGATGTTCTTCAGTCCTAAACTCATTTAATTGTGCGTTCGAACTCCAATTGAGTCTGGAATGACGTCTTGGTGATGGTTCAGACAAGTTAAGTTTATCAGAAGGCCGTCATTTCTTGCAACATTTTTCATGTTGTTGAGGATTTTTAGTGACCTCTTTCTTTTGATTTGTTATCCCTACTTTTTTCCTGTCTGTTCTTGTTTTGAGATTACGGTCAGCGGGATGCCCTAGTTTTTCTTATGTCTCCTTTGTAGGTTTTGACTTAATGGGCTTTTCTTTTTGAGAGATAATGACTGCCTATTTGGTAGGGAACCATCATTGTCTTTTAATTCCAGAGGAATGTTTTTGATATCACTCGTTGTATACGAAGTGAAAGTTTGCGACTGAACGCGTATTTGAAGTAACTGAGAGACTACCCTGCCCCAGGTTTTGATTGAAGGTTTTTGTGATACGGTGGCTAGAACCGGGACGTGGTTTCCCTATTTCGTTAAGGACATTTTGCTGGTTTGCGTTTTGCGTCTGTGTTCGCAAAATGTCGCGGTAAGCAAGAGTCGCCACCGTCTTTTATTTTATTCAACAAGGAAATAAAAAAAGCACAGAAAAATTCCTTTTTCGAGATATTTCTAAGTACGGGGGGTAGATTTATAGAAATGGAAGGTATTAGCACCCTTTCTATACGTAGTTATCTACGGGATCTTAGGTACTTGCTCATCATTTTCAAAATTGTTTTCTTTGTGTTTGTGCGCTTTGAAAAGTTTTTGTTTTGACTTCAATTTAACTCTTGCTTCTGTCTTCAAGAGTGTAATGAAGTGTTTTTGAAAACTTTGTTTATAAAGGAGTGTAAGTGTGAAAAATTTGTTTGGAATGAGCAAGTACTTAAGAACTAATCTACCTACTCGAAAAAAGAATCGTTATGTATTCGTTTCCTTTAGACAACGCTATCCCACTATTAGTGAGTAGGTAGCACCATCGTTGGAGTTTGAGGGTCAATTCGAAAAGGACGCACGGTCACTAAAGCAATGTTAGGACGTCTTAGTAATAACCCTAATTTCTTAGATCAATTATTGGAGGCAACAATTCTGAGGCAACCATACCGAGGCAAGTTTTCCGAATCGGGACTTTGATCTTTGTTTAGACAAAAGGATGACCACTAAAGCATCCTATACTCAATGACCATTTACCGAAGGCAACCAAGTGGGAGTGTACCCTAGGATTGCGCATGTGCGAATGATTCAATTTCAGTTTATTTATCTTTGCACATTTAGGGTGATCTAACTGTTTTAAAATTAATCATACATTCTTGTCATGCATCCCTATATCATACATCTAACAGTTAATAATTTGCGGAATTTAAAGTGCGGAATTTAAACTACGCTATTACAAGGCTTCAGGTATTTACATAGCCAAAAACAAACCCTTTGAAAATAAAGCGATAAATGTAAATAAATGTCCTAATTAAACTATTACAAACCGTAGGCAGTTACATCAATATGGTAAATAATAAAAATAAAGCGCGCGATGAAAATTAGAACAAGGGCGAACTAGAGTTTTGACCCTTCTATCATAATTAAAAGAGAAAAAATGTTTTTGTTGTTTTTAATAAAAGAATTAAGTTTTCTAAATTAAATATGCAATTAATTAGTTAATTAAATTAATTAATAAAAATAATTACATGACCTATTTTGGTTTCTTTGGTTATTTTAGGAAAAAATAAAATATAATTAAGTTAGTAATAAAACCTATTTATTCTAATTATTTTTAAGTTATTTACAAAAAGAAATTAAAGTTTTACCTAAAATTTAAATTTAATTAAGAAAAAAATCCTAAATCTATTTTTATGTGATTTTTATATTTGTTTATTGATAAAAAAATAAAAGGGATTAAAAGAAATAAATAAAACGAATAAAACATGAAAATAAAGATGGGCCTAGTAGCAAAAGTAAACAGGGGGTGCAATCATCAGAAATCCCTAGGCCCGAATCTTCGAAAGCTTCATGCTCTAACTATGGTGTTTTTTGATTCTTGCGTGGATCCTATGATTCAACCATCCATAATTGTTCTATATAAACTCAAACAAACGTTAACATACCATAAAATGTGATTAAAATTAGAGATTCAAAGTCTAAAATTTTACCAAACCGGTATTGTCAAATGGGAGGCGTGCTAGACATGTGATGGATTGCTCTTGGGCCTTGTAAGACTCTTGAGGACTTCAAGAGGATGGTTTGATGCTTGATGTCAATTGAGAGAGCCGGAACCTCGAGATATGACTTGCACCAATTCTTTGATTTCTGGAGAGCTTTTTGAAGAGCTTTTAGAGAGCTTTTTGAAGAGCTTTTTGAGAGCTTTTTAGAGAGGATTTTCAAGCCTTTCAAGTTTGTATGGCTCTATATTTATAGAGGAGAATGAGGAGACAAGAAATCATGGAAAGAATCTCCCTCATAATGTTGTGTTTTAAGACCATGATCAAAATTTGGAAAAAAATGCCATATTTGATAATTTTATGCCATTTTCACATGTGGATGAACCTGGACATATTTGAAGAGTTATTTCACGAAATCAATTGACATAAACCAGCATAAAACTTTCCCAAAATGGATTCACATCAAAATTTATATTATTTCTATTATTTATTTATTTAATTCTGAATTTTAATGAATAAAAGTATCAAAATAAATAGCATAAATAGTAGAAAATTGTATGGGTGGGCTTAGAGGTCGTGGAACATGTTAGGAATGAGTTTAAAACTTGAAAAGATAGACCCATTTGGAAAAAATCCAAGTTTGGTCAATATTTGCTTCATGCATTTTTTCAAAAATTGTCCAACTTTGACAATGCATATCTCTCTCAATTTTAACTTTATGAGGGTGTTCTTGGACTTTTTAGAAATCCTAGGGTGTCCCCTAAGAGACCTCTTTGGTTTCATATCAATTGGATATTCCATGCTCACGTAATAAGCTTTGACCCAAAAGGTGTTTTTGTTGACTTTCCAAAATGACCTATAATGTCCAAATTCATAACTTCTCGTGAGTGCATATTTTGAACTTGGGAGCTGAAGATAGATTGTAGGTAATTGCATTCTCTTCTAAATGAGCTTTGGATGGGTCATTTATAATAAAGTATGTGAAAGTTATGCTTGGTCAAAGTTGAGTTGACTTTTCCTACAAAACCCTAATTTAGCAACTTTTGAGTCTTGATGAATTATGAGCAATCCTTGATGAATCATGATCAACCCTTGATCAAATGATTAAATATACTTCAAAATGAGGATTTTGACCAAAAATCTTGAAGTTTGCCTGTATGTGGGCCACATTTGACTTTTGCCCTAACACAATCGATTTTCAGGCCTTTGAGCAATTGACTGAGCAAACTTCCTCTGCAAGGCTTGAAACTTGACATGGATGATCTTGAGAACATATTAGGACAATGTTGAGCATTTAGGGTCCCTTGGAATCAATTATCTTGATGCAACATGAAACCCTAATTTGAGGTAGACTGCCTTAGGAGAGAGCTTGTCTGGCCAACCCTTGGACTACCTTGAGCAACTTGGGGATCTTTCTTGAAATGTTTTTAGAAATATGGGAGGGAAATTTTTTGGGTACAAAAGCTGCCCCTGTTCAATCTTCTTAAACCTGAAGATTTAGATTGGCTTTCGTGCCTTTCGTGATCCGAAGGTGGAAGAGGATTGAACACTAGAGTGCCCAGAAATTTGCACTCGCATGAAGTGGTAATTGTCTTGTGATGTCGGGAATGGGCTTACAGATGCCATTTGGAAATTGCTGACGAGGGGATGGGCTTAAAGATGCCATATGAAGGAGTGTCGATCGCATAAGAGATTCCTTAGCGAGAGCTTGTATACCTGTCGTTGAGGAAGATTCCGCTGGGGAGGGCTGATCTTTGTTGAGAGAAGTAGAATTTTAGGATCTTCGGTCGTCCGTATTCCAATGAGGAAACATCTCTGTTGAATTTTAGGAACTCCGGTCATCCGTATTCTACTGAGGAATCATCTCTGCTGACATTTAGGAACTTCAGTCATCCGTTGTTCAACTGAGGAATCATCTCTGCTGACATTTAGGAACTTCAGTCATCCGTTATTCAACTGAGGAATCATATCTGCTGACATTTAGGAACTTTAGTCATCCGTTATTCAACTGAGGAATTAACTTTGTTGGCATTTAGGAACTTCAGTCATCCGTTGTTCAACTGAGGAATCATCTCTGCTGACATTTAGGAACTTCAGTCATCCGTTATTCAACTGAGGAATTAACTCCGGCTTGAGGAAGTGGAAGTGAACTGCGTATCTAGTTGTGTACAGGCTGCACCGCGACCTACTAGGGAAAGGTGAAATCGATTGTGTTTGATAGGTCTGGGTCTTACAGTGTTGTGGACTTCTATCTGGAGATAAGAGAAAAGAAACCTGGATACTAGGGTTATGAGAAGGAACCTGGGTAAGGTTGCTTCGTGAGGAGTTTGGATAACACTGCGTCTGAACCGAGAAGGAACCTGGGTAAAGTTACTTTGTGAGGAGTTTGGGTAAAACTGCGTCTGAACCGAGAAAGAACCTGGGTAAGGTTGCTTTGTGAGGAGTTTGGGTAAAACTGCGTCTGAACCGAGAAGGAACCTGGGTAAGGTTGCTTTGTGAAGAGTTTGGGTAGAACTGCACCAGGACTGAGGAGGAACCTAGGTAAGGTTGCTTCAGGATGAGTCTAGGTGAAACTACATCAGGAAAGAGAAGGAACCTAGGTAATGTTGCTCCAGGATGAGTCTAGGTGAAAATACATCGGGAAAGAGAAGGAACCTAGGTAAGGTTGCTCCATGATGGGTTTAGGTGAAACTACATCTGAACTGAGAAGGAACCTAGGTAAGGTTGCTCCATGATGGGTTTAGGTAAAACTACATCTGAACTGAGAATGAACCTATGTAAGGTTGCTCCATGATGGGTTTAGGTAAAACTGCATATGAACCGGGAAGAAACCTAGGTAAGCTGCTTCATGAGGAGTTTAGGTAAAACTGCATCTGAACCGGGAAGAAACCTAGGTAAGGTTGCTTTGCGAGGAGTTTGGGTAAAACTACATCGGGAAATTGTAAGGAGGAACCTGGATAAGGTTGCTTCAAAATGAGTCTGGGTAAAACTACATCGGGAAATTATAAGGAGGAAACTGGGTAAGGTTACTTCGGGATAAGTTTGTGTAAAACTTCAGGAGGAACCTGGGTAAGGTTACTCTGTGATAAGTTCGTGTAAAACTTCAGAATGAACCGGGGTAAGGTTACTTTGAGATAAGTTTGTGTAAAAATTCAGGAGGAACCTGGGTAAGGTTACTTTGTGATAAGTTCGTGTAAAACTTCAGGAGGAACATGGGTAAGGTTACTTTGTGATAAGTTCTTGTAAAACTTTATTCAGAAATATATGAGAAAGGACCCGTGTAAGATTTTTCAGGATAAACCCGTGTGAAGCTGCATTTAGGAGAAACCCGTGTAAGATTTCTTCGTGACGAACCCGTGTAAAGTCTGTTTAGTTTCAGGAGTTAATCTTAAACTTGCAGGAAGTTGTTGATGATAACCATCTTTCCTGAAAAGGTACATGATTAATTGTATATGATGCATGACATGCATTGTATGATGATATTCTCAAAATAAATGAAATTATGCTGTATGAAATATGTATGCGCATGTTATGATATATGAACATGAAATGCTATTGTGGTACGTCCGAGTTTGGGAAAATAAATCCCTGACTGTTGTTGGAGAATAAAGAGTTTCGCTCGCTGGAGATAACGACCGAAGATGATTGGGAGAATAATCCGGAAGGAGAGAATAACTCCGCTGGGGAATGGACTGACGAGGAAATGACTCCGTGGGGAGTATATACTCTGCTAGAAGATCTGCTGATTTGGAGAAATAAAACTTAGCTGGGGATGAATTACTGTTGCTGGTGATAGTGAACCCTGTTGGGGATTGAATTTCTATCTGTGAAAGGAATGAACTCCGCTGGAGATGATTTTCCAATGGCGACTTCACTGGGGATAATCTTTTAGACTCTACTGGGGATAATCTTCCAGACTCCACTGGGGATAATCTTCCAGTGCTGGTGATAGATAAACTCTTCTTGGGGAGAATCTTACTGACCCATTCGTGGTTGCGAGCCTTAGCTGGGGAGAATTAACACCACTGTCCTTTTCTTACTCTGCGGGGAGTGTAAATGTTACTGGGACGCAGGCTAAGGATATGACAATGACTTTGCATCGAGATTTTTCTGCCCCTGTATCTGCGGGAGAAGGTGCCTGCGGAGGCCTTGTGGATCGAGTATTATTCCAACCTATGAGGTGCTTGGTAATTGCCGATTGAAATGACAAATCTTCTTCTGGTAGGCAAGTGACGAGATGACGGGACATAGTCGTACACTTTAATCCCTAACTTTTTCCTGGATTGTCTATTCAGATTTTCAGTCCATCAGGATACCCTTTCTTGCCCAAGCCGCCTTTTCAGGTTTTCGACTTGCCGAGTGTACAAATCTTTTTTTTGTTTTTATCCCTAATTTTTTCCCGAACCCTTTTGGTTCGTCGGGATGCCCTTATTTTTGCTTAGGCCTGTCAACCTAGCGGGTCTTTGTTCATGTGCAGTATTTTCTGACTATGTCCATGCTCTCAAGGTGTAGGGATTTGTCATTGTTGGTAGTGTTGTATTGCCATACTACCAGAAGATGTTCGTCTGATCATACAAGATTCGTTGCTGGAATTCATGTCCAATGCCCTAAGTGATTCAGATGGAGATTTGCCCCTGGCTATTTGGCATCTTTGAGAGACTCCTTGAATCTTGACTTGACTGCCCCAGATGATAGACAATGCTCATGCGGTGCCCCTTGGTTGGAAGTGTTTTTTCCACTTGAGGTGATCCTTTTTATTGAGAATATTTTTGTTCACTAGATATTCGTCGTGCGAATTTCTCTGTTGTTGAACAAATAGTCATATGCAAACAATGTTATTTTAAGAATTCAAAGCTTATGTCTGTCTTGAATTTTTCGAAAATGCATTTTTCAGTAAGACAGGAAAATTTTGTAAAATGTGATGTCAACTCAGGATTTACAGCAAGTCCTACAGGAGTCAGGATACCTTTTGTAACAGTATGCTTTCGAACTAACCCATGCTTCAGCTAGGACTTTTAAGGGTTATAAAGTGGCCTGGTTCACGGTTCAAGAAACAAAGGATAAAGGCTCAAATTTTATTTGTTCGCACCCATTCTTTGTGATGTTCTTCGATCCTAAACTCAGCTAATTGTGTATTTAGATCCTGTTTGAGTCTTGGCTCTGATATTATAGTGATGGTTCGGATACTGACAATTTATTTTGAACAGGCAGTCATTTTTGTTGAGAGTTTATATGATCTCTTTCTTTTTGATTTTATTATCCATGTCTTTTGCCTGAACTGTTTCTTTTGTGATTACAGTCAGCGGGATGCCCCAGTTTTGTAAGTCTCCTTCATAGGTTTTGACTTAATGGGCTTTTATTTCTGAGAGATAATGACTGCCTGTCCTGACGATTATAAGGAACCATCACCATCTTTTATTTTGGAAGGACCTCTTTGATGCCATTCATTATGCACCCGAATTAACTAAGAAACTACCCTGCCCCAGGTTGTGATTAAGGGTTTTAATTTGTGTGAAAAGAAAAACTCCAACTTCTTTGGCTCAATGGGGTTGACTAGGGATTATCTTCCTTATAACTCCACTGTTTAGTATTTGAAACAACGCCTGTACATCGTCAGCGGGGTCTGTTCAAAAGCATACTGTAGAGATTTTGATATCATTTTCGTCATCCTCCTTCTAAAGGCTTAGAGTTTTTTAATCGAGAGTTGAACATCACAAAAAGGAAATATGAAGCAATTTAAGCATAGTGAAAACAATTTATTCAAAACAGACACGTGTAATGCATTAATGAAATAAAAAAGTTTGACATGACAATAATTGTTTGAATAAGGAAAGAAAAATAAAACTTCAGAATTCAAATGAACAAAAGTGCTTTCAATCCTAGCCATATTTTGGCAAGGGAGCAGTGATCACATTGGGAGTCTCAGGAGGGTCGAATTCGATCTCCTTAGCGTCAATCATATTCTGAATCTTGTATTTCAGCGCCCAACAATCGTTAGTATCGTGCCCCAGGCTATTGGAATGATAAGCACACCTTACATCTGGGTTGTAGTTAGGAGAAGAAGTCTTAGGGTTCGGATGAGGGTTTATCACCGTAATCAGATTCATCTTCAACATGTGCTGCAATGCTTGTGACAATGGCATGTTGATTTGGGTGAACTGCCTTTGAAGTCTTTCCCCCTTTGGCTGATTATTTCATTGTTGTGGTCGTTGTGTGTGTGCCGAATTAGAGATCAACACTGCCCCCACAGATTGGTGGTAGTCTTCCTGGCTACGCCTCTTCTGGCCGTACACATCATTGGCTTCCCTCTTGCCACCAAATGAATTCTTCTCTGTACTCGAAGAGGTATCTTTTTGGATCTTACCACTCAGGATCCCAGCTTCTACTCTTTCTCCAGTCAGAATCAGTTCGGTGAAACCCACTGACGAGCTGCCGATCAAATGATTGAAATAGGGACCAGACAAAGTCCCAAGAAACATATCCACCAACTCCCTATCAGATAGAGGGGGTTGGACTCTTCCAGCAAGATCTCTCCACTTCTGAGCGTAGTCCTTAAAACCTTTACCTGTACCTATAGACATACCCTGAAGCTGAGTACGCGTGGGAGCAAGGTCGGCATTATACTGGTATTGCTTTTAAAAAGCAGCAACAAGGTCCTCCCATTTGCCGATGTTAGCTCCTTCCAGTTGACAGAACCATTCAAGTTGAGCCCCTGACAGACTATCTTGAAAGATGAACCCAGAGATTTCTATCAGCAGTATAGGGTTGAATCTTTCTGACGTATGAGCGGAGGTGTAGCTTTGGGTAGGATACCCCGTCATACTGAGCAAAGACATGAGCTTTAAACTTGTGAGGGATCACCACCCCAGACGCCAATCCCAGATCTCCAAAGTCCAACCCAAGTATCTTCTGAATTTCCATTGCACTGAGCCGGTCTTCAAGTTGCTTATATCTATCCTCAGCAGGAGGATACTGGTCTTCATCAAAGTCTGTGTCATTGTTAGAAACCACAGGGCTAGGACCCTTTCTTTCCTCTTGATTCTCTCCCCCTCCAGATGAATGGGATAAATCAGTCTCCTGTCGCAAATTGTTCCCGAATCTGCGACCCATATTCAAGAGGACCACCTTCTTCTTCTTCTTCTTCTTCTTCTTCTTCTTCTTCTTCTTCTTCTTCTTCTTCTTCTTCTTCTTCTTCTTGTCCTTCAAGATAAGAGTCTTCAAATCTTGTTGACTCTTGGCCAAGTTCAAGAACATTTCCTGAAACTGAGCATTCTTGAGCTTGAAGAGCCTTGATGGCTTGATCATTAGGTGTTTCAGAAGACATGATTGCTGAAATAAACAACAAAGAAGATGAGAAACCTGTAATGCAATGATATGTATGATATATGTATGCAATGTTTTCAAGGATCTCGCGGGGTAAACAAGAAACTGTTAGAATTTGATTGAAGAAACTTCACATTTGTTGAGAGTCCTTCTTCAAGAGTCAAGCTCACCATATCGAGTGGGTCATAGCCACCGACTCAAATTATTGTGTTTTGATCTCTAGATGACATTGGCCAGAGGAAAATAAATCCCCTTTGCCCCTTGCTAGACGTTTGATTTACCATAACCTGCATCATAAACCTTTGAGATCCTTGAAATGGTTAAGGAAATGTTAAGGCATGATGTTATGATGTGTATGTTATGCGTTTAAGCAAAAGTACAAGGTAATGTAAACAAGTAAATCCGGCAAGAAATCCAAGGTATTGGATAAGGACTGTAAACAAAACCTGCAAGGAACTCAAGTTGTTAGATAACAAACATGTGCAAGTAGTTCAAGTTGAAAGCACACAAGTCACACAATAGCCCTTAAATTTCAGGCTGGCATGGAGTTTAGGTATTACCCTCTTTCAGTTTAGTTGGTTCAACCTGTCCTAGTAATAGTAACTGGGTTCTAGAGGTTCTCAATATCACTGACCATCCTCGATCGGTCATAATTCCAGTTTAGCAACCTTTTCTTGTAGCCAGAATCATCGCGAGAGTATGGTCTTAATGAGTGTAGCATACTGCTACTTTTCTATGGCCAAGTTGGTCAATCATAGGTTCTAAGGTCAGTTGATGCTTAATGACCCATTAGCAGCCCCATACTCTCCTTGTTCCTCTACAAGGGATATCGGTATCAACTAATGTGTCACAACAACATAGCTACTGCTTCAACCGTATCGGTCTACACCGTACAGTTCCCTCACAGTCTATTGCTACTTACCTAAAAGGTATCCCCCAGATCCGGGTTGGGATCTATAGTAACTCCGATACAAAGCCCACAAAATAAAGCAAACAAATCAAACAATTGAAAACAATATGATGAACTATTCCTAAGGTACACCCCACTTATTAACTCCCCAGCAGAGTCGCCAGTTCTGTGATACGGTGGCCAGAACCGGGACGTGGTTTCCCTATTTCGTTAAGGAAATTTTTCTGGTTTGCATTTTGCGTCTGTGTTCGCAAAATGTCACGGTAAGCAAGAGTCGCCACCGTCTTTTATTTTATCCAACAAGGAAAGGAAAAAAGCACAGAAAAATTCCTTTTTTGAGATATTTCTGAGTACGGGGGGTAGATTTATAGAAAGGGAAGGTGTTAGCACCCTTTCTATCCGTAGTTATCTACGGGCTCTCAGGTACTTGCTAATCATTTTCAAAATTATTTTCTTTGTGTTTGTGCGCTTTGAAAAGTTTTTGTTTTGACTTCAATTTAACTCTTGCTTCTGTCTTCAAGAGTGTAATGAAGTGTTTTTGAAAACTTTGTTTATAAAGGAGTGTAAGTGTGAAAAATTTGTTTGGAATGAGCAAGTACTTAAGAACTAATCTACCTACTCGAAAAAAGAATCGTTATGTATTTGTTTCCTTTAGACAACGCTATCCCACTATTAGTGAGTAGGTAGCACCGTCTTTGGAGTTTGAGGGTCAATTCAAAAGGGACGCACGGTCACTAAAGCAATGTTAGGACGTCTTAGTAATAACCCTAATGTCTTAGATCAATTATTCATGGCAAAAATTCCGAGGCAACCATTCCGAGGCAACTTTTTCGAATCGGGACTTTGATATTTGTTTAGACAAAAGGACGACCACTAAAGCATCTTATACTCAATGACCATTTACTGAAGGCAACCAATTGGGAGTGTACCCTAGGAGTGCGCATGTGCGAATGATTCAATTTCAGTTTATTTATCTTTGCACATTTAGGGTGATCTAACTGTTTTAAAATTAATCATACATTCTTGTCATGCATCCCTATATCATACATCTAACAGTTAATAATTTGCGGAATTTAAAGTGCGGAATTTAAACTACGCTATTACAAGGCTTCGGGTATTTACATAGCCAAAAACAAACCCTTTGAAAATAAAGCGATAAATATAAATAAACGTCCTAATTAAACTATTACAAACTGTAGGCAGTTACATCAATATGGTAAATAATAAAAATAAAGCGCGCGATGAAAATTAGAACGATGGCGAACTAGGGTTTTGACCCTTCTATCCTAATTAAAAGAGAAAAAATGTTTTTGTTGTTTTTAATAAAAGAATTAAGTTTTCTAAATTAAATATGCAATTAATTAGTTAATTAAATTAATTAATAAAAATAATTACATGACCTATTTTGGTTTCTTTGGTTATTTTAGGAAAAAATAAAATTTAATTAAGTTAGTAATAAAACATATTTATTCTAATTATTTTTAAGTTATTTACAAAAAGAAATTAAAGTTTTACCTAATATTAAAATTTAATTAAGAAAAAATCATAAATCTATTTTTATGTGATTTTTATATTTGTTTATTGATAAAAAAAAATAAAAGGGATTAAAAGAAATAAATAAAACGAATAAAACATGAAAATAAAGATGGGCCTAGTAGCAAAAGTAAACAGGGGGTGCAATCATCAGAAATCCCTAGGCCCGAATCTTCGAAAGCTTCATGCTATAACTATGGTGTTTTTTGATTCTTGAGTGGAACCTATGATTCAACCATCCATAACTGTTCTATATAAACTGAAACAAACGTTAGCATACCATAAAATGTGATTAAAATTAGAGATTCAAAGTTTAAAATTTTACCAAACTGGTGTTGTAAAATGGGGGGCGTGCTAGGCGTGTGATGGATTTCTCTTGGGCCTTGTAAGACTCTTGAGGACTTCAAGAGGATGGTTTGAGGCTTGATGTCAATTGAGAGAGACCGGAACCTCGAGATATGACTTGCACCAATTCTTTGATTTCTGGAGAGCTTTTTGAAGAGCTTTTAGAGAGCTTTTTGAAGAGCTTTTTGAGAGCTTTTTAGAGAGGATTTTCGTGCCTTTCAAGCTTGTATGACTCTATATTTATAGAGGAGAATGAGGAGACAAGAAATCATGGAAAGAATCTCCCTCATAATGTTGTGTTTTAAGACCATGATCAAAATTTAGAAAAAAATGCCATATTTGATGATTTTATGCCATTTTCACATGTGGATGAACCTGGACATATTTGAAGAGTTATTGCACGAAATCAATTGACATAAACCAGCATAAAACTTTCCCAAAATGGATTCACATCAAAATTTATATTATTTCTATTATTTATTTATTTAATTCTGAATTTTAATGAATAAAATATCAAAATAAATAGTATAAATAGTATAAAAATGTATGGGTGCGCTTAGAGGTCGTGGAATATGTTAGGAATGAGTTTCAAACTTGAAAAGATAGGCCCATTTGGAAAAAATCCAAGTTTGGTCAATATTTGCTTCATGCATTTTTTCAAAAATTGTCCAACTTTGATAATGCATATCTCTCTCAATTTTAAACTTATGAGGGTATTCTTGGACTTTTTAGAAATCTTAGTGTGTCCCCTAAGATACCTCTTTGGTTTCATCTCAATTGGATATTCCATGTTCATGTAAGAAGCTTTGACCCAAAAGGTGTTTTTGTTGACTTTCCAAAATGACCTATAATGTCCAAATTCATAACTTCTTGTGAGTGCATATTCTGAACTTAGGAGCTGAAGATGGATTATAGGGAATTGCATCCTCTGAAAAATGAGATTTGGATGGGTCATTTATCATAAAGTATGAGAAAGTTATGCTTGGTCAAAGTTGAGTTGACTTTTCCTACAAAACCCTAATTTAGCAACTTTTGAGTCTTGATGAATTATGAGCAATCCTTGATGAATCATGATCAACCCTTGATCAAATGATGAAATATACTTCAAAATGATGATGTTGACCAAAAATCTTGAAGTTTGACTGTATGTGGGCCACAATTGACTTTTGCCTTAACGTAGTCGATTTTCAAGCCTTTGAGCAATTGACTGAGCAAACTTCCTCTGCAAGTCTTGAAACTTGACATGGATGATCTTGAGAACATATTAGGACAATGTTGAGCATTTGGTGTCCCTTGGACTCAAGTATCTTGATGCAACATGAAACCCTAATTTGAGGTAGACTGCCTTAGGAGAGAGCTTGTCTGGCCAACCCTTGGACTACCTTAAGCAACTTGGGGATCTTTCTTGAAATGCTTTGAGAAATATGGGAGGGAAAATTTTGGGGTACAACAGTTTCATTTTGTGTGAAAAAGAAAATTCCTACTTCTTTGGCTCGAAGGGGTTGACTAGGGATTATATTCCTTATAACTCCAGTGTTTAGGATTTGAAAGAATACATGTATATCGTCAGCAAGGTCTGTCTAAAAGCATATTGTATGATATTATGGCATTGTTTTTGTCATCCTCCCTCTAAAGGCTTGTAACTTTTAGCAAGAGTTGAATTTCATAAGGAGATTAAAAAGCATAGTTTAAATGTAATGAAAACGAATGGATCAATTCAAGACAAACATATGCAATGCATTAATGAAATAGAGTTTAACATTAATAGATAAGTGTTTGAACAAACAAAGAAATTACAACTGAAAATTCGAATAAACAGAAATTTTCCTCGCCCAAATCGTCACTTCACATGGATGCTCTTGAGGGGTGATAGAAAAGCTCCAATTGACCGTCTTATGCGAATTCCAACGCTCCTTCATCGATCAGGTCTTGAATCTTATTTTTCAATGTCCAACAACTATCAGTATCGTGCCCCAGACTGTTGGAGTGATATGAACATCTTTCATTGGGATGATAACTAGGAGCAGCGGTGTTAGGATTCCGAGGAGGATCCTTCAGTGTGACCAAATTCAGATTCAACACGTGTAGCAAGACTTGCGACATTGGCATGTTGGGTTTAGCGTATTGCCTATTGGGTGCATTCTGTTTACGCCGATTACCATATCCTTGTTGATGAGGTGGTTGTTGGGCTCGTGAAGTAGTAGCAATTTGGGAAGGTCTACTCTCCACCAAGTCAAACTCTTGTCTTATGGGAGGCTGAGTAGTGCCTTGATCCCCAATCTTGATCGTTTGTTTCATACGGTTGCAATCATTTCGATGAAGTTTGTTGACGAGGGTTCTTAGCTCTTCTTGTCCCCGAGCTAAGTTTTGGATGAGAGCCATTTGTCCTAACATCTGGATTCTCATTGTTGCTACCTCCGCTTGCAATTGTCTTATCTGACTCTCCTTATCGCCTTCAGGATCGTCATTAGTCACGTTCTCAATAAACAGTATCTTCAACTCTTCTTTCCCCTTGGACAGGTTTAAGAACATTTCTTGAAGTTGAGCGTTTTGAGTCTGGATGTCTTTGATAGTCTGCTCTAGAGCCATCTCTACTGAAATAAGCAGTAGGAAGATAAGGAAACCTGTGTGGGAGAAAACTGTCATGATATGATGCATGATTTGTGGATGCATGTTTTCAAGGATCTCGTGGGGTAAACACAAGAAAATGTTAGAAGTTGAACTTTGATCAACAACTTTGTTTGGAGAAACTTGTACCGGTGGATATCCTTCCACGAGAATTAAGCTTACCATGTCAAGTGGGTCATAGCCCTTGACTCAATGTTGTACTTAATCTTTGACGTTGTTTGGTTAGAGGAAAATAAATCCTCTTGCCCCTTGATAGACGTCTGGTGACCCTGCATCATAGACCCTTGAGATGCTTGAAATGGTTATTGAAAATGCTATGGTATGATGTCATGATGTTATGTACAAGTATGCGAAGTAAGCAAGTTTATATAAAAATAATCATATATGTAAAAAGTAGACAAGTCCTTAGGTTTAGGCTTGCATGGGGTTCGTAGGTAAGTACCCTCTTGAAGTTTAGTTGACTCAACCTGTCCTAGTTAATAGTAACCGGATTCTAAGATATCTCAATATCATTGACCTTTCCTTTAGGCATTGTCTCAGCATAATCGATCTTTTCTTGCGGCCGAGATATCCCAAAAGACTGGTCTCAATGAGTGTAGTATCGAGTATCAACCAATTTTCAGCTTTCCACCTAAACCGATTATCTCACTATGTCCTAATTGGCCAAGTTTGTTCAATTAAGGTTCTAAGGTCAGTTAGTGCTTCATGACGCTGCTCATCGGCCCTGTATTCTCCTCTATTCAACACAAGGGATACCGGTACCAACAAATGCATCACACTAACATAGCCATTGTTTCAACCGTGTCGGTCTACGCCGTACAGTTTCCATAATCTATTGCTACTTACCTAAAAAGGTGCCCCAGATCCGGGTAGAGGATTAAACAAGCCCAAACAAGGAACCAAAATGTAAAGCAAGCAAATCAAACAATAAAATCAAGTAAAGGTGATCTAGCCCTAAGGTAACCCCACTTTTAAGTATTCCCCAGCAGAGTCTCCAGTTCTGTAATACGGTGGAGAACTGACTTGGGTGTTTTGCGTTTTATCGCAAATGTTGCGGTTAGCAAGAGTCGCCACCGACTTTTCTTTTATCCAAAAGGAAAGGATGAAAAGAACAGGAAAGACCTTTGAGATTATTTTTGAGTTCGGGGGGTAGATTATGAAAGGGAAGGTATTAGCACCCTTTCCATCCGTAGTTATCTACGGGCTCTTATTTGCTTGCTAGATCACTTGCTTTTGTTTGAAAATGTGATTTGTGGTGGTTTTTGAAAGTATTTTGAAAAGGCGCCATCGTTTAGGAAAACTTTGTAATAGTTCTCGTTCGTGATAACATATACAAAGTGTTGATCTTTTGAAAATGTTTCATGTTTGGAAAATGTTTTGAAAGTGTTTTTGAAAGTGTTGGTGTATGAAATGTTTTTGTTGTGAGCAAGCGAGCAACTAGGAGAAATCTACCTACTCAAAAGGTCTTAGATGTTCCTTTCCTCCTCCTTTAGATGTTGCTATCTTACCATTCATTTGGTAATAAGCCCCATCATTGGATGTGAAGCGACGGGCGTGGGACGTTTGTATAGTCATAGAAGGCAACCTATGTGACGTTTTAGCAATGTCGTTTTAGGGACTAGATCGTTTACCGAAGGAAACATCGAGGGTCATCGAGGGACTATGATCTTTTATCAAGGGTCTTTGCTAAAATGCCCATGTTCGAGGGACATGACTATTTTTCCGAGGCAACAAGTTAGATTACCCTAAGGGTGCATGTGTGAAAAGTGTGTTTGATTGCATGCATTTTGTCTTTGATTTTCGGGTTGTCTACTTGTTGGTTTTATCTTGCCATACACACCTAATTACTAGCATTTGCATAAAAGTAATAAAAAGTGCAAAAAATAAATCCTACACTATTACAACCATATTAAAGTGAATAAAAATATAATGTCAAAAATAAGATAAAAGGAATAAAAATAAACTCCTTCGATTGGGGGGGGGGGAGAAGCCTTCGATTTTGCTTCTGTTGGCCTCCTTCGATTGGGGGCTAGCATCCAGCAAGTCATGGCCTTTGATTGGACCTTGGCAGCAGCTGGTCATGGCCTTCGATTGGGCTTGTCAGCAGCTGGGCATGCCTTTTGGTTCAGCCTTGTTGCCTTGTTACCTTCTTCGATTGGGCTTGGAACCAGTAAGTCATGGCCTTCGATTCTGGATGGACTTAGTGCAAATGTACCTTTTAATTCTGCCTTTCTTCCTTGGAAGTCAGCATGGAAGCCCAAGGCTTCGTTTCATGTTTCCTTCCCCCTGTCTCTTTCGTTTGGTACATGTAAGTTTAAGATTGCGCCTAAGAGGGGGGGTGAATTAGGTGGTGGTCGATTTTTGATTTATTTTACACTTTCTGGTTTTGTTTTAGTGCTATGGAAAACGGTAAAGTGCGGAAAGTAAAGAGACACGGAGATTTATCCTGGTTCCTTCCACACCCCGGAAGTACGTCCAGTCCCCTTGCAAACACGCAAGAGATTTCACTATTTTGTTAGAACTTTTACAAGACTCTTCCTAGTCTTATCAACTAAAGACACTAACAAATACCAAGAACACTCTCTTGGATTTACAATAAGTCTCTTGAGAACAATCCTCTCAAAAGATACCTCTTGTTTCCAACAATTGACAATAAGGTACAAAAGTATTCTAATACTTAATTCCAACAATCCTAGAAATAAGTTACACTTAGTATAATTCTATGAAATATGATTTCTTGAAAGAGGTTGATCACATAGAGTGACTTCAATGAAGTTTCTTCTTTCTTATCTTGTAAGCAATTCAAACTGTAACACAATGGTTAGAAAATGCTCAAAGATTTCTGTTCTTATATGTGTGAAAGTGCAGAAAATCTTTGTTCTTAAAAATTAAGAAATATGAAGTTTGAATATTTTACAAAGTTCAGAATTATTGCATGAGAGAAGAGTTTTTTTTATAATTTGAAAGATTTAGTATTTAAAGCAATCAAGATACCTTTCCAAATGGATACCACTTTTCTGTTTGTAAAACTTGAGAAGATGCAATGTATGACCATGCAACCATTGGAGAAAAGGTGTGAAGGATATCTTGAATCAAGTTCAGATTTTTCAAAAATTACAATGTGTAAATTGATTGGCATTAGATGTAAATCGACTGCACGGGTTTGTAACGTTCTTGTTTTCAAAAATTTTGAAGTGTAAATCGATTTACATGACGTGTTAATCGATTTACTAGTGTTAAAAAATTAACTCAGTTCAGTAATCAATCGATTTACACTCCATGTAAATCGATTGTTGCCAGGGGCAATCAGTTTTTGAAAAAACATGTGTAAATCGATTTACATGATGTGTTAATCGATTTACATTAGTGAAAAACTTAGAATTTTCTTTAAACTTTAAGTGAAGTGTTGTGGTAAGTGTGTATATCATTTTTGAGCATTCCTAATCAATTTAGTTCAAATGAGAATTGATATACTTGTTTGCTTGCCATGATCCTTGAAGCTTTGAGTGAATGATGCTTTAAGCTAATTCCACTTCTTTTCCTTCTTTCCATAGTGCTTGTTTGTCTTTCATCAAAACTAAAGTTGAGTTGAGGCTTGAGATTACATTCTCCCCCTTTTTGATGATGACAAACCATCTTTCTTTATGAGTTGTTCAGAATTGGAGCAAAATGAGTTTTCTCCCCCTAAGATAGATTTCTCCCCCTATGGAGAAAAAGATTTGAAAACTTTACCTAAAAAGAAAACTAAAACAAACAACCATAAAGTGCTATCACATCCTTCTCCCCTTTGACATTATCAAAAAGAAGGGAAAGATATAACATAAGATGATACTTATAACAATTTGAAACAGATATGAACATAAACTAAAACGCAAATTTCTAAAAATATCGTACGAAGTTCAAATATACATAATACAAAACTAACACTTGAAGCAATTATCAAACAAAAAGCATAATGATAAAGAACAGGAATTTAATAATATTGGTCAGGAAACTATTAGAATGGTCCTTGATATGGAAAATGTTGTTGTAGAGGTGGTTCGGTGTATTGAGGAGGCGGAGGTGCTGGATTGTTTGGATCGTATGGAGGAATATGGAGATGTGAGTAGAGGTATGAAAACTGTTGGTTCACATTGTTCTGAAAAGCATTGATGCGAGAGGAGGTAGAATCATTTATCGCGGTCCATTGAGCATTGATGTTAGTGTTGAGAGATGCAAACTGTTGAGTCATATCATCTATAACATCTTGGTTGGTCGGACCAGAAGAGGCAGCAAGAGGAGGAACTTCATTTTCTTCTTCATCCGCATTATTGCCTTCATCACCTACAACATCCTCTCCAATATATGTGATGGTTTTCGCTTCAGAATCGAAATGAACACCCATCCGAGAATCAACATTTTTGATGGAGATCGTATTGCTGATTGGATCCATTTCAACCCTCTCAAACCCAGTAAAATCAATATCAAATGCTTCCAAGATCCTTGTGATGAAGTATGCATATGGCAGAAAAGTAGCCCTTGTGGCAACTCTTAGCATATGCATCACAATCAGTTTAGCCCAGTTTACCGAAATGCCATTTTTCCTTGCATAGAGAATTTGCAATTCTAGATCGGTTACAGTACAGTGATTTCCTGCTCTAGGAAATAAAATATATACCAGAAAATAATGGAACAATCTATCATCAATGTGATAATTACCATCACTCTAAGTGTCCCGAGCCGGAATAACACCACCAAGACTACAGATCCTCTTTGCACGGTATTCTACTTCTGACAACCGGCCAATGCTGTAGAAGAATTCTCTCTTTCTATAATTTTCCCAGTCAGCATCCTCTGGGTCATAGAGAGAACTTCCAGTATATGGGATGTTCAAAATTCTGCCTATTGTTTTTGAATGCAGAGAAATTCTTGTTCCGAGCACATGGGTATAGCATTTGTTGTTATCATAATGCATGTTGCTGTAAAATACTCGAACTAGATCCGGATAATAGTAACCACGTGATGATATTAACGGTTCTAAGCCATAAGCAATCAAATCCCTATGAAAAGTGAAGCATTCATCGGGAAAGGTAGATAACATACCGAATTTGGGAGCTGAAATTATTTTCCTTTGAAAGTACTTGATAAATCTTTCACGTTGTGTATCCGAGAGGTACTCGAGCAATGAGTTTTCAGAGGCTGCAACAGTTTTCTTCTTTCCTTTTTCTGAGGTTGTTGCTTTTCTTTTGGGAGCCATGGCGATGGTTAGGGTTTTGAGTAAGGAAGATAGAGATTTTTTGGTGTTGTTATGAGATAGTGAGTGAGTTTTGGTGTTATGAGATAGTGAGGGAGTTTTGGTGAGATTAAACAGTAGGTGAGGTCAACAAATCTTAAGTGAGGTCTTTATGAGACTTAATTGAGTGGGGTTGGTCAAGGTTACATGATTGGTCAAAAAGAAGGTGGGAGGTTGAGAGGTAAGGTAAGTTGACCAATATATTAAAGACTCATAAAAATATCACATGCTGAACAAGTGTAAATCGATTGGTGTGTAGGATCAATCGATTTGCATAGTGAAAAATTAAATAAAAACGCTTCAGTTTCAGGGATAAATCGATTTGCCCATTTGATAAATCGATTTACAAAAAATATTTTATTAAAATTGATTTTGGTTCAGTGGTAAATCGATTTACATACTTGGTAAATCGATTTACTCAAAAAGATTTTATTAAAAAAGAGTTTTGCTTCAGTGGTAAATCGATTTACTTCCAAAAAAAATTTTAAAAAAATATTTTTAACATTTGAAACATTTTCTAAGCCCATATATATGTACATTAATGTATAGTTAAGGATAGAGTGCACCTTATATATCTTGTTCATCTAGGATTCCGAGTTCACGACGAATTTTGGAGAATGCATCCTTTGCAAGTGGTTTTGTGAAAATGTTCGCGAGTTGATTTTGAGTGTCCACAAAAGTAATCTCGACATCTCCTTTGAGTACGTGATCTCTCCGAAGCTTCTTGTTCTAGATGGACCAAAAATATCCATGTGCAACAATTGAAGTGGTCTCGATGTTGAAACCACATTCTTTGGTTTGAAAGTTGATTTGGTTTGTTTGCCCTTTTGGCATGCACTACATAATTTGTCTTTGATGAATTTCATCTTTGGTAGACCAATAACTAAGTCATGCTTAACTAATTTATTCAGATGCTCCATGTGTATGTGAGCAATCCTCTTGTGCCATAACCAAGCGTCATTGTTGTTTACCATGAGACATTGTACCTTCATATACAAATCATCTAAAATAATCATAAAAATATTGTTAGATCTTATACCTTTGAGTTTTACCTCATTGGTTGCCTCATCCATAATTATGCATTCTTCTTTGTTGAATTTGATTTTGAACCCTTTATCGCAAAGTTGACTTATGCTAAGAAGGTTGTGCTTTAATCCTTCAACATAGAGAACATCCTCAATTTGAATGGATGGAGGTGTGCCAACTATTCCAACGCCAAGAATCTTTCCTTTGGTGTTGTCTCCATAGGTGACATACCCTTTGGCTTTATGTACTAGATATGAAAATTGGTGTACATCTCCTGTCATATGCTTTGAACATCCACTGTCAAGATACCAAAGGTTTGATGTGGATTTCAAGCATACCTACAAAAACAAATTATTTCTTGTTAGGTACCCAAGTGGCCTTGGGTCCTTCATAGTTAGTTCACTTTTTCACCCATGCATAGTGTCCACTAGCCATACTGAAATTTCTAATATAGCATGCATTAGGTGTGTGTCCAACAATACCACAGTAAAAACAGTTTGGAACAAATTTGCTCTTGTATCTAGGAATTTGTTTTCTTTTAGATACATTAGGCTTTTTCTTTTGATGATTATGAACAACTTGCTTATTTTCTACTATCTTGGGATTGTAACTATTACTAGCCTTTACAAAAACAGAGGGATTGTTACTTGGTTTCTTAGTATTCACATAACCAAGACCTCTTTTATCATTCGGATAACATTGTTGGCTTAGTAATCCTTCCAATCCTATTTGTCCTTTTTCATATCGTTCAATGACTCTTTTCAATTGAACAATTTGAAAGACATTTGATTCACACTTGGTGCATGCAAAGTTTTCCTTTTCTTTTATAAAATTCTGTTTTTGAAGATCAAAATCTTTAGTCATGGTGTCAATTTTTTCGAGACAACTTAGAAGTTCTTTTTCTTGGCTTGAGACCTTTTTGTATAAACTTTTGCATTATTTCAAGAGAGTTCATCAATGGCACCTTGAACATCATCATCAAAAAGATTAAATTCATTACTAACCCCTTCTTCTTCGTCGGAGTGATGCGATGCCATTAAGGCTAAATTTGCACATTCGTCGCTTTCCGATTCCGATGTACTACTCATATCATTATCTTCCCATGCTATGTAGGCTTTCTTGTGTTTTGAGTCCTTTCCTTTGAATCCGTTTTTCTTTGGGAGATTTGGACAGTTTGGCTTGATATGTCCTTGCTTTCCACATTCATAACATGAGACATCTTGTGTTGATGTGGAGGCTTCTCTTTTCTTGAAGTGCTTTCTCTTATTTGCATGAGATCCGCCCTTGTCATTTCTGCCAAAAAACTTCCCAAGTCTTTTAACAAGAAGCATGAAATTTTCATCTTCTTCCAGATTGTCTTCTTTTACTACTTCATTTGAATCAATTTTTAAAGCAATGTTTTTGGATTTCTTTTCTAGATTCTCATGTTTTTCAAGTCTACCGAGTTCCGTTTCGTATTCTTGAAGTTTTCCAAATAATGTAGCGGAAGTCATTGCGGAGAGACTCTTCTTTTCCGAGATTGCCGTTACCTTTGGTTGCCATTCCCTAGTCAATGATCTAAGGACTTTTAAGTTGAGTTCATCATTTGTCAAGGTTTTACCAAGAGCACTTAAGTGATTTGTTAAGTGGATGAATCTCTTTTGTAGGTCGAGAATGGTTTCTCCGGGTTGCATTCGGAATAACTCGTATTCTTGACTTAAAGTATTCAACCTTGATCTCTTAACTTCAACGGTTCCTTCATGTGTTTGTACCAAGGTGTCCCATATTTCTTTCGCCGATTTACATGCAGATACACGAAAAACTCATCAATGCATAGTGCACCTTGAAGTAGATTTACGGCCTTTTTATCATAGAGGACTTTTTTCTTGTCGTCATCATCCCATGCAGTTTTGGGTTTAGCCGTGCCGACACCGTTGATAACTGTTATAGGAATGAATGGACCATTTTCTATGGCATCCCAAATTTATTCTCCTTGTGATTCTAGATGCGCCCTCATGCGTATTTTCCAAAAGTCAAAGTATTCGCCACAAAATAGAGGAGGCTTGTTGTTACTACCACCATCTCTGAAAACGGGTTGTTGATTTGCGGAAGCCATTCTGGATCTCTAGGAGCAGGTTACCTATAACCTGCTCTGATACCAATTGTAAGTTTATGATTGCGCCTAAGAGGGGGGGGGGGGGGGGTGAATTAGGTGGTGGTCGATTTTTGATTTATTTTACACTTTCTGGTTTTGTTTTAGTGCTATGGAAAACGGTAAAGTGCAGAAAGTAAAGAGACACGGAGATTTATCCTGGTTCTTCCACACCCCGGAAGTACGTCCAGTCCCCTTGCAAACACACAAGAGATTTCACTATTTTGTTAGAACTTTTACAAGACTCTTCCTAGTCTTATCAACTAAAGACACTAACAAATACCAAGAACACTCTCTTGGATTTCCAATAAGTCTCTTGAGAACAATCCTCTCAAAAGATACCTCTTGTTTCCAACAATGGACAACAAGGTACAAAAGTATTCTAATACTTAATTCCAACAATCCTGGAAATAAGTTACACTTAGTATAATTCTATGAAATATGATTTCTTGAAAGAGGTTGATCACATAGAGTGACTTCAATGAAGTTTCTTCTTTCTTCTCTTGTAAGCAATTCAAACTGTAACACAATGGTTAGAAAATGCTCAAAGATTTCTATTCTTATATGTGTGAAAGTGCAGAAAATCTTTGTTCTTAAAAATTAAGAAATATGAAGTTTGAATATTTTACAAAGTTCAGAATTATTGCATGAGAGAAGAGTTTTTTTTTATAATTTGAAAGATTTAGTATTTAAAGCAATCAAGATACCCTTTCCAAATGGATACCACTTTTCTGTTTGTAAAACTTGAGAAGATGCAATGTATGACCATGCAACCATTGGAGAAAAGGTGTGAAGGATATCTTGAATCAAGTTCAGATTTTTCAAAAATTACAATGTGTAAATCGATTAGCATTAGATGTAAATCAATTGCACGGGTTTGTAACGTTCTTGTTTTCAAAAATTTTGAAGTGTAAATCGATTTACATGATGTGTTAATCGATTTACTAGTGTTAAAAAATTAACTCAGTTCAGTAATCAATCGATTTACACTCCATGTAAATCGATTGCTGCCAGGGGCAATCAGTTTTTGAAAAAACATGTGTAAATCGATTTACATGATGTGTTAATCGATTTACATTAGTGAAAAACTTAGAATTTGATTTAAACTTTAAGTGAAGTGTTGTGGTAAGTGTGTATATCATTTTTGAGCATTTCTAATCAATTTAGTTCAAATGAGAATTGATATACTTGTTTGCTTGCCATGATCCTTGAAGCTTTGAGTGAATGATGCTGTGATCGGTGGAAATAGAACTGACTGTTTAAAGCTGGTTCGCGAAATATCGCGGAAGCAAGAGTCGCCACCGTCTTTTATTTTCTCCAACGTGGACAGGACAAAAGCACAACAAAATTCCTTATGAGATTGTTTCTCGGTTCGGGAGGTAGATTTATAGAAAGGGAAGGTGTTAGCACCCTTTCTATCCATGGTTATCCATGGGCTCTTAGATACTTGCTCTTATGTTTTCAAAATGATGTTTGCTTTTCAAAATGTGAGTGGGTTTGAAAAAGTTTCATTGAAAGATTTCTGAATAACTCTTGTATCTGTCCTCAAGAGTGTTTGAAAAATTTGTTTTGAAAGCTTTTGAAAGCGTCGGTGTGAAAAGATTTTTGACTTGTTTTTTAGAGAGCAAGTATCCATGAGTCATCTAACTACCCTAAGGAATTAGGCTGTGTAAAAGTCCTTAAGGTAGTGCCATCCCACCATTGAGAGGTATGTAGCACCACCGTTGGAGGTGTTCGGGTCAATTCGATTGTAGGGACAGTGTGGTCACCGAAGCAACAGTTAGGACACCTTAGAAGCAACTCTAATGTCCTAGATCCTTTTTAATCCGAGACAACCGTTTCGAGGCAACTGGATCATGGACATAAGAGTGACCGCTAAAACGTCCTATACTTGACGACCACGTTTCGAAGGCAACGAGTGAGGCGTACCCTAGAAGAGGTGTGTGTATTGTGTGTTGTTTTCATGTTATGTTTTATCTTTGATCATGGCATTGTGAGCTACGCGTTGTTTTTAGTTATCATACATTCTTTCATGCAAGTTTAGCAGTTAGGAGTGCGGAAAATTAAATACAGAAAGATAAAAGCTACGCTATTACAAGGCGCGGGTCTATACATCGCCAAAATACAAAGACCCGTTTTGATAAAAATGCGGAAAGTAAAAAATGCGGTAAACCTAATTACTATTACATCCTTGAACAGTTACATAATAATCAATAAGAAAATAATGCGGGGAAAGAATTAAAATCAGGACGTCCGAGGGTTTTGACCCTTTGCTTGAAATTAAATTAAATTAGGACTTAATTATTATTTAATTAAAGAAAAGAAAGTGCGTTTTTATGTTTTTGTATTTAATGAAATAAAGAAAATAAAATCAAGAGAAAACCCTAATTCTAAGTTTATTTTAATTATTAATAAAAATATTAAAGTTACCCTAATTTAAGCTAATTAATTAATTTACATATTTATGTACAAAAATAATAGTAATTAATAAGAATAAATAATAATCAATAATAATAATAATTAATTAAGAAAAAGATAAAAGTGTCAAAACCTAATTCTATGTATTTTTTATTTATTAAGACAAGTATTAGAATTAAAACCTAATTTAAACTAGATTAGTTATTAGAATTTATTTACAAAAATAGGTTAGTGATGAAATTAATAAATAATTAAATATATTTTACAATTTGATTTTCTGATTTTATTATGAAAAGTTGATTAATGGTGAATTAATAAAAACAATTAAAGCAATTAAAAAGAATTAGAAAGAAAAGAAAATTAAATTAAAAAAGTATGCAAACCAAGGGAGGTGTGAAGGCCCATGTGGAGGTGTGATTTGAGGAATTCTGGCCCATTAGACAAAGGCCTTGTTGACTTTTCAGGGATCATGCGTATGCTGTTTGACCGGGGGACACCCTGGATTTCATTTTGTAGCCATTGGATGGGTGATCAAGGCCACTTGGCAAGCTATGCGTGAGTATGTATGGTGGGCCTTTGAACGAACGCTGCACTAGAATATTTTAAAACAAAAATTATGAATTATGTGGGGGGACCTGGGAATCGAACCCAGGTCCCAATGCTTGCAATACACGTCCTCCACCATCTGAGCTACCAAGCGCGTTTGTTAACATAATAGACAAAAAATATAACATATGAAAAAAAAGACAATTATGCTGGGACGTTAAAAAACGCGCTAAGATTTGAATGCTCCAGTAGCATGATGCCACGCGTGTCTTCTTCCTTGTTTTCACCTGCAATATGAATAAGATAGCGGGGGTTTTAAACCCCCACAAAGCAAAAGTCCAGAAAATAGCGAATAGCCCTGTGGATCACATAAATTGAGCGCGAGGGTTTCATTCGATTCGTCTTGTGGCAACGAATTTGTCCATATATGGCTTGAGGTCTAATTTTACAGCATACGCAAAGCCCTAATTTTTGAACCTTGGAACCCTAGATATCGCCCATGGTAGATTTCGATTCAGGCAGCCTTATCACAATTAAGCTATCTCAAACGCTTCAGGAAGGTGTCAGTAATACAAATCAACAAGCAAAACATGTTAATGATGCGTGTAAATTAGATTTCGATTAAGAAAATATTTGATCAAACCATGACTTTGTTTTACCGTTTCCTTGAGCTATGAGGTTGGAAAGTGTTTGCAATACGTTCAGGAGACTCTCAGCAAGGGATTAGAATCCTTTTTAGGCTTTGAAACGCGCTGCAAGTATGAAATCAGTTTCACAATTTTCTTCTATTTTTTGCCAATTGGTTCTATGGCTTCAGCAGCTTTCACGTGTGTTCTTGAGTAGGGTTTCACTCAGCATATGTATGTGATGCAAATTAGGTCAAAACCTTGGCCCAAAAGTCCATGAATTAATGTTTAAAATCCTTGATTTTCAATCATGTAATTTTCAATCTTTTTCCATGAAAACCTTGCCAATTATGGAAGATCTTGTCCCCTTGGATGATGCACGAAATCTTTAGCATGTGTGGAGTGTATTTGCTTCATAAAAAGATTTGACAACCATGCTTTGATATTTTTCTACAATTAAAACCAATTAAATGAATTAATAATAATAAAAATTCAATTAATTAATTAAAAATAAGAAAATAAATCATTTAAAGTTCAATGGGTCGTGCATAGGCTTTGGGTAATGATTCAAGAAAGAATTTGAGGCCCATTAGCAAAATTGAAGCTTTTTAGGCAAAGTTGACTTTTGAAGGTTCCCAAAAATTTCCCAACTTCTCCAATGCATATCTTGCTCAATTTTGAAGCTATGAACATGTTCTTGGACATTTTGGAAAGGTCTTGAAGTCCTCTAACCAATGTCTTTGGTCCCATGTCATTTTGATTTACCAATCTGAAGTTATGGTCTTTGACTTAAAGTGCCTTTTTGTTGACTTTTGAAAATGACCTATAATGTTGAAATTGATAACTTTTTGTGAGAGTATTTCTTGGACTTGGAGTGTGAAGATAAGTTGTAGGAAATGTCATCCCCTTCAAAATGAGCTTTGGATGGGATTTTTCTGATAAACCATGAAGAAGTTATGCCTTGGTCAATTTGCAGTTGACTTTTCAGCTGTCCAAAAATAGAAACTTTTGCATCTTGAGACTTTTTGAGCCATGCTTGTGGAATCATGATCAAGACTTGATCAAATGATGATTGTGGCTTCAAAATAAGATGTTGACCAAATTTTTTGACTTTTGACTGTCAAATGACCATTTTGCCCCTACAGTTGACTGTGGAGCAATTAGGGTTTTTGCCTGTGCAATTTGATGTTGTGAGTCTTGAAACTTGACATATGGATGCTTGACAATGTATGTAGGCATATGGGACTTGATTGGACCCTTGGAAACCTCAATTTCTTTGCCAGAATCAAAACCCTAATTTTGACTGTGTTAGGAGGCAATTGGACTGTGCAATCCTTGAGAGATTTTGAAGCTTGATCTTGCCAAATCTTGAAGAATATGGGAGGGCAAATTTTGGGGTACAACAGTTGCCCCTGTTCAATCTTCTTAGACCTGAGGATGTAGATTGGCCGGCGTGCCTTTTGTAATCCGAAGGTGGAAGATGATTGAACACTAGAGTGCCCAGAAATTTGCACTCACATAGTAGAGTGTTAGCAGTGTGATGTCGGGAATGGGCTTACAGATGCCATTTGGAGAGATGATGGATAGGAGGATGGGCTTATAGATGCCATCTGGAAATGTGACAGAACCTTGTCGGGAATGGGCTTATAGATGTCATTTGGAACTGTAATGGTATGTGGATGGGCTTATAGATGCCATCTACGTGTCGATCGCGTAAGAGATTCCTTAGCGAGAACTTGCGTACCTGAGAAAGAAAATAATTACCTGGCCTGTTACAGGGGTTGATCTTTAAACTCTTTACATGGATGTGCCCTGGCTGGATACAGGTATCGAATCTTCAATCAGTTACTCACAGATGTGCCCTGGCTAGATATAGGAATCGAATCTTTAAACTCTTCAGACGTGCCCTGGCAGGATACAGGAATCGAGTCCGGAAAATAATCGTCAACAGATACACCCTGACAGGATACAGGAATCGGATCTTCAAACTCTTCAGACGTGCCCTGGCAGGATACAGGAATCGAGTCCGGAAAATAGTCGTCAATCGATACACCCTGGCAGGATACAGGAATCAGATCTTCAAACTCTTCAGACGTGCCCTGGCAGGATACAGGAATCGAATCCGGAAAATAGTCGTCAGCAGATACACCCTGGCAGGATACAGGAATCAGATCTTCAAACTCTTCAGACGTGCCCTGGCAGGATACAGGAATCGAGTCCGGAAAATAGTCGTCAACAGATACACCCTGGCAGGATACACGAATCGAATCTTTAAACTCTTCAGACGTGCCCTGGCAGGATACATGAATCGAGTCCGGAAATAGTCGTCAACAGATACACCCTGGCAGGATACAGGAATCTGATCTTCAAACTCTTCAGACGTGCCCTGGCAGGATACAGGAATCGAGTCCGGAAAATAGTCGTCAACAGATACATCCTGGCAGGATACAGGAATCAGATCTTCAAACTCTTCAGACGTGCCCTGGCAGGATACAGGAATCGAGTCCGGAAATAGTCGTCAACAGATACACCCTGGCAGGATACAGGAATCAGATCTTCAAACTCTTCAGACGTGCCCTGGCAGGATACAGGAATCGAGTCCGGAAAATAGTCGTCAACAGATACACCCTGGCAGGATACATGAATCAGATCTTCAAACTCTTCAGACGTGCCCTGGCAGGATACAAGAATCGAATCCAGAAAATAGTCGTCAACAGATACACCCTGGAAGGATACAGGAATCGGATCTTCAAACTCTTCAAACGTGCCCTGGCAGGATACAGGAATCGAGTCCGAAAATAGTCGTCAACAGATACACCCTGGCAGGATACAGGAATCGGATCTTCAAACTCTTCAGACGTGCCATGGCAGGATACAGGAATCGAGTCCGGAAAATAGTTGTCAACAGATACACCCTGGAAGGATACAGGAATCGGATCTTCAAACTCTTCAGACGTGCCCTGGCAGGATACAGGAATCGAGTCCGGAAAATAGTCGTCAACAGATACACCCTGGCAGGATACAGGAATCGGATCTTCAAACTCTTCAGACGTGCCCTGGCAGGATACAGGAATCGAGTCCGGAAAATAGTCGTCAACAGATACACCCTGGCAGGATACAGGAATCGGATCTTCAAACTCTTCAGACGTGCCCTGGCAGGATACAGGAATCGAGTCCGGAAAATAGTCGTCAACAGATACACCCTGGCAGGATACAGGAATCGGATCTTCAAACTCTTGAGACGTGCCCTGGCAGGATACAGGAATCGAGTCCGGAAAATAGTCGTCAACAGATACACCCTGGCAGGATACAGGAATCGAATCTTCAAACTCTTCAGACGTGCCCTGGCATGATACAGGAATCGAGTCCGGAAAATAGTCGTCAACAGATACACCCTGGCAGGACACAGGAATCGGATCTTCAAACTCTTCAGACGTGCCCTGGCAGGATACAGGAATCGAGTTCAGAAAATGATTGCTCACAGACATGCCCTGGCTAGATACAGGTAACGAATCTGGAATTGCGACAGTCGATAGTAATTATCCTTGGATGGACCTTTGTATTGACCTTTGTCCTGAAAGGCCAAAACGTTAGTGATATGCAATGTCATGATGTATGACATGCGTGATGTTCTCAGAATAAATGAGATTGTATGTCCATGATGCGTATGTGCATGCTATAATGTATGAAGATGTGATGTTTATGACTGTATTTTCGTCTAGGAACGTAAATCCTTGACGGGTGCCGGGAAGTCAAATCCTGGGCTGACGTTGAAGAGCGAAGTTCTTCATTTCCACTGGGGGTGATGGTTGCAAGAATAAACTGATAGGAGAAGATGACTCCGTTGAGGAATAAACTTGTTGGAGAGATTATTCTGCGGGGAATACTCTGTGGGGAATGCTCTGTGGGAAGAGAGGCACTTTGCTTGAGATGTTGATGATAACTCCGCTGGGGATACCTTTGTTGAGGTTTGATGAACTCCGCTGGGGATAGGAAGACTTCACCGGGGACGATCTTTCCGTGGTAATTGGCTGGGGATAACCCAGTTATATCCTGGTGGGGAAATAACCTTTGAATAAAGCCGGGGAGGCGCGTTCGTACTCTGCAGGTGTAAGCTTCCAGAATCTACTGGGGATAAGCTTCCTGAATCTACTGGGGAGATTGACTGAACTCTCCTGGGGAAACTTTTTAGATTGGCCTGGGGAATGGCTCCATTGGATGTTCTGTACACCGCTGGGGAACAATCTTAGATCAAGATTGCCGGGGATGCTTGCTAGGAATGTCTGTATACTCCGTTGGGGAATGTTGAGATCTTCGGGGGATAATCCAACTTCCTTAAGGCTTACTGAGGATAACTCTGCTCGGGGAGAGTGTCGTTGACTTGCTGTAGATATTGTGCCTTGTAGGGCTTATGGGAATCCAACTCTGCTTGGGAGGGAGTATTACTGATTCTTGTCTTACTCGGCGGGGAGTGAAGGTATCTGGGTTACGTTCTTCAGGCGAACTTACCTTGGTACCTTGGTGGACAGAGCAATTAGATTGCTTAGACAACTCATTATTGCCCCTGTGTCTGATGTTACCTGTAATTAATCCTTTGTTTCGTATTCAAATATTTATGAGTTAGCAATTAGTGTCAAATGCATATATCACAATTGAACATTGGACGTTCTTCACAAAACAAAACAGAAAAAGGAAAAAACAATTGGCAATTGGTCTGAAAAAAGTGGATTTGTATTGATTTTTGAATTTGCCTGTAGATAGGCGTTTATGTACAAGAGGCTGACGTCCTAGTAAGAGAACGCCGCCGAACGACAGAGTTTATACAATTTGTACAAAGAAAACAAAACAGCTGTGTGAAGAAAGATAATCCCACTGGGTTCCAACTCTGCTATCGCCTTTATATCTTCGAGCGTCTCATCACTTGGCTGCTTAGTTGAAGATGAAGCTGACTGATCGATGCCGTTTGAACCTGATGTTGATACCGGATTCTGGATGCAAGGTGATCCAATGAGACATAGTATTACGCTTTAATCCCTAACTTTTTCCTGGACCGCCCTTTCGGGTTTTCAGTCCACCGGGATACCCATTTTTGCCCAAGCCGCCTTTTCAGGTTTTCGACTTGCCGGGTGTACAGATTTTTTTCATTTCATCCCTTATTTTTGCCCGAACCCTTTTGGTTCATCGGGAAGCCCTAATTTTTGCCTAGGTATGTCAACCTAGCGGGTCTTTTATCATGCGTAGTATCTTTTTACTATGTCTGCATTGGCGGGGTGAGGAAGGTCGTCACCATCCATGGTGGTTAGAATCATGGCTCCTCCTGAGAACACATGTTTAACCACAAATGGCCCTTCGTATGTGGGGGTCCATTTGCCCCTGGGATCGCTTTGAGGAAGAATGATGCGCTTGATTACCAGGTCTCCAACTTGATACTCTTGTGGTCTGACTTTCTTGTTAAATGCCCTGATCATCCGTTTTTGGTACGTTTGACCATGACAAATAGCAGTGAGCCTCTTTTCGTCAATTAGGTTTAATTGATCAAGTCGAGTCTGGATCTAGTCATCTTCGCTCAAGCCTGCATCCTTCATTATCCGGAGAGAGGGTATCTGGACTTCAATCGGCAAGACTGCCTCCATGCCATAGACCAAGGAAAAAGGAGTTGCCCCGGTTGACGTTCTTGCTGAGGTACGGTACCCATGAAGAGCAAACGGTAACATCTCGTGCCAATCTTTGTACGTCACTGTCATCTTCTGCACAATCTTTTTGATATTCTTATTAGCTGCTTCTACAGCCCCATTCATCTTCGGCCAGTAAGGAGAAGAGTTGTGGTGCTGTATCTTGAATTGCTCGCAGAGCTCAATGATCATCTTGTTGTTAAGATTGGTACAATTGTTCGTAATGATCCTTTCTGGGATGCCGTATCGACAGATCAGGTTATGCCGAATGAACCGTGCCACGACATTCTTGGTTGCAGTGGCGTAGGAAGCTGCTTCAACCCACTTTGTAAAGCAATCGATCGCCACCAGGATGAAGCGATGCCCGTTGGATGCCGTAGGTTTAATCTCGCCGATCATATCAATGCCCCACATTGCAAAAGGCCAAGGTGCAGTCAAGACATTCAGAGGGACTGGAGGAACGTGCATCTTATCTGCATATATCTGGCACTTATGACATGTCCGGGAATGTTGATAACAATCAGCTTCCATTGTGGACCAGAAATATCCTGCCCGAAGGATTTTCTTTGCCATGGCGTGTCCACTGGAATGCGTTCCGAAGGTACCTTCATGCAGCTCTTCCATGATCTTTTCTGCTTCAGTCTTATCCATACAACGCAGTAAGGTCGAATCATGGTTTCGCTTGTATAGAATGCCATTGCTGAGGAAGAACTTTACTGCGAACCTTCTCAGAAACTTTTTGTCGTTGACAGATGCGCCTTCAGGGTATTCTTGAGCTTCCAAGTACCTCTTCACTTCATGATACCAAGGTTTTTCAGTTACTACCTCAACTTCAAGATCACAACAATATGCAGGTTCGTCCAACTTCCAGATAATGATCCGGGGAGCCTCATTGTCCCATTTGACTCTGAACATAGAAGACATCGTAGCCAGCGCATCCGCCAACTGATTCTCCTCTCTTGGGAAGTGTTCAAAAGTTATCTCTGTGAAATGGGGGATCAATGTCAACACTAACTCCTTGTAAGGAATAAGATTTGGGTGTTTCATATCCCACTCGCCTTTGATCTGATTGATCACGAGAGCGGAATCTCCGAAGACACTCAGAAACTTGATCCTTAGGTCAATTGCAGCTTAAAGACCCATGATGCACGCCTCATACTCCGCCATGTTGTTGGTGCAGTTGAAACATAGTCGGGCAGTGAGTGGAGTATGAGTGCCTTTTGGGGATATGATCACAGCGCCGATACCGTTACCCAAAGTGTTTGAGGCTCCGTCAAAGTGCATAGACCATCGGGATCCTTCCTCAGGTCCTTCATCCGGTCCAGGTACTTCATAATCAGTCACTACCATGATGTTCTCGTCTGGAAACTCAAAGTTCATTGACTGGTAGTCATCGACTGCCTGGTGTGCCAAATGGTCTGCCAATACACTTCCCTTGATAGCTTTCTGAGTTGTATACTAGATGTCGTATTCTGTCAGGATCATTTGCCATCTTGCTATTCTTCCACACAGAGCAGGCTTTTCGAATATGTACTTTATTGGATCCATTTTTGAAATCAACAGAGTAGTGTGAGTCAACATATACTGTCTCAGTCGGCGAGCAGCCCATACCAAAGCGCAGCAAGTTTTCTCGAGCAGTGAGTATCGGGTCTCACAGTCGGTAAACTTTTTGCTAAGGTAATAAATGGCATGCTCTTTTCGGCCAGACTCGTCATGCTGCCCCAACACACACCCCATTGAACTGTCAAGTACTGTTAAGTATATTATTAGAGGTCTCCCTTCAACCGGTGGCATACGAATGGGTGGTTCTTGGAGATACTCTTTGATTCTGTCGAAAGCGGCCTGACATTCATCATTCCAACGTACTACTTGATCTTTCTTCAGCAGCTTGAAGATTGGTTCACAGGTAGCAGTTAGATGCGAGATGAATCGGGCAATATAATTCAGACGTCCTAGAAAACCTCTGACTTCTTTCTCTGTCTTGGGAACTGGCATCTCTTGTATGGCTTTAACCTTGGCAGGGTCCACTTGAATACCTTTGTCGCTCACGACAAAGCCTAGCAACTTTCTAGATCTTACCCTGAATGTGCATTTGTTTGGGTTCAACCTCAGCTTGTACAACTTCAAACGGCCAAATAGCTTCTGTAGATGGTCAAGGTGTTCCTCCTCAGTTTGGGACCTTGCAATCATATCATCGACATATACTTCTATCTCATGGTGGATCATGTCATGAAATAAAGCAACCATGGCACGTTGGTAGGTTGCCCCAGCATTTTTCAACCCAAAAGGCATGACCTTGTAGCAGAAGGTGCCCCACTGAGTAACAAAGGTAGTCTTTTCCATATCTTCAGGAGCCATTTTAATCTGATTATAACCTGAGAAGCCGTCCATGAAGGAGAACACCTTGTGCTGAGCAGTATTGTCAACCAGAACGTCAATGTGAGGCAGGGGGAAGTCACCCTTGGGACTCGCCCTATTCAAATCCCTGTAGTCAACACACATTCGAACCTTACCATCTTTTTTCAGTACCGGAACCACATTGGCAACCCACTGAGGGTAAGAAGTCACTGCTAGAAATCCGGCATCAAATTGCTTCATAACTTCAGCTTTGATCTTCTCGGACATCTCTGGACGCATACGGCGGACCTTTTGTTTAACCGGAGGACATTCTTCCTTGGTAGGCAGGTGATGGACCACAATGTCAGTATCCAACCCAGGCATGTCTTCGTAGGACCAGGCGAAGATTTCCACATAATCATGCAACATCTGAACCAACCGTTGTTTCACGCTGAGCTCCAGATTGGCACCAATCTTAACTTCCTTTCTATCTGTCTCAGTACCCAGGTTTACCGTTTCCACTGGCTCTTCATGTGGCTGAATGGCCCTCTCTTCCTGGAGTAAGAGTCTTGCTAGCTCACCAGGCACTTCGCAATCATCTTCACCTTCGTCTTCGGCTAAGTTGATCGGATTTTCGAAGTCATAATTGGCAGTAGCAGAGTCGTTACCAGTGAGATCCATAGTGGATTGAAACCTGTATGAGTGAGTGTGTGTAAATATAGCTGTTTTGCAATATATAAAGAAAGAAAGAAAGGGAGCACAAGATTTGAAATGCGAAAAACTTCCAATGTCTTTATTCATGATATATGGAAATGACAAGTAATAGGCCCTCACAAATGAAGCCACGGTGCCCCGGGTAAGACATCGGGCCATAAAGTTTCAATTTATTGTTCATTGCAAATTAAAAAACAAAGGAATTCATTACTGAGTAACAAAAGTAACAGGTATGTAGTCTTTTGCAGTCCAATTGTTCAGTCCACCGTCGGTCGTCGGGTAGATCCAGCTGTCGAATTCGGATTCTTCCACTTCATCATCCACCCTGATAGCATTTACTCCATGGTCAGGTAGGGGAGCTGTCACCACATTAGGCTTCTCAGGCGCCTCGAACTGAACTTCTTTAGCATCGATATGGTCTTGAACCTTATTCCTCAGGGCCCAGCAATCGTTAGTAGAATGCCCCGGGCTGTCAGAGTGATAATCACAGCGGGCGTTGGGGTTATACTTCAGAGAAGTTGTGTTTACCACCTTCGGAGCTTCTCTGACGGTTACCAAGTTGGTCGATAACAGCTGCGGCAAGATCTACGACAAGGTCATACTAAGCCGAGTATATTCTCTTCTGGGTCTCTCAGCCCTTGGTTGGTTAGGTTGCCGAGGAGCGGCAGCAGGCTTTGCAATTACCACCGCGTTGACAGTCTGGCGGCGTTCTGGTTTATTTTGCCTCCTGGGGCCATACACAGCACTGGCCTCCTTCTTGAAAGGCTTCTTCTCAGAACTTGAGGACGCACCTTTCTGTATCTTCCCTGATTTCATACCAGCCTCTATCCTCTCACCAATCAGAATGAGGTCTGTAAACCCTGCAGACGAATTGCCAATGAGATGATTAAAGAACGGCCCGGATAGGGTCCCTAAGAACATGTCCACGAGTTCACGGTTGTTCAACGGTGGCTGCACCCTGCCAGCCAGGTCCCTCCACTTCTGCGCATACTCTTTAAAACCTTCTCCCGATCCTAGCGACATACCATGGAGTTGGGTACGTGTAGGAGCGAGGTCAGCATTGTACTGATACTGCTTATAAAAAGCAGTAGCCAAGTCCTCCCAGTTACGAACCTTGGTTCCATCCAGCTGATAGAACCATTCGAGATGAGTCTCTGAAAGACTCTCCTGGAAGAAATGGATCCATAAGTTCTTGTCCACAGTGTATGGTTGGATCTTCCGTACATAAGATCTGAGATATAGCTTAGGGCAGGACGCCCCGTCATACTTTGCGAAAGATGGTTCCTTGAACTTATGTGGGATTACCACACCAGAAGATAGACCCAAGTCTCTGAAATCCAACCCAGGCACCTGTTGAATTTCCATGGCATTCTGGCGATCCTCTAACTGCTTGTACTTGTCTTCAACTGGAGGGTACTGCTCCTCATTGAAATCAGTCTCGTTGTCAGAGACCACAGGACTAGGAACCCTTCCCCCTTGGGGACTACCTTTCCCTACAGAAGAACCAGCTTGGTCAGCCTCATTTTGCAGTGTGTTACCAAACCTCCGGCCAGTGTTGAATAGTACAGTTCTCTTCTTCTTTTTCTTGACCAGCAGGGCCTTCAATTCCTCTTGACCTTGGGTTAAACTCATGATCAGCTCTTGGAACTGGGCGTTCTGTGCCTGGAGGGCCTTGATGGATTATTCAGTAGATGATTCAGGATTCATGATGGCTGCTGAAATAAACAGCGAAGAACATTAAGCAACTTGAAAAGAAGAGTACCTGTGATGCACATGATGAATGGAATGCGTATGATTTATGTTTTCAAAGACAATCGGGATTCAACTTTGTAAACAAAAAGGCAACGCACTTTATTAGATTCAATTTTGAAATTTAAATTGTTCAACAGATTGCCCTTAGGCGTTACATAAAATGGAAATACTGAAAAAGGGAAATAAAACTGTAAAAGAACATCCAAAGCTCATCAGTGGTCCCAGGGTCTCCTCTTCTCAGTACGGATGTAGTCATTCAAGGCCCGCTCGTTCTCCAACTGCTTTGTCAGCTTTTGGATCTTCAATTCTTGCTCGTTGAACTTTTCCCGATAAGAATCCCGTTCTTCTCGTAGTTGCGCCCAAGACCTCTTTAGTGTATCAACATCAGTAGGTATCTAAGGAGGGAGAACAGTTGGAGGAATCCCGTCTCTATCAGGATATTCAAGAATAATGGGTCTGACAGCTTCATATGGCATACCTAACTTCTGAGCACGGATGCGGACCCATCTGTAGTAGGGTTCCATAGGTAGAGAAGTATTCGGTCCCAACTCTTGTGGGTCAGCTTTGTGAATTCTGTCCCAAGACTTGATGAATCTACGACGCAGCTCGTCACTATCTACCTGAAACTCAAAACTGATGTGAGGCACCAACATCTCATGAGGCCCTGCTCTTCTGGCTCTTCCAAACTGACGGAGAGCTAGACATGGATTATAAGAGATTCCTCCTTGGGTACCAATCAAAGGAACATTAGGATATTCTCTGCAACGATCAATAACATCTACCTCATCCAAACCTCTGAGAGTCCAAATGATGTCATTATCAGTGAGAGACATTAACCTATGAGCCCAGCCTCTTCCTTCTTTGTTCTTCAGCACGAACTTAGGGAGGTGTGAAATAAACCACCTCACTAACAAAGGAATACAACACCACAGAGTTCCTCGTCTTCGGGCAGTACGAGCATAGAGTTGTTGCAGGATATCACCCAAGAGAGTGGGCACAGGGTTCCGAGACATGAAGATCCTTATGGCAGTGATGTTAATGAAGTTATCAGGATTAGGAAACAAAACTAGACCATAAATTAAGAGAGCCAGAATGTCTTCAAACGCCCTGAAGTCTAAGTCATTCCAGAAACTGTTAGCTTTACCGATCATAAATTTGGCCAAGAAACCCTTAACTCTGCTTCTAGTCACCCAGTTGTCCATTACCTCTTTGGGGGTCAAGGGAAGGGCTGCAGCAATCTCCTCAAGCCTAAGAACCTTTTCCCAACTAGTGAAGGGAGTCTGATCCAAGATAGGGATACCCAGCAAATCAGAGAACTCTTCCAGGGTAGGGACCAGCTGGAAGTCTTGAAAGGTGAAGCAATTATACAAGGGATCATAAAACTGGGTCAAGACACTCATCAGTTGTTGGTCCCTGTGATCGGTGGATCTGGAACTGACTGTTTAACGCTGGTTCGCGAAATGTCGCGGTAAGCAAGAGTCGCCACCGTCTTTTATTTTCTCCAAATGGAAAGGACAAAAGCACAGAAAAATTCCTTAAAGAGATTGCTCTCGGTTCGGGAGGTAGATTATAGAAAGGGAAGGTATTAGCACCCTTTCTATCCATGGTTATCCATGGGCTCTTAGATACTTGCTCATTTGTGTTTTCAAAAATGGTTTGTTTGCTTTTCAATTGTGGGTTTTAAAAAAAGTTTCTTTGAAAATTTCAGTTCGACTCTTGTATCGGTCCTCAAGAGTGTTTGAAAAATTGCTTTCGAAAGCTTTTTGAAAAGGTGTCGGTGTGAAAAGTATTTTTGATTTGTTTTTGAAATTAAAGAGAGCAAGTATCCATGAGAACCTACCTACCCTAAGGAATTCGTCTGTGTAAATGTCCTTTAAAGTAGTGCTATCCCACCATTGAGAGGTAGGTAGCACCACCGTTGGAGGTGTTCGGGTCAATTCGAGGTTCGGGACATGGTGATCACCAGAGCAATGGGAAGACACCTTAGAAGCTACCCTCATGCCAGGTTCCCGGATCATGAGGACTTACTAAGACATCCTCTACTCGACGATCACCTTTCGAGGCAAGGCAACAGTGAGGCGTACCCTAGGGGTGGTGTGTGATTTGTGTGTCAGATTCATTTGCATTTATCTTGTTCATGTCAAAGTGATCTATGCGTTTGTTTTTATTTTAGGCCATTCATTCTTGCATGCATTTATTTAACAGTTAAAAAGTGCGGAAAGATAAAATTCCTAAACTATTACAAAGGCGCGGGTCCACATCGCCAAATTAAACCAGGACCCGATTTGACATAAAATAAAGAAATAAAATGCGGGAAATATAAAATGTCCGAGTTACATGGCTTGAGCAATTACATAATATTTGAAAGAAAATAAATGTGCGAAAGAAATAAAAATAGAACGTTCGAGGGCGTTGGACCCTTTAAAGAAATTAAATGAAATTAAAAATTAATTAATTATTTATTGAAATAAAAGAAGTGTTTTTTAGGTTTTTTTTGTATTTATGAAATAAGAAAATTAAAATTAAAATTAAAATTAAAAGAAACCCTAATTCTAAGTTATTTTTAATTATTTGAGAAAAATGTTAAAGTTTAACTTAATTTACTAAAGAATTTATGTACATGTTTATTTACAAAATAAATTAGTAATTAATAATAATAATAATGATGAGAGAATTATTTATTAAAAAAAAAATGATGAAAAAGTTAAAAAAACCTAATTTCTACATATTTAATTTATTAAGAAAAATATTAAAGTTTTGGAACCTAAATTAATCTAATTAATTGTTTAAAGTTTATTTACAAAAATAATAATAGTAAAATTAATATTAATAAAATAAACATTTTTTTTGATTTTTCTGTATTTTATATTTATTATGAAAATTATTTTATGGAATTAAAAGAAAACAATTAAAAAACAATTAAAAGAATAAAAAGGAAAAACAAATAAAAATTAAAAATTGAGCAAACCATAGGGGGTGTCTGGCCCAAGGGGAGGTTTTTTGAAGTATTGACTCCTGAGTACCGTGGTCTGCATTCTTTGGCCATTGGATTGAGTTTCATGCATAAGTTGTTCTACTTTGGCCATTTGGCTTTTGGCTTTTGGCTTTTGGCCATTTGTGTTCTGGCTTCAACGTTCCCTTAATCTCTGGCTTAATGTCTGCCTCGCCATGTATTGGTGTCATGCATAAGTTTTTCTAGTCTGGCCATTTGGGTTTTGGCTTTTGGCCATTTGGCTTTTGGCCTCAACGTTCCTTAATGAACCTGCCTGGGATCCTGTCTAAATCTGCAGTGTTGAATCTCACAAACACATCAAATAAAATCATAAAATGCAAATAAAGCCAATATATGAAGAAATTTAATGTTTAGGCACAATATGGCATGTATGAATGATTATACCCTTTTGATCATGGAGATCAAATCAACCTTACCCTTACTGGAAAAGTAGTGACATGAATGCTTTTATGCCCTTTGGATCCTGGAGATCAAGCCAGCCTTACCCTTACTGAAGAAGTAATAAGATGTTGGTTTGTAACTGAGATGGCTTTGTTTGTAGTGAGAGAGGGATTTGTAATAAGGATTTCAAGGTTTTAGGGTTCTTGAAAGAGTTTGATATTCCAACAGTGTTGTGGCAAGGTTTTTTCTCTCTTTTTTTCTTCCCTCTTTTTCTTTTTTTTTTTCTTTGGTTTGTGTGACAAGAAGGTGATTATAAAGTGGAAATTAGGGTAAAGAAAATGGGCTTTGAATGTGCAATTGGGCCTCCAATATTCACTTGAATTCGTCACTTTCCAGGCTAAATCGCAGGGACTTAAGTGCATTTTTTGAAGTTGAAATGTGAAAACAAAATGTATCCGGCATCGAGAACTAACTCCTGTCCGAAAATCGACTCAATCGGATAAACAGTGAATTAGTTATGAATTTTTGAAGTTTCAGCTCAGACAAACTTATTTTGGGCTCCAGTGTCGACTCTGACATGTTCTTCAATAAAAAACTGGTATTGATCGGTGCATAATTTGGTCTCGACTTTTGAAGCAAAGTTGTAGATCTATGAGTCAGGGACCTTGTGTAAAAATATGAGCCCAATCCGATAAAAATTGACCGAGTTATGAATTTTCGAAGTTTCGGCCCAGATGAAATATTATTCAGCATTCAGGATTTTCAGCGTGTCACGCACTCTGAGCAAACAATGAAGGCCTTTTGAACACCGTTTGAACTCAATACCTTCTGTGAAAATATAGCCAACTCAATTTTTGAAATTTTGGCGCCGGAACCAGCTCGATACGATGAAAATCGACCAAGTTATGATTTTTTGAACATGACGCAGATAAACTTCTGTCACAAATTTTCTGCACGAAAATACTTGATAAATCCACATTTTTGAAGACCTTCTGATCAAAATTGGCTTCCAGCCGTGAGAGATGAAAACGTAGATAATGTCAAGACGGAATTTTGGCCACCGGAACGGGTTCAAAACGAGTCACGATCTTCAAGTTATGAATTTTTTAGCGCGTAAAAATTGCACTTTCAGCACACTTTTTCGCTATATTTCTTCAAGAAAACTCACACATTCGGATACCTTCTTTAAAGAATTGACTCTTGAGCCGAACCTGAATTTGAGAATACGTTATCAGAGATATCTTGGCGAAAGAATACCTGAATATGACGCGCCAGGTTGGACTTGTGAATTTTTCTTGAAATGTTTTGAGAAATATGGGAGGGCAAATTTTGGGGTACAACAGTTGCCCCTGTTCAATCTTCTTAGACCTGAGGATGCAGATTGGCTGACGTGCCTTTCGTAATCCGAAGGTGGAAGATGATTGAACACTAGAGTGCCCAGAAATTTGCGCTCACATAGTAGCAGTGTGATGATGGAATGGGCTTATAGATGCCATTTAGAGGTTATTGGATAGGATGATGGGCTTATAGATGCCATCTGGATGTTGATCGCGTAAGAGATTCCTTAGCGAGAACCTGCGTACCTGCAAAAGAAAAATGACTACCTGACACGTTGCAGGAGCTGATTTTCAGATGCTTGGTATAGAGGTGTCCTGACTGGTTACAGGAGCTGAGTCTGGATCTTCAAACGGAGATGAATGAACCAGGGATGGTTACTGCCTTAGCATGAATGGTAAGGGAACCTTGGGCGACTTTAACTTCAACCACGCTCGTTGAGAAAAATCTTGGGTGTCTTTAACTTCAACCACGCTCGTTGAAAAAAATCTTGATGGGAATTATTATCTTCGCAGTATTGGGAAGAGAACCATAGGCAATTATAATCTGAAAGGAATGATCACTTCACTCAACGTCGGAGAGGGACACATCTGAAAAGGACTTACCACCTCACACACCGTCGGAGAGGGAACCATAAGAGACTATCACCTCACACTCATCGTCGGAGAGGGAAACATCTGAAAAGGACTTACCACCTCACACACCGTCGGAGAGGGAACCATAAGAGACTATCACCTCACACTCATCGTCGGAGAGGGAAACATCTGAAAAGGACTTACCACCTCGCACACCGTCGGAGAGGGAACCATAAGAGACTATCACCTCACACTCATCGTCGGAGAGGGAAACATCTGAAAAAGGAATTACCACCTCACGCACTTGTCGGAGAGGGGACCATAGGAGACTATCACCTCACACTCATCGTCGGAGAGGGAAACATCTGAAAAAGGAATTACCACCTCACGCACTTGTCGGAGAGGGGACCATAAGAGACTATCACCTCACACTCATCGTCGGAGAGGGAAACATCTGAAAAAGGAATTACCACCTCACGCACTTGTCGGAGAGGGGACCATAAGAGACTATCACCTCACACTCATCGTCGGAGAGGGAAACATCTGAAAAAGGAATTACCACCTCACGCACTTGTCGGAGAGGGGACCATAGGAGACTATCACCTCACACTCATCGTCGGAGAGGGAAACATCTGGAAAAAGGAATTACTACCTCACACGCCGTCGGAGAGGGAACCATAAGAGAATATCACCTCACACTCATCGTCGGAGAGGGAAACATCTGGAAAAAGGAATTACTACCTCACACGCCGTCGGAGAGGGAACCATAAGAGAATATCACCTCACACTCATCGTCGGAGAGGGAAACATCTGGAAAAAGGAATTACTACCTCACACGCCGTCGGAGAGGGAACCATAAGAGAATATCACCTCACACTCATCGTCGGAGAGGGAAACATCTGGAAAAAGGAATTACTACCTCACACGCCGTCGGAGAGGGAACCATAACTTCTGCTGAGTCTTTATCAGAAAAATCTGTTGGGAGTCGATTTAGCTGGACTAGAGAAGGATTTTTTGTTTGATAAGGATGTGATGAAGGAATCTGAGACGATTGCTACTCCAAATCTATTATGAAGGAATCTGGGCGATTACTACCTCAGCAGAATGATGAAGGAATCTGGGACGATTACTACCTCAGCAGAATGATGAAGGAATCTGAGACGATTACTACCTCAGCAGGACAATGGAGGAATCTGGGACGATTACTACCTCAGCAGGATGATGAAGGAATCTGGGACGATTACTACCTCAGCGGGATGATGAAGGAATCTGAGACGATTACTACTCCAAGTATATGATGAAGGAATCTGGGACGATTACTACCTCAGCAGGATGATGAAGGAATCTGGGACGATTACTACCTCAGCGGGATGATGAAGGAATCTGAGACGATTACTACTCCAAGTATATGATGAAGGAATCTGGGACGATTACTACCTCAGCGGGATGATGAAGGAATCTGGGACGATTACTACCTCAGCGGGATGATGAAGGAATCTGAGACGATTACTACTCCAAGTATATGATGAAGGAATCTGGGACGATTACTACCTCAGCAGGATGATGAAGGAATCTGGGATGATTACTACCTCAGCGGGATGATGAAGGAATCTGAGACGATTACTACTCCAAGTATATGATGAAGGAATCTGGGACGATTACTACCTCAGCGGGATGATGAAGGAATCTGAGACGATTACTACTCCAAGTATATGATGAAGGAATCTGGGACGATTACTACCTCAACGGGAAAAGACTTTTATCTGTTGATCGTTCTTTCCTGAAAAAGTAACGAATTAGTTGTATGCAATGTCATAATGCGTGAATTGCATGATTTTCAGATGTTCTCAAAAATAAATGAGATTGGGGTGATATGATGCGTCTATGCATGCTACAATGATGTATGTGACGTTTTATGAATGTGTTTTCGTCTAGGAAAGTAAATCTTTGACGGATGCCGGGAAGTCGTATCCTGGGATGATGTTGAATAATAGATTTTGCTTCCGCTAGGGATGATAACTGCAAGAATACCGGTAGGAGAAGATGACTCCGTTGCGGAATAAACTTGGCGAATGGAAGATTCTGCGGGGAGAAGAGATACTCTAGCGACCATGCTGGGAAGCAATACTCTGTGGGAAGAGGGATGCCTTGCTGAGTGTTGATAATAATTTGCTGGGGATACCCTTGTTGTTGGAAGTGTGGATAGACTTCGCTGGGGATAGGAAAGAACTACGTTGACGACGACCTTTCCGTGGCCTTTGGCTGAGGATAACCCAGTTATATCCTGTTAAGGAAATAACTCTTTAAATCAAGCCGGACGACGCGTTCGTGCTCTGCTAGGGGATAAGCTTCCAGAATTTACTGGGGATAAGCTTACTGCTTGGGGAAGATGAGTTCCAATTTTCCTGGGGGAATTGGATTGGACTCTCTTGGGGAAGTTTTGATATGCTGGGGAAGTGATTCCTTTGAACGTTGATATGCCGCCGGGGAACAATCTTTAGACCAAGACTGCTTGGGATGCCTGTTAAGAGTGCATATATACCGCTGGGGAATGTTGGGATCTGCTAGAGGATACTCAACTTCCTTAAGTTTGATACTATAGCTTCGCTTGGGGAGAGTGCACTGACTTGCTGGCTCACTCTCTGGGGGATTAAGATATCTGGTTACGTTCTTCCGCTGAACACATCTTGGTACCCTGGAGGACAGAACAATTAGATTGCTTTTAGACAACTCTTTATTGCCCCTGTTTCTGAGGTGGGAGAGGAAGACCTGTGAGGCGCTGATAGTTGTTGAGGGTCAAACCTTCTTCTGGTAGGCAGGTGACAAGATGACAGGACATAGTCGTACGCTTTGATCCCTAACTTTTGCCTGGACCGCCCTTTCGGGTTTTCAGTCCACCGGGATACCCATTTTTGCCCAAGCCGCCTTTTCAGGTTTTCGACTTGCCGGGTGTACAGATTTTTTTCATTTCATCCCTCATTTTGCCCGAACCCTTTTGGTTCGCCGGGAAACCCTTATTTTTGCCTAGGCATGTCAGCCTAGCGGGCCTTTGATTATGCGTAGTACTTTTCCGACTATGTCTGTTCTCAGAATGTAGGGAGTTGCCCCTGTTAAAGTTGTATTGTCATGCCACCAGAAGATTTTCGACCAGGCAAGATTTATTGTTGAAATGCCCCAAGTGACTCAGGCGGAGATTTGCCCCAGGCTGGTTGGCCTTTTGAGAGATTTTGAATCTTGACCTAATTGCCCCAGATGATGAACAATAGTCATGCCATGCCCCTTGATTGGAGATGCTTTTGTTCACTAGGTATTCATCGTGCGAATTTTCCTGCTGTTCAAACAAAAAGTCATATGCAAACAAAGTTATGTTAAAAATGCAAAGCTTATGTCTGTCTTGAAGATTTTGAAAATGCATTCTTTTTTTCATAAAACAAGTGATTGTTTGTAAAACGTGATGTCAACTCGTTATTTTATTGCGAGCCTTAAGGAGTCAGGATACCTTTCGTCACAGTATGCTTTTGAACTAACCCATGCTTCAGCTAGGACTTTTAAGGGTTATAACGTGGCTTGGTTCACGGTTTAAGAAACAAAGGATAAAGGCTCAAATTTTATTTGTACCCACCCGCTCTTCGTAATGTTCTCCAAACCTAAACCCAGTTGATCATACGTTAGACCTTGTTTGAGTCTTTGCTCTGATTTTCCGGTGATGATTCGGATGTTGATGATTTATTCTGAATAGGCGGTCATTTTTGCTTTTGTTGAGGGTTTGTAAGACCTCTTTCTTTTTGATTTTGCTATCCCTGAATTTTGCCTGAACTGTTTCTTTTGTGATTACAGTCAGCGGGATGCCCCAGTTTTATAAGTCCCTTTTTATAGGTTTTGACTTCTTGGGCTTTTCGTTTATGATAATAATTTTTTTTTGATCATGACTGCCTGTCCTTATGATTGTTCGGAACCATCATTGTCTTTCTTCGTTTTGTAAAGACTTTTTGGTGCCATTCGTTATGCACTTGGATCAACTGAGAGACTACCCTGCCCCAGGTTATGATTAAGGGTTTTGATTTTCGAAAATAAAACTCCTACTTCTTTGGCTCGAAGGGGTTGACGAGGGATTATCTTCCTTATAACTCCAGTGTTTAGGATTTGAAACAATGCCTGTACCTCATCAGCGGGGTCTGTTCAAAAGCATACTGTAACGATCATGGTATTGTTTTCGTCATCCTCCCTCAAGAGGCTTAGAATTAACGAGAGTTGACATCAGAAAAAATATGAACATAATTTGCGTATAGTGAATACGAATATATTGCTTCAAAACAGACATATGCGATGCATTAATGAAATAACAACGTTTTAACATGAGTAAATGCTTTGAACAAAAGAAAATTGCAACTTGAACATTCGAATGAACAAAAGTATTTTCAGTCTCAGGGCTTGTTATTTCAACTGGTGCATCTTGTAGGGATGGCAGGAGCATTCAGCCTGGCCCATATGGGTAAAATCCACAGCTCTTTCATTGATCAGATCTTGAACCTTATTCTTCAAAGCCCAGCAGTCGTCGGTGTCATGTCCTGGACTGTTAGAATGGTACGCACATCTTTCCTCAGGATTGTACTTTAGGGAGGTTGTATTGAGACGCCTAGGAGGGCCCCTTACCGTCACCAGATTCAACCTCAACAATTGTTGTAAAGCTTGAGACGGTGACATGTGGAGTTTGATGAACTGCCTTTCAGGCTTGTCTGGCTGAAGCTGGTGAGGTTGATACTGAATTGGTGACACTGAAGCCATCTGAGGAGCTCTTCCCTTGTCTGCTTGTCTCAAGGGTGGTTGAATGATGACTGGCTTTTTGCCCTTAGACTTTTGCCCCAGCTGGTTATCCTGAAGCGGTTGGTTAACGAGAAACCATAGCTCATCTTGTCTTTGAGCTAACCCTTGAATGGCAGTCACCTGCCCCAGCATCTGGACCCTCAATGCATCCACCTCAGCTTGTAGGTGTTTCAGCCTTTCATCCTCAGCACTGCTCCTGACAAAAGTCTCCATGAGAAGTGTCCTTAACTCCTCCTGCCCCTTGGATAAATTCAGGAGGATTTCCCCGAACCGAGTTTCTTGAGTAAGAAGGTCCTGGTTATCTGGTTGGAAGGCCATTGCTGAAATAAACAGCGAGAAAGGTAAGTGACCTGCAACAAAGATACCTGTTATGTAATGATGTGTATGACATGCATGCAATGTTTTCAAGGATCTCGCGGGGTAAACAAGAAAATTTGTTAGAACTCGGGTCCGGTAGTTTGGTTGAAGGAACTGCATGTTGTTGAGAGTTCTTCTTCAAAGGGTCAAAGGCTCACCATATCCAGTGGGTCATAGCCCCTGACATCCTTGGCTAGGGCAATCTTCTTCAAGTGTCAAAGCTCACCATATCAAGTGGGTCATAGCCCCTGACTACCTTGGCTAGAGGAGAATAAATCCTCTTTGCCCCTTGCTGGGATAGTTGATTCACCATGCCCTGCATCACAAGCCCTTGAGATCCTTGAAATGGGTTAGGATGTATGCAATGGTATGATGTTATGGTATGCATGGGGTAATGTGAGTGAACCCTGTTATGAGCCCTTATTAAGGACTATAAACAGAAACCTGCAAGAAACTCAAGTAAAACTTGTCATGAGTCCCAATTAAGGACCAAATAAAACCTGCAAAACACTCAGTTAACCCTGTTATGAGTCCCAGTTAAGGACTGCAAACAAAACCTGCAAGAAACTTAGTAAACCCTGTTATGAGTCCCAATTAAGGACTATAAACAAAACCTGCAAGTAGTTCATGCGTCAGATAACAAGCATGCAAGTAGTCAAGTACGAAGGCACACAAGTCACACAAGAGAAGCCCTTAGAGTTTAGGCCAGCATGAGGTCTGGGTATTACCCTCTTGAAGTTGGTGGGTTCAACCTGTCCTATTAGAAGTAACCGGGTTCTAAGGGTCCCAACATCACGGGATTGCTTTCATTGTTCATCGTTTCGATTTAGCCACTGAACTGGCGACCAAAATATTCCAGGAAAGCAACCCTCAGTTGAGTGTAGTATCGAGTATCAACCAACCTCGGACTGCACCAAAGTCAGTTATCTCACTACCCTAAAGAGGCCAAGATAGTTCAATTAAGGTTCCTAAGGTCTGTTGATGCTTCACGACACCACACGGAGGCCCCGTACTCTCCTTGACTGAACTCAAGGGTTACCGGTACACACCAAAGTGCCACATCAACGTAGCAGACTGTTTCAACCATGTCGGTATACCCCGCACAGTTCCCTCACAGTCTTGTTGCTACTTTCTAAGAAGGTATCCCCAGATCCGGGTTAGGATCTATAGAACGCCCAAGACAGCCCCACAATAATAAAGCAAGCAAAGCAATACAATTGAAAACACAGTGATCTTAGTCCTAAGGTACACCTCACTTTAAAAATATCCCCAGCAGAGTCGCCAATTCTGTGATCGGTGGATCTGGAACTGACTGTTTAACGCTGGTTCGCGAAATGTCGCGGTAAGCAAGAGTCGCCACCGTCTTTTATTTTCTCCAAATGGAAAGGACAAAAGCACAGAAAAATTCCTTAAAGAGATTGCTCTCGGTCCGGGAGGTAGATTATAGAAAGGGAAGGTATTAACACCCTTTCTATCCATGGTTATCCATGGGCTCTTAGATACTTGCTCATTTGTGTTTTCAAAAATGGTTTGTTTGCTTTTCAATTGTGGGTTTTAAAAAAAGTTTCTTTGAAAATTTCAGTTCGACTCTTGTATCGGTCCTCAAGAGTGTTTGAAAAATTGCTTTCGAAAGCTTTTTGAAAAGGTGTCGGTGTGAAAAGTATTTTTGATTTGTTTTTGAAATTAAAGAGAGCAAGTATCCATGAGAACCTACCTACCCTAAGGAATTCGTCTGTGTAAATGTCCTTTAAAGTAGTGCTATCCCACCATTGAGAGGTAGGTAGCACCACCGTTGGAGGTGTTCGGGTCAATTCGAGGTTCGGGACATGGTGATCACCAGAGCAATGGGAAGACACCTTAGAAGTTACCCTCATGCCAGGTTCCCGGATCATGAGGACTTACTAAGACATCCTCTACTCGACGATCACCTTTCGAGGCAAGGCAACAGTGAGGCGTACCCTAGGGGTGGTGTGTGATTTGTGTGTCAGATTCATTTGCATTTATCTTGTTCATGTCAAAGTGATCTATGCGTTTGTTTTTATTTTAGGCCATTCATTCTTGCATGCATTTATTTAACAGTTAAAAAGTGCGGAAAGATAAAATTCCTAAACTATTACAAAGGCGCGGGTCCACATCGCCAAATTAAACCAGGACCCGATTTGACATAAAATAAAGAAATAAAATGCGGGAAATATAAAATGTCCGAGTTACATGGCTTGAGCAATTACATAATATTTGAAAGAAAATAAATGTGCGAAAGAAATAAAAATAGAACGTTCGAGGGCGTTGGACCCTTTAAAGAAATTAAATGAAATTAAAAATTAATTAATTATTTATTGAAATAAAAGAAGTGTTTTTTAGGTTTTTTTTGTATTTATGAAATAAGAAAATTAAAATTAAAATTAAAATTAAAAGAAACCCTAATTCTAAGTTATTTTTAATTATTTGAGAAAAATGTTAAAGTTTAACTTAATTTACTAAAGAATTTATGTACATGTTTATTTACAAAATAAATTAGTAATTAATAATAATAATAATGATGAGAGAATTATTTATTAAAAAAAAATGATGAAAAAGTTAAAAAAACCTAATTTCTACATATTTAATTTATTAAGAAAAATATTAAAGTTTTGGAACCTAAATTAATCTAATTAATTGTTTAAAGTTTATTTACAAAAATAATAATAGTAAAATTAATATTAATAAAATAAACATTTTTTTTGATTTTTCTGTATTTTATATTTATTATGAAAATTATTTTATGGAATTAAAAGAAAACAATTAAAAAACAATTAAAAGAATAAAAAGGAAAAACAAATAAAAATTAAAAATTGAGCAAACCATAGGGGGTGTCTGGCCCAAGGGGAGGTTTTTTGAAGTATTGACTCCTGAGTACCGTGGTCTGCATTCTTTGGCCATTGGATTGAGTTTCATGCATAAGTTGTTCTACTTTGGCCATTTGGCTTTTGGCTTTTGGCTTTTGGCCATTTATGTTCTGGCTTCAACGTTCCCTTAATCTCTGGCTTAATGTCTGCCTCGCCATGTATTGGTGTCATGCATAAGTTTTTCTAGTCTAGCCATTTGGGTTTTGGCTTTTGACCATTTGGCTTTTGGCCTCAACGTTCCTTAATGAACCTGCCTGGGATCCTGTCTAAATCTGCAGTGTTGAATCTCACAAACACATCAAATAAAATCATAAAATGCAAATAAAGCCAATATATGAAGAAATTTAATGTTTAGGCACAATATGGCATGTATGAATGATTATACCCTTTTGATCATGGAGATCAAATCAACCTTACCCTTACTGGAAAAGTAGTGACATGAATGCTTTTATGCCCTTTGGATCCTGGAGATCAAGCCAGCCTTACCCTTACTGAAGAAGTAATAAGATGTTGGTTTGTAACTGAGATGGCTTTGTTTGTAGTGAGAGAGGGATTTGTAATAAGGATTTCAAGGTTTTAGGGTTCTTGAAAGAGTTTGATATTCCAACAGTGTTGTGGCAAGGTTTTTTCTCTCTTTTTTTCTTCCCTCTTTTTCTTTTTTTCTTCTTCTTTGGTTTGTGTGACAAGAAGGTGATTATATAGTGGAAATTAGGGTAAAGAAAATGGGCTTTGAATGTGCAATTGGGCCTCCAATATTCACTTGAATTCGTCACTTTCCAGGCTAAATCGCAGGGACTTAAGTGCATTTTTTGAAGTTGAAATGTGAAAACAAAATGTAGCCGGCATCGAGAACTAACTCCTGTCCGAAAATCGACTCAATCGGATAAACGGTGAATTAGTTATGAATTTTTGAAGTTTCAGCTCAGACAAACTTATTTTGGGCTCCAGTGTCGACTCTGACATGTTCTTCAATAAAAAACTGGTATTGATCGGTGCATAATTTGGTCTCGACTTTTGAAGCAAAGTTGTAGATCTATGAGTCAGGGACCTTGTGTAAAAATATGAGCCCAATCCGATAAAAATTGACCGAGTTATGAATTTTCGAAGTTTCGGCCCAGATGAAATATTATTCAGCATTCAGGATTTTCAGCGTGTCACGCACTCTGAGCAAAAAATGAAGGCCTTTTGAACACCGTTTGAACTCAATACCTTCTGTGAAAATATAGCCAACTCAATTTGTGAAATTTTGGCGCCGGAACCAGCTCGATACGATGAAAATCGACCAAGTTATGATTTTTTGAACATGACGCAGATAAACTTCTGTCACAAATTTTCTGCACGAAAATACTTGATAAATCCACATTTTTGAAGACCTTCTGATCAAAATTGGCTTCCAGCCGTGAGAGATGAAAACGTAGATAATGTCAAGACGGAATTTTGGCCACCGGAACGGGTTCAAAACGAGTCACGATCTTCAAGTTATGAATTTTTTAGCGCGTAAAAACTGCACTTTCAACACACTTTTTCGCTATATTTCTTCAAGAAAACTCACACATTCGGATACCTTCTTTAAAGAATTGACTCTTGAGCCGAACCTGAATTTGAGAATATGTTATCAGAGATATCTTGGCGAAAGAATACCTGAATATGACGCGCCAGGTTGGACTTGTGAATTTTTCTTGAAATGTTTTGAGAAATATGGGAGGGCAAATTTTGGGGTACAACAGTCCCACTTTGCAGTGACTAAGCCGAGAAGAGAACCATGCCTCTGGATGAAGGAAGTGGTGTTTGGAATTCTGCTAACCAAATCTTCAAGCAACTCAGGTGGGTGAACAAAATTAAACCGGACAGTGTTCCTTCGCACAGGCATCATGATGTCCTACAAAACAGAGCAAAGGTGAAACCCTCTCGTCTTTGAAATGGTCAGTCCTTATGCAGGATGAATGCAATGTCTATGATGGTATGATGTCATGATAAAGCACACCACAAACATTCACAAAGGCAAACATGATAAGGCACACAAGTCACACAAGACAACCCTTAGGGTTTAGGCCAGCATGAAGTTCAGGTACTACCCTCTTTCAGTTTGTTGGTTAAGACCCGTCCTATCAAAAGGTAACCGGGTTCTAGAGGATCCCAATATCACTGACTACCCTCAATCGGTCATAACTCCAGCATCGCAATCTTTTCTTGCGGCCAGAACCATCGCGAGAGTTTAGCCTCAATGGGTGTAGCATACTGCTACTGTTCTATGGCTAAGTTGGGTCAAATTAGGGTTCTAAGGTCGGTTGGTGCTTAATGACTCCTCAGAAGACCCATATTCTCCTCGTTGCAACACAAGGGATATCGGTACAGACCAAGGTGCCACACCAACGTAGCCACTGCTTCACCCATGTCGGTCTACGCCGGATAGGTCCCTCACAGCTTATGCTACCTAACAGGGTATCCCCAGATCCGGGTTAGGATCCATGAAACTCCAAGACAAATGCCCATAATAATAAAGCAAACAAAACAAAGCAATTGAAAACACAAGTATGAGCTATCCTAAGGTACACCTCACTTTAAAGTATCCCCAGCAGAGTCGCCAGTTCTGTGATCGGTGGAAATAGAACTGACTGTTTAAAGCTGGTTCATGAAATGTCGCGGAAGTAAGAGTCACCACCGTCTTTTATTTTCTCCAACGTGGACAGGACAAAAGCACAGAAAAATTCCTTATGAGATTTTTTCTCGGTTCGGGAGGTAGATTTATAGAAAGGGAAGGTGTTAGCACCCTTTCTATCCATGGTTATCCATGGGCTCTTAGATACTTGCTCTTATGTTTTCAAAATGATGTTTGCTTTTCAAAATGTGAGTGGGTTTGAAAAAGTTTCATTGAAAGATTTCTGAATAACTCTTGTATCTGTCCTCAAGAGTGTTTGAAAAATTTGTTTTGAAAGCTTTTGAAAGCGTCGGTGTGAAAAGATTTTTGACTTGTTTTTTAGAGAGCAAGTATCCATGAGTCATCTACCTACCCTAAGGAATTAGGCTGTGTAAAAGTCCTTAAGGTAGTGCCATCCCACCATTGAGAGGTAGGTAGCACCACCGTTGGAGGTGTTCGGGTCAATTCGATTGTAGGGACAGTGTGGTTATCGAAGCAACAGTTAGGACACCTTAGAAGCAACTCTAATGTCCTAGATCCTTTTTAATCCGAGGCAACCGTTTCGAGGCAACTGTTTCGAGGCAACTGGATCATGGACATAAGAGCGACCGCTAAAACGTCCTATACTTGACGACCACGTTTCGAAGGCAACGAGTGAGGCGTACCCTAGAAGTGGTGTGTGTATTGTGTGTTGTTTTCATGTTATGTTTTATCTTTGATCATGGCATTGTGAGCTACACGTTGTTTTTAGTTATCATACATTCTTTCATGCAAGTTTAGCAGTTAGGAGTGCGGAAAATTAAATACAGAAAGATAAAAGCTATGCTATTACAAGGCGCGGGTCTATACATCGCCAAAATACAAAGACCCGTTTTGATAAAAATGCGGAAAGTAAAAAATGCGGTAAACCTAATTACTATTACATCCTTGAACAGTTACATAATAATCAATAAGAAAATAATGCGGGGAAAGAATTACAATCAGGACGTCCGAGGGTTTTGACCCTTTGCTTGAAATTAAATTAAATTAAGACTTAATTATTATTTAATTAAAGAAAAGAAAGTGCGTTTTTATGTTTTTATATTTAATGAAATAAAGAAAATAAAATCAAGAGAAAACCCTAATTCTAAGTTTATTTTAATTATTAATGAAAATATTAAAGTTACCCTAATTTAAGCTAATTAATTAATTTACATATTTATGTACAAAAATAATAGTAATTAATAAGAATAAATAATAATCAATAATAATAATAATTAATTAAGAAAAAGATAAAAGTGTCAAAACCTAATTCTATGTATTTTTTATTTATTAAGACAAGTATTAGAATTAAAACCTAATTTAAACTAGATTAGTTATTAGAATTTATTTACAAAAATAGGTTAGTGATGAAATTAATAAATAATTAAATATATTTTACAATTTGATTTTCTGATTTTATTATGAAAAGTTGATTAATGGTGAATTAATAAAAACAATTAAAACAATTAAAAAGAATTAGAAAGAAAAGAAAATTAAATTAAAAAAGTATGCAAACCAAGGGAGGTGTGAAGGCCCATGTGGAGGTGTGATTTGAGGAATTCTGGCCCATTAGACAAAGGCCTTGTTGACTTTTCAGGGATCATGCGTATGCTGTTTGACTGGGGGACACCCTGGATTTCATTCTGTAGCCATTGGATGGATGATCAAGGCCACTTGGCAAGCTATGTGTGAGTATGTATGGTGGGCCTTTGAACGAACGCTGCACTAGAATATGTTAAAACAAAAATTATGAATTATGTGGGGGGACCTGGGAATCGAACCCAGGTCCCAATGCTTGCAATACACGTCCTCCACCATCTGAGCTACCAAGCGTGTTTGTTAACATAATAGACAAAAAATATAACATATGAAAAAAAAGACAATTATGCTGGGACGTTAAAAAACACGCTAAGATTTGAATGCTCCAGTAGCATGATGCCACGCGTGTCTTCTTCCTCGTTTTCACCTGCAATATGAATAAGATAGCGGGGGTTTTAAACCCCCACAAAGCAAAAGTCCAGAAAATAGCGAATAGCCCTGTGGATCACATAAATTGAGCACGAGGGTTTCATTCGATTCGTCTTGTGGCAACGAATTTGTCCATATATGGCTTGAGGTCTAATTTTAAAGCATACGCAAAGCCCTAATTTTTGAACCTTGGAACCCTAGATATCGCCCATGGTAGATTTCGATTCAGGCAGCCTTATCACAATTAAGCTATCTCAAACGCTTCAGGAAGGTGTCAGTAATACAAACCAACAAGCAAAACATGTTAATGATGCGTGTAAATTAGATTTCGATTAAGAAAATATTTGATCAAACCATGACTTTGTTTTACCGTTTCCTTGAGCTATGAGGTTGGAAAGTGTTTGCAATACGTTCAGGAGACTCTCAGCAAGGGATTAGAATCCTTTTTAGGCTTTGAAACGCGCTGCAAGTATGAAATCAGTTTCACAATTTTCTTCTATTTTTTGCCAATTGGTTCTATGGCTTCAGCAGCTTTCACGTGTGTTCTTGAGTAGGGTTTCACTCAGCATATGTATGTGATGCAAATTAGGTCAAAACCTTGGCCCAAAAGTCCATGAATTAATGTTTAAAATCCTTGATTTTCAATCATGTAATTTTCAATCTTTTTCCATGAAAACCTTGCCAATTATGGAAGATCTTGTCCCCTTGGATGATGCACGAAATCTTTAGCATGTGTGGAGGGTATTTGCTTCATAAAAAGATTTGACAACCATGCTTTGATATTTTTCTACAATTAAAACCAATTAAATGAATTAATAATAATAAAAATTCAATTAATTAATTAAAAATAAGAAAATAAATCATTTTAAGTTCAATGGGTCGTGCATAGGCTTTGGGTAATGATTCAAGAAAGAATTTGAGGCCCATTAGCAAAATTGAAGCTTTTTAGGCAAAGTTGACTTTTGAAGGTTCCCAAAAATTTCCCAACTTCTCCAATGCATATCTTGCTCAATTTTGAAGCTATGAACATGTTCTTGGACATTTTGGAAAGGTCTTGAAGTCATCTAACCAATGTCTTTGGTCCCATGTCATTTTGATTTACCAATCTCAAGTTATGGCCTTTGACTTAAAGTGCCTTTTTGTTGACTTTTGAAAATGACCTATAATGTTGAAATTGATAACTTTTTGTGAGAGTATTTCTTGGACTTGGAGTGTGAAGATGAGTTGTATGAAATTTCATCCCATTCAAAATGAGCTTTGGATGGGATTTTTCTGATAAACCATGAAGAAGTTATGCCTTGGTCAATTTGCAGTTGACTTTTCAGTTGTCCAAAAATAGAAACTTTTACATCTTGAGACTTTTTGAGCCATGCTTGTGGAATCATGATCAAGACTTGATCAAATGATGATTGTGGCTTCAAAATAAGATGTTGACCAAAAATTTTGACTTTTGACTGTCAAATGACCATTTTGCCCCTGCAGTTGACTGTGGAGCAATTAGGGTTTTTGACTGTGCAATTTGATGCTGTGAGTCTTGAAACTTGACATATGGATGCTTGACAATGTATGTAGGCATATGGGACTTGATTGGACCCTTGGAAACCTCAATTTCTTTGCCAGAATCAAAACCCTAATTTTGACTGTGTTAGGAGGCAATTGGACTGTGCAATCCTTGAGAGATTTTGAAGCTTGATCTTGCCAAATCTTGAAGAATATGGGAGGGCAAATTTTGGGGTACAACAGATGCTTTAAGCTAATTCGACTTCTTTTCCTTCTTGCCATAGTGCTTTTTTGTCTTTCATCAAAACTAAAGTTGAGTTGAGGCTTGAGATTATAGTACATTAATAAACAACATGGCTTAAAGCCATGTTAGCATTTGTCTAGTGGTCAAGTTAATTATTAAAGTATATTTAACAAAACTCAAGAAACAATAAACAAAAGATTAGCCATAAAACATATTAAAGTTTGCAAACAAAAAGGAGACAAAATATGTATACATGCTATGTTTGAAACAAAGGATTCAAAGGTAAGAGTGACTTACCTTGCTTCAACCTTGAATGGGTGTGGGACCTTGAGTGGAGGCTCTGAGTGTTTCTTGGATTCGAAGGGAGGGGCCTAAAACAAGGCCTGGGATGCTGGATTCGTAAGAGGAAATAAAGCAAGTGTGATGGTTCTTTCCACTGGATTCGAAAGAGACTGGAGTGTGGTTATTCTTCAGAATCGAAGGAAATGAATGTGATTCTGGGTTTTTGATTTTAAAAGTGTTGAAGGGACTTGAGAGTTTTGTTGTGTTTGAGAAGATTTTGGAGGTTCCGTTCCTCTAGTCAAAAAATCCTCCCTAGCCTTTGAAAAGAATTCCTCTATTTATAGAGAAAGAATGGACATGTTGTCCAAAGACAGCCTTGCAAAGAAATGATAAAATATGTAATGTGAAAGTACAAGTGGGGGCATTTTGGCAATTGGGGTGCAGAAGATGTGAATTATGCTTCTGGCCCTCTGATTATACAAATATTTGGAAGCAACATAGTCTGTCAAGTAGAGTAAGGCCATGAGATTTGCTTAGATTTGCTTCAAACGAAACCTGCTTCGAATGGCTCAGCTTGGATTCGAAGCAAGCTGATTCGAAGGGGATCCACATTCTAATTGAAGCTTTTCATGCATGTACTTTTGTCTAATCGAAGAGTTTTCCTTGCAGGGGGAACTTGTGGCCATCAGGTCATGGCCTTCGATTGCAAGCATGCAAGCAACATACTTGTCCAATCGAAAGGCTTACCCTGCATGGGGCACTCGTGGCAGAAAATTTTGGTTTTCAAAGCAAGCATGCAGGCAGCATGTTTGGTTAATCGAAGGGTTTGCCTTGCAGGGGGAACTTGTGGCCAGCAAACTTGGGATTCAAAGCAAAAATGCAGGCAATGTAAGACACAAACGAAGCCTTTAACAAGAAGTCACATGCCCAGACGAAAGAGGCACGCTGGCAGCAAATTTGGAGCAATTGAAGGAGGTGCAAAGTCCAATCAAAGGGGGCTGAATCGAAGGAGGTGCAACGTCCAATCGAAGGGGCTGAATCGAAGGAGGCCTATTTTTCTCCAAATTTGTCAAAATGTTATTTTTATCTGTTTTCTCCCTTTTTGATAGTTTCCTTTTAATTTTGGTACTGGAAAATCCTAAAGCACTTGTGCAAGCTTGAATCCTGAGAATATTTGTGAGAAAACCCTTGAGAATTGAGAGGGCAAATTTTGGGGTACAACATGTAACAATTGCAATCAAACACAAAACACCCGAGTCAGTTCTCCCACCGTATTATAAAACTGGCGACTCTGCTGGGGATTGCAATGTTAAAAGTGGGGTTACATTAGAGCTAGATCACCTTTAAATGCTTTCATTATTTGACTTGCTTGCTTTATATTATGTGTCCTTGTTTGGGTTTGTATTGATCCTCTTCCCGGATCGGGGAACATTATTAGGTAAGTAGAAATAGATCATGGAGACTGTGCGGGGTATATCGACATGGTTGAAGCGATGGCTATGTTAGTGTGACACATTTGTTGGTATCGATAGCCCTTGAGTCTAGTCAAGGAGAATACAGTGCCGCTGTGTGGTGTCATGAAGCACTAACTAACCTTAGAACCTTTAATTGAATAACTTAGCCATTAGGAAGTAGTGAGATAGCCGACTTTGGTGTAGTCCGAAGTTGGTTGATATTCGATACTATGCTCATTGAGATCAGAATTTCAGGATATTTAGGTTGCCAATAAAGAGACTTGCGCTGAAACAATGCTCGATGAAGAAAGATCAGTGATATTGAGATTCCCTAGAACCCGGTTACTTTCTAGGATAGGTTGATCCAACTAAACTTCAAAGAGGGTACTTACCAATGAAACCTCATGCAAGCCTAAACCTAAGGACTTGTTTTCTTTGTGTGTATATACTTGTACATAACATCATGACATCATACCATGTAATTTTGCACTAACCATTTCAAGGACCTAGAGATTTATCTTTGTCTTGTTTTGTAGGACATGGCTTCCACTTGCAGGAATACTATCCAAATCAACCTCATCAAAATGCCTCCTCAACTTAAGGAATTGGCATCAAGGGTCCCCAATGATTCTCCCTTCACCAAGAAATACGGTCGTCTCGTCAACTTGGTTACAATAAGCTTTGAAGAGGATATGGTGAAAGTGATATTCCAATTCTTTGACCCTAAACACCATTGCTTTACCTTTCTTGATTACCAACTTGTGCCTACTATGGAAGAATTCTCTCAACTCTTGGGAATTCCTACTCTTGATCAACTACCCTTCAACGGTATTGAAAGAGACCTGAGACCTAAAGAGATTGCTCGAGCTCTACATTTACCTCGATCTGACGTTGTGGCCAATTGGGAAACAAGAAGTGGTGTCAAAGGGTTTCTAGCCAAGTTTTTGTTTAAGAGGGCTCAACATTTTTGGGATGCTCTGGATTCACAAGCCTTTGAAGAAGTGTTGGATCTTCTCATCTATGGCATGGTCCTATTTCCCAATCCTGACCAACTCATAGATGTGAACGCAGTCAAAATTTTTCTATCTCGCAATCCGGTGCCTACTTTACTTGGGGATATCTTTCATTCTCTTTACTCTCGCACCATGAAGAGAAGAGGACTTCTCATGTGTTGCACTCCTCTGTTGACTAGGTGGTTTATTTTGCACCTACCCCGATATGTTGTGAAGAATGAGCAAGGCTTAAGATGGTCTAGTAGGTTAATGTCGCTCACACATTCTTATATTTATTGGTGTTCTCGATCCATGGAGGACATTACTATTATTGATCGTTATGGGGAATTCCCTAATGTCCCTCTACTTGGCATTAGGGGAGGTATTACCTACAATACTTGTTTAGCTTTGCAACAGTTTGGATATGCTAGGAGGGATGGCCCTCGTGATGCACATGTCCAAGGAATTGCATTCGACTACGAGAATGATGTCCAAGGTTATCGTCAGGAATTCATACGAGCTTGGGGCATGGTTAACAAGGTTGATAGCAAGACGTTGGGGCATAAGAACTCCATCACTTTGGAGCCTTATCTCAAGTGGGTGCGAACTCACGCCCAAAACCTCATGACTCCTTATGAAGCCATCCTACCTATCATCATGGAGCCTGTTACCGAAGGAGATGTTCCATATACTATCCTTTATCCTGATATGCCTACTTCTCTTGAAGATTTGCAAAGAGCCTGGATTCAGCTAAAGAGGGAGCGAGACACCTTTGAAGCACAGTTTTATGCAAGCGAGAAGAGGACATTGGAGCTCACGAGACAACTTCATGAGGAGAGGAGCCTGAATGCCTATATAACTCCAAAGAGGAAGCATCCATAGGAAACTTGAGCCATTTTTATTGTATTTTGGTTCATTTTGTTTATTTTGTTTCAATGTAAGCCCAAGAGGCATGTTGTAATCAATTTGAACTTATTAATACAATTAATGTTTGTTCACTTTTGTCTAAACAAATCTAAATCTTCTAAGTCCTTGAAATCATATGCATACGCATTTTCATGCATCATAACATAAACAGGTTTTCCACAACAAGTTTCCTTATCTTTCTACTGTTTATTTTAGTAAGATGGATATCGAACAAACAGTGAAGGACTTGCAAGCGCAAAATTCCTAGTTCCAAGCAACCTTGCTGACCCTGGCCAAGGGACAACAAGAGCTGATGACGATGCTGGCAGCCAAAAAGAAGACTAAGAAGAAGGCCCTCATCAACATGGGAAACAGGTTTAAAGGCCCAGTCCGTCAAGTGCAGATAGTTGAAGAGTCATCCAAGGAAGACGAGAACCAGGTGGAAGAGGCAAAGAGCACCTGTACTGGGGGTGAAAATGACCAAGCTTCTGAGGAAAAAGACTACTTTGATGAACAATATTCACCGACCGAAGATAAATACAAGCAGTTAGAGGATAAACTGAAAGATGTTGAAATTCAAGTCGTGCCTGGCTTGGATTTTAGTGATTTGGGATTAATACCTGGGGTCTTCATTCCCCATAAGTTCAAAATACCAATATTTGTGAAGTATGACAGAGTTTCATGTCCAAAACTTCATCTGAGGTCCTACGTGCGCAAGATACAGTTGCACTACCGACAAAAAGCTCTGGGTCCATTTCTTCCAAGAGAGTCTGGCTGGGACTCAACTAGAATGGTTCTATCAATTAGAGGGTTCCCGCATCCACACATAGGAAGATATAGCCACTGCTTTTTATCATCAGTATCAATATAATGCTGATCTGGCACTAACTAGAGTCTAACTTCAAGGTATGTCCATGAGTACTAATGAGGGGTTTAAAGAGTACGCATAAAAATGGAGGGATCTTGCTGGTAGGGTCCAACCACCACTAACTGACATAGAACTAGTTGACATGTTCATGGGTACATTAACTGGCCCATTTTTCAACCTATTGATTTGGAGTTCTTCGTCTGGTTTCACCGAGTTGATACTAACTGGTGAAAGGGTAGAAAGTGGCATTAAGAGTGGGAAAATTTCCATGACGTCTGCTTCCGCATCCAAAACTATAAATAAGCCCTTCACTAGAAAGAAGGAAACAAATGTTGTGTATGGGGAAAGGGCCCGTACCAAGAAGGATCCTCGATCCTCTGTTAATGTTGTGTTAATCTCTAACCCTTCATCTGCTCAAAGACAATCATCCAACAATCAACAATCTGAAGTTCCTCAAAGACAGTTCACAAGAATAAGCATGTCATGTCCCAAGCCTTACATCATCTGTTGAAGGCCAACTTAGTGACATTATGCAATCCACCATCCAATCCTGACATTTCATAACCTAAGTACAATCCAAATGCCAAGTGCACGTATCATTCCAACAACCCTGGGCATGAAACTGATCAATGTTGGGCTCTGAAGAATAAGATTCAAGATCTGATAGACAATAAAACAATTGAATTTGATCCACCTGCTACTCCAAACGTGATAACCGCACCAATTTCGAACCATGGCAAAGGTGTTAATGCAATTGATGATACTACTTTTGTTTCCTCCGTTGAAGATTTAACAACTCCATTAACTACTGTAAAGGATAATTTTCTGAGAGCCAGAGTGTTCCCTAGCTGTTCTAAAGATTGTGTTTACTGTGATCAACAAGTAAATGGGTGCAAGCGGTTGAAGGAAGGTGTGCAACGCCTGATAAATAGCTGCGAGATTCTGTTTGAGAAGATTCCTACCATCAAAAGTTTAACCAACAAAGCTGAAGACATGTCCATAATAACCATTTCCAAAAAGCCTCTTAGGATCCCCTCAAAGAGTATTAGAATTTCAAATGAACCAACCATTGATCCTTTAATAATCACTACCGTTGGGCCTATTCCTTACTCCTATGATAAAGCGGTTCCATGGAACTACGGTGCCGAGGTTTATTATCATGGGATAAAACAATATTCTTGGATCAACGAAAACGAAGTTGATGTTACTAGTATCGCAAATTCTAGTAAAGTAACAAGAACAGGGAGGATCTTTCCCCCTGATATTTAACTGCCCACTACTACAACAACTCTCGTCCGTATAACCAATGACAAGTATAGTGCCAACACTATAGGTAAAGAGAAAGAAGGTGAGCCTACTGGGATAGAGGCACCTACCAAAGATACTGATGCTGAAGAGCCCTCCACTCGAGAGATGGAGGAAATCCTGAAAATCAAAAAGAAGAGTGATTTCAAAATAGTTGAGCAATTATGGAAAACCCCCTCCAAAATCTCAATGTTGTCATTGTTACTTTGTTAGGATGCTCATGCCCGAGCTTTAATCAAGTTCTTGAAGAAAGCCCATATGCCCCAAGAAACTATAACTAACCAGTTCGAGAACTGCGTAGCAAGTTTAACGACTGACAATGGATTAGGGTTCTCCGATGCTGATTTGACTCCTATGGGAAGGAACCACAATAAAGACTTGCATGTCTCTATTTAATGCAAGGGAAATACCCTGGCACATGTCTTAATTGATACTGGCTCATCTCTAAATGTGTTACCCAAAGGTGCTTTGGACCGGCTAGATTGCAAAGGCCTGGTGTTAAAACCAAGTGATATTGTTGTAAGGGCTTTCAATGGGTCTAAAAGGATGGTTCATAGAGAGGTGGATCTCCCAATTAAAGTTGGCTCATAGATTTTCAACTCTACCTTCTACATAATGGATATCCGTCCCGCTTACTCCTGTTTACTTGGGCGCTCTTGGATACATGGGGCAGGGGCAGTAACATCCACCCTTCATCAAAAGTTAAAATACCCAGTCAAGGGGAGGATTGTCACTGTTTCCGGTGAAGAGGAATTTATGGTGAGCCACCTCAATTCCTTCAAGTATATGGAAATGGATGGTGAGTTTATAGAAACTCCGTTCCAGGCTTTCAAAGTTGTTCCTCCTATGGTTTCCGTCATCAAAATCTCCTCTGACATACCAAAAGCTGATAAAGTTATGCCAATAATGGTTTCGCTTAAGGAAACCCGTGCCGTAGACGAAGATGGAAGTTGTACTACCTGGGGACAACTCCCTGACATTTCGTTTAAAGCAGACAAATTTGGACTAGGTTTCACCATCAAGGCTCAAAGAGAGGTCAGGCGCGCTCGCGTGGGAAAGCCACATCTTCACATTGTAAATTCTGAAGTAAATGATGTCGAAGACTCTGATGATGAATGCGCTTTTTAATAATGGATCTACCCTACTGCCGGAGGAAAGCTCAACAACTAGCACGCAAAGGATTTCACTCCCATTTCCTTCATTGAGGAGTAATTATTGTTTACTGTTTTCTGTCAATTCAATAACTTTTGTCTGTAATTTTAAATTCCAAAAAATGACTTTTAAGCCACGTGCCTTTCCCAGGGCACTATGGTCCATTTGTTAAGGGTTTTGTTCATGTTCATTTATATATGATCATTTAATATAAACCATTGGACCTTTTGCATTCAAATTTTGTGTTAATTGTCTTTCTTTTCTTTATTACATCTTTTTCAATAGCCACATATCTTACACGCACACACACACTTACAGATCCCCATCCACTCCAGATCTCATTGCCAACGACTCTACTATTGCCAGTTATGACTTCAAATATCCAATTAACCAAGTCGAAGACGAAGGTGAGGAAGATTATGAAATACCAGGATAACTAGCCAGACCGCTGATGTAAGAGGAGAAAGCTATTCAACCTCATGAAGAGCCAGTCGAAGTTATCAACCTAGGTACCGAGACAGACAATAAAGAAGTCAAGATCGGCACCAACCTAGAAGATGGTATCAAGAGCAGATTGGTTCATATGTTACATGACTATGTTGAAGTGTTTGCTTGGTCGTATGAAGATTTTCCAGGGTTGGATACCGACATTGTAGTTCATCGTCTGCCAACAAAGGAAGATTGTCTTCCTGTTAAGCAAAAGGTTCGTCGCATGCCGCCTGACATGTCTGAAAAGATAAAAGCTGAAGTGATGAAACAATTCGATGCAGGTTTCCTAGATGTGACATCTTATCCTCAATCGGTTGCAAACATGGTTCTCGTGCCAAAGAAAGATGGAAAGGTTCATATGTGTGTAGATTATAGGGATTTAAATAAGGCAATCCCCAAAGATGATTTCCCTCTACCTCATATTGATGTCTTGGTTGACAACACCGCTCAACATAAAGTCTTTTCCTTCATGGATGGATTTTCGGGCTACAACCAAATCAAGATGGCTCCCGAAGACATGGAAAAGACCACCTTTGTTACACAATGGGGCACCTTTTGTTACAAGGTCATGCCGTTCGGATTAAAGAATGTAGGGGAAACATATCAAAGAGCTATGGTAGCTTTATTTCATGATATGATCCATCATGAAATAGAGGTCTATGTGGATGATATGATTGCAAGATCACAAACTGAAGAAGAACATCTCGATCACGTACACAAACCATTTGAGAGGCTGAAGAAGTACAAGTTGAGGTTGAACCCTAATAAGTGAACATTCAGAGTGAGGTTTGGAAAGCTTTTAGGTTTCGTCTTCAGTAGTAAAGGAATCAAAGTTGATCCTGCAAAGGTAAAATCCATTCAAGAAATGCCAATTCCCTGTTCTGAGAAGGAAGTCAGAGGTTTCTTGGGTCGTCTTAACTGCATTGCTCGTTTCATATCTCATCTAACTGCTACTTGTGAGCCAATATTCAAACTCCTGAAAAAAGATCAAGTAGTCAAATGGAACGATGACTGCCAAACTACCTTTGATAAGATCAAGGAATATTTGCAAGAACGTCCTATCCTTATAACTCCAGTGGAAGGAAGAACCTTGATCATGTACTTGACTGTGCTAGAGAGTTCTATGGGGTGTGTGTTGGGCCAACATGACGAGTCTGGCCGAAAAGAGCATGCAATATACTACCTGACAAAAAGTTTACCGAATGTGAAACCAGATATTCACTGCTCAAGAAAACTTGTTGCACTCTGGCATGAGTTGCTCTCCAGCTAAGACAATATATGTTGACTCACACCACAATATTGATTTCTAAGATGGACCCTATCAAATACATCTTCGAGAAACCTACTCTCTCCGGATAGATAACTAGATGGCAAATGATTCTGACTGAATACGATATTCAATATACAACACAAAAGGCCATTAAAGGAAGCATATTGGAAGATTATTTGGCCCATCAAGCTGTTAATGATTACCAGTCTATGAACTTTGACTTCCCGGATGAGAATATCATGTTAGTGATTGACTGTGCAAAACCTGGACCGTATGACGGACCTGAACTAGGATCCCGATGGACTATGGTTTTTTATGGAGCTTCCGACACTCTGGGCAATGGAATTGGTGCTGTGATAATTTCTCCTGAAGGGTGTCACACTCCTTTCACTACTAGACTATGCTTTGATTGTACGAATAACATGGCCGAGTATGAAGCGTGCATCTTGGGTCTAAAAGTTGCCATTGACTTAAGGATCAAGCATTTGGATGTATTTAGAGACTCTACCCTAGTGATTAGCCAAGTAAAATAAGAATGGGACACTAAGCATCCCAACCTGATTCCTTACAAGGATCTTGTGTTAACTCTGATTCCATGCTTCGAGGAGATCACCTTTTAACATTTCCCTAGAGAAGAGAATTAGTTGGCTGGCACCTTAGCAACAATGTCTTCCATGTTCAAAGTAATATAGGACAATGAAGCTCCCATGATTACAATCGAAAGATTTGACGAACCTGCGAACTGCTATGAGCTTGAAACTGATGAAGAAAAACCATGGTACCATGAGGTGAGGAGATATCTTGAGGCATAAGAATATCCTGAAGGAGCTTCCACCAATGATAAGAAATTCTTGTGAATATTTTCAGGAAAATTCTTTCTAATCAACGAAATCCTATACAAGCGCAACCATGATTCTACTCTACTCCGATGTACGAACAAGAAGGAGGCAGAGAAAATTATGGAAGACATGCATGATGGCCTCTTTGGGACCCACTCTAGTGGACACACTATGGTCAAGAAAATCCTGAGGGCTGGTTACTATTGGTCCATAATGGAAACTGATTGTCATCATCACTCAAGGACTTGCCACAAGGGTCAAATCTATGCTGACAAGGTCCATGTACCTTCTATTTCTCTAAATATCATGACTGCTCCGTGGCTGTTTGCAACGTGGGGCATTGATATGATTGGAGAGATCAAACCTATCGCTTCCAATGGACATTGTTTCATCCTTGTTGCCATTGACTACTTTACCAAGTGGGTTGAAGCTTCCTCATATGCCTCAGTCACCAAGAATGTTGTAGCCAGGTTTATCAACTATAACCTCATTTGTCGTTACGGTATTCCCGAAAGGATCATCACTGACAATGGAACCAACCTCAACAATGCTATGATTATGGAACTTTGTACTCAGTTTAAAATTAAGCATCACAATTCTTCTCCATACAGACCCAATATGAATGGCACAGTGGAAGCTGCCAATAAAAATATCAAGAAGATTATGCAAAAGATGATGGTTACATATAAAGACTGGCATGAGATGTTATCATTTTCTCTCCATGGCTACCGTACTTCAACTCGAATATCAACTAGGGAAACTCCTTTCTTTAGTCTGCGACATGGAAGTTGTCCTACCTGTCGAAGTTCAAATCCCTTCTCTAAGGATTATGAAGGAATCATATTTAGGCGAAGACGAATAGATTCAGACTAGGTTGGATCAGTTGAACTTGATTGATGAGAAGAGATTGGTTGTTGTCTTTCACGATCAAGTGTATCAAAAACGCATGATCAAAGCTTTCAACAAAAAGATCAAGCCTCGAGTATATCATACTGGTGACTTGGTAATAAAGCACATCATTTTACCACAAGGCGATCCCAGGGGAAAATGGACTCCCACATACAAAGGGACATTTGTTGTAAAGAAGGTTTTCTCTGGTGGTGCCATGACACTGACTACTATGGATGGCGAAGACTTCCCATATCCCGTAAACACGGACATAGTTACAAAATACTACGCATAAAATGACCCGCTATATTGACACACCTAGGTAAAATAAGGGCATCCCGGCGAACCAAAAGGTTCGGGAAAAAGTCAGGGATATATGCAAAAGATTGTACACCCAGCAAGTCGAAAACCGAAAGGGAGATTTGGGCAAAAAATGGGTATCCCGGTGGGCTGAAAATTCGAAAGGGCGGTCCAGGTAAAAGTTAAAGATTAACGCGTATGACTATGTCCTGTGGGATCTTTACGGCCAACTTCATTAACAAAGTCCAAAGTTTAAATGGTCCAAGATCAATCCGATCAACTCCTATTCAACGGCAAGGAATAGTGTTCGAAGACATAGGGGTAATAGTGGGGTTGGAACACAATGAGATCACTTTCACATGGCTATTATTTTTTGTTTTCACTTTGTTTCGATGATTTCCTCTTACTAGGATCTCGGTCTCTTTGTACAAAAATGCTTATTCATGGGCAAAACATCAATACAAATATATTTTGAAGTGCAAACTTTCTGTTTTTTCTGTTTTGAGTGCAAAAGTGTCTAATGACTAAAATTGAATGAACATATGCATATGAACATGATTAAACTTTTAACAAATGTATGTTTAAAAATAGTGACAAGCATCTCCTTAAATTCATTTGAGATATCCCTAGAGTTATTTCAATAACATTATTTGGATTCATAAAATCCCCAGCCAGAGTTTCAATCTCCGGAAGATCCTCTCCCCAGCTGAGTTGGTCTTAAAAGGAAGCCTTATGGAATTCTTCCTAAACAATATCCTCTTCAACAGGATTTATTTTCCCAACAAACTACAGATTCCCCAACAGTTCGTCAAATATCCTCTTTAACAGGGTTTATTTTCCCAACAAACTACAGATTCCCCAGCAGTTAGTCAAATATCCTCTTCAATAGGGTTTATTTCCCCAACAAAATACATATTCCCCACCAGTTTGTCAAATATCCTCTTCAATAGGGTTTATTTCCCCAAAAAACTACAGATTCCCCAACAGTTCGTCAAATATCCTCTTTAACAGGCTTTATTTCCCCAACAAAATACAGATTCCCCAGCAGTTCGTCAAATATCCTCTTCAACATGGTTTATTTCCCCAACAAACTACAAATTCCCCAGCTTGAGTTTGCCTCTCAGACTATTACAAATCAAGGGACCGCAACCCCTAATCCCCTGTTGAAGTCGCCAACCGAGTCGTTACTATCCCCAAAAGTGACTGTGAAGCCTGGAACCCGACCAGATAATAGTTGACTCCATTCCTATAAAGCAAGTTACTACGAATCCTGGACCCGACCAGATACAATTCATCTTCATATATTCAAGAAAATTACTGGAAGACTGAACCCGTCCAGATAATAGTTAATCTCATTTGCAAGTTACTAAAGCCTGGACCCGACCAGATATTAGTTTAACTTCTCAAATTGCTTAAGCCTGGACCCGACCAGTCAACAGTTCAAGCCTGGACCTGACCAGATACCAATTAACCTCAAGTATAAATTGCTAAAGCCTGGACCCGACCAATTAACAGTTTAAAATTCTGAAGCCTGGACCCGACCAAATAACAATTCCACTTTCTGAAGCCTGGACCCGACCAAATAACAGTTCCACTTTCTGAATCCTGGACCCGACCAAATAACAATAATTCTCAAATTTTAGTTGTTAAAGCCTGGAACCAACCATATATTAGTTTAACTTCTTAAACTATAGAGCCTGGACCCGACCAGTTAACAGTTCGAGTTACTGAAACCTGGACCGACCAGATAACAATTGATCTCAAGTTCAAATTGCTGAAGACTGGACCCGACTGGATAACAATAAATTTCAATTTCAAGTGGCTAGAGCCTGGACCCAACCAAATAGTAACTAAATTTATCCATCTACAGCAAAGCCTGGACCCGACCATTTAACAGTTTGACTTGCTGAAACCTGGCCCGACCAGATAACAGTTTAATTCTTACAAATCACTAATAAAACTCCTCTTCCCTAGTAGAGTTTGCCACCATCCCAACGAGTTGCTGCAAAGCCTGGAATACGACCAGATCACAGTAATCTTCATTATCCCCAACAAGTTACTGCGAAGCCTGGAATCCGACCAGATAACAATTAATTTCATCTTCCCCAATTAATTTTATCTTCCCCAGTAAGTTGTTGTGAATCTTGGATCTGACCAGATAACAATTAACTTCCATTCTCTCCAATCAAGAGATAACTCCCCAACAAAGCAATGGACAACTAAAACTCCTGAACTCTGTCCCCTAAACATAAATAAACACTCTCCATAGAGTTCCCCTCAGGAAAAGTCAATGCTCCCCATTGAAATTTTCCTCAAACAACAAAACAGGAATCCATAGCGGAAACATTCTAAACAAGGCTTGAAGATGTGCATCCTCTTCATCTCAAACAATATTCTAAGATTTAACTTCCCAAAGGCTCCCCAGCATTTGTCAAGGATTTATTTTCAAAGACAAAAATACATTTCAATAACATTTCACATTCATACATCGTGTTACATACATGCATACAGCATAATCTCATTTATTTTGAGAACATTATTGCAAAATGCATACATCTGCAAACAACCTGTAACACCCCAATTCTACTCGGCAATTATAAATGTAAATCAGAGTTTTAAATATCATACAACCGAATCAGGATGCCACAAATTCAACTTAAAGACACATTGCATTCAACGTGGATACATAACACTTTAAAACTTCGGATGAACCATTAGCAAAATAATTTAATCTCTTAATTCAACAACTTGAACATCTACGCAACGGAATCATAATAACATTTTTGTCCAACATCACAGCAACTTCAAGACAACACATACTTAGCAACAATCAAATTAAATTTCAACAACTGAAATAATCAATAATTAAAAGCAACAAGCGTTCATCCCCCCGAGTGTTACGTAACTACTGAAGGTTGACCACATTCACTCTAGATTACCCGCACGTTACCAACATAAGGGTAACATTAAAACATAAGGGGTGAGATATCTAACAATATAATAAAACATACGATAAGTAATATGTTAGATTAGGTCATATAATATCACCACTTCACATCTTATAAACAACAATAATTGCAACAGAACACCAACAATATACAACATTTACCACATCAATACGCATCTTCTTTATGCAATCATAAAATGCCAATATTATGCAAATGCATGTGGTACCATTGGAGCAGAACTTCCATCTCAAAATAATTGCCAATAAATAGAGGCATCAACAAGGCATAAGCCTCCATCTTAATATTTGCCAATACAGGCCATCTTAACGAGGATCAGCTCCATCTTGATATGCAATGTATGCGACACAATCATGAATGTAGTAATAACAACCACAATTAACAACATCTCAACACAACATCATCGTTGGCCAGAAGCCTACATCTTAATAGCTGCCAATCATTAGAGGCATCTCAACATCATTCATCAACATGATTCATCAACATAATTTATCAACATCATTCATCAACATAATTCATCAACATAATTCATCAACATAACTCATCAGCATAATTCATCAACATAATTCATCAATGTAATTCATCAACATAATTCATCAACATAATTCATCAACATAATTCATCAACATAATTCCACAGCAACTCAGCCATAAAAACAATAAAACGACAGACCGAAAATCCCTCAACGTTGGCCATAGGCCTACAACAAGATAATTACCCTAATTAATTAATCATCTAAGGCTTATCTATAATTACCAAACCTCTACATATTATTATTCTATAATACTACTTCATTATCATCATTAATCTTACTGTTATGAACCAAGCAATAATCTATAATCATTTTATCCTCCTCATAGCGGTTAACACTGGAAGCTAACTCTAATCCTAATTTGGGTACTAAGATTATTCATCTTATCCTTCATTTTAATCCTTAAGAATGAAGTTCATCACGTTAGCTCTATAACACTTTAAATGGCACCTCAAACGGAGTCTGGAAACTCAAGTTACAGCCTTTGGAAACAAATCTGTTAAAAATCAGACTGCATGAGTCGACGCATGTTTCTTTGAGTCGACGCATACTGGGTTGAAATCCTACATGAGTCGACACGTAATCCCCTTGTGTCGACTCATACTGAGTCTAAAACACTGCATGTATCGACGCATGACCCTATGTATCGACTCATCCTGAGTCTTAAATCCTGCATGTGTTGATGCATGGCCTTTGAGGTAGACTCATACTGACCTGGGCTGAATATATTCTGCGATTTCACTGTGTTTTCACTATGATTTCCCTGCCTTAGGTCCTAAAAAAATCCTCTAGTCACAGGTAATCATCAATTATAATAATCCTATGTTTCTACATCAATTATACAACATTAGGGCATCATTATTCGTCTCTAAATTGTTGATCTTCATCAAACAACAATATATATATTTTAATCATAAACAAAACTGCTTTTCACATCTAATCCCACATACTACTCATCATAAACCCTATTATAGAGTCAAAATCCCACCATTACCTTGGATTGAAGGTTGCTCTACAACTTTTCCGATTGAATTCTGTTTTTCTCTTTTCCTTCTTTTCTGCAACTTTCACGTTCTCTTTCTCTTCTTCCAACCCTTATTTTCTTTTTCTTCTTACTGCTACTTCTTTTCCATATTAATTCTAAATAAATAATATAATAACCATATAATTCTCATTATTTCTTAATGGGCTTAAAACTCCTACACCCCCTTTCTACTACTTCTAGTCCTTAAAATAAGCTCACATCAAATAATAATATTATTCTAATATTATTCCACAACTTAATAGAATAAATAAATCCAATAATAACAACACATCAACTATCATCATAACACAACTTCACAAATAACCCAAAAATAATTTAATTAAATAATTAATTAAATTATGGAGGTTACAACTCTTCCCCACTTAGAATATTTTCGTCCTCAAAGATTTACCTTAATCAAACAACTCAGGATAGGAGTCCCGCGTCTTACTTTCCAACTCCCAAGTCATGCTTTCTCCGGCAGCCCCTAGCCAAACCACTTTAACCAAAGCAATCTCTTTTCCCCTCAGAGTCTTTATTTCACGATCCGCGATTCGTGCATGCATCGTCTCCACAGTAAGGTTATCCCGTACTTACGCATCATCCATATGAATCACATGAGATGGATTTGAAATATACTTCCGGAGTTGCGACACGTGAAACACATCATGCAAATTCGAAAGATTAGGTGGTAAATCCACTCTATAAGCAACATTCCCAACTCTTTCTAAAATCTGATATGGACCAATAAAACGAGAAGTGAGCTTCTGAGACTTCAATGCTCGCCCAACACCAGTCACAGGTGTAACTCTCAAAAACACATGGTCGCCTGCTTGAAATTCTAAGTCCTTTCTTCGCTTATCATGATAACTTTCCTGTCTACCTTGGGAAGCTTTCATCTTTTCTCGAATAAACTTCACCTTCTCAGTAGTCTCACGAACAAGTTCAGGCCCAAGTACTACACTTTCTCCAGATTCATGCCAACATAAAGGAGTTCTACATCTTCGACCATACAACGCTTCGAAAGGTGCCATCCCAATACTAGAATGGTAACTGTTATTATAAGTGAACTCTATCAACGAAAGATAAGTATCCCACAAACCTCCCTGCTCAAGAACACATTCCCTCAACAAATCTCCCAACGATTGAATAGTCCGTTCAGTCTAACCATCTATATGAGGACGATACGCTGAACTCAACCTCAACTTGGAACCCAACGCTTCTTGCAAACTCTTCCAAAAATCATAAGTAAACCTCGGGTCTCTATCCGAAACAATGCACAAAGGAACACCATGTAGCTTCAGAGTTACAATAGTGTAAATCTCAGCCAACTTCGACACTGGAAAACTGATGTTAATAGGAATAAAATGAGCCGACTTTGTAATCCTATCAAGAATCACCCAAATCTAATCATGTCCTCATAAAGTATTAGGTAACCCCGTCACAAAGTCCATCAAAATGCTATCCCATTTCAATTTTGGAACTTCTAACGGTTGCATCAACCCTGCTGGCTTATGATGTTCAACTTTCGACTTATGACAAGTCAAACATGCATACACAAACCGATCCACATCACTCTTCATTCCAGGCCACCAAAACAAATTCTTCAAATCCTGATACATCTTTATAGCTCCTGGATGAATACTCAACTTACTTCTATGATTCTCTTCAAGTATCACTTTCTTCATCTCAGCATCATCAGGAATACAAATCCGGTTACAAAATCTCAACACACCTTGCGCATCTAACTTAAAATCACTATTCTCAGACAGATCGATCCCAACCATCGAATGTACCAGTTTCACGTCCAACTTCCGAGCTTCTCTGATATGGTCTAGAAATTCATTATTAATCTTCAACATACCCAAGATAACACTCCGCTGTGTCGCCTCGTAAACTAAGCTCACATCCCTGAACTATTCAATTAATTCCAACTCTTTAACCATCATTGTTGACATATGTAAAGTCTTTCGACTTAATGCATCAGCTACCACATTCGCTTTTCCTGGATGATAATTCAAACTAAAATCATAATCCTTTAACAATTCCAACCATTTCCGTTGTCTCATATACAGCTCCTTCTGATCGAATAAATACTTTAAGCTCTTATGGTCACTAAACACTTCAAATCTAGAACCATAAAGATAATGCCTCCAAATTTTCAACACAAAAACAACTGCAGCAAGCTCTAAATCATGCGTAGGATAGTTCTTCTCATGAGTCCTCAACTGCCTTGATGCATAAGCAACTACCTTATCATTCTGCATAAGCACACCTCATAAACCCATCTTAGAAGCATCACAATATACCATAAAAGGTTCTCCTGGATTAGGCAACGTCAAAATCGGAGCCGGCGTCAATCTCTTCTTCAATACTGTAAAACTTCCTTCGCACTGAACATCCAACAAAAAAGCTCTACCTTTACAAGTCAACTTAGTCAACGGAAGTGCCAACTTAGAAAAATCTCTGATAAACCTTCTATAGTAACCAGTTAATCCCAAAAAGCTTCTAATCTCAGTAGCTGACTTCAGAGTTTCCCATTGCAACACAACATCAACTTTCGATGGATCTACAATAATGCCACTACTTGTGATCACATGACCAAGAAAACTAACCTCCTTTAACCCGAACTCACACTTAGACAACTTTGCATACAACTTATTTTCTTTCAAAACTTGCAATACTACTCTTTAGTGTTCTGTATGCTCTTCTTATAACTTAGAGTAAATCAAAATGTAATAAATGAACACCACTACAAACTGATCCAAATAAGTATAAAAGATACGGTTCATGTATTCCATGAATACTCCCGGCGTATTAGTAACACCGAAAGGCATCACCGAATACTCATAATATCCATGACGCATTCTGAAAGCCGTCTTTTGGATATCTTCATCCTTTACTTTAATCTGATGGTAACCCGACCTCAAATCAATCTTACTAAACACACAAGCATCCACTAATTGATCCATCAAGTCATCTATTCTTGGAAGCGGATACTTGTTCTTAATTGTAACTTTATTCAACTGTCTATAATCAACATAAAGCCTCATACTTCCATCTTTCTTCTTTACTAACAACACTGGAGCTCTCCACGGTGATACACTTGGTCTTAAAACTTCTTTTCAAGTAACTCTTCCAATTGCTTCTTTAACTCTGACAATTAAGATGCAGACATCCTATACGGTGCCATAGACACAGGTCTGGTGCCCGGTACAAGATCAATAGGAAATTCAACTTCCCTCTCTGGCGGTACATCAGGAAATTCACACACCACCTGCAATTCCTTAATTATAGCTTGAGTCTTTACAGATAGCGACACCATCAAAGAGAACATTTGTACTTCTTCTTGCATCAACTTCCTCAACTGTCTAGCAGACAACAGACTATCTTCCTCTTCCTCAGGAATAGAAAACCTCACAGACTTGTCATAACAGTTAATATGAACATAGTTATGCTCTAACCAATTCATACCCAAAATCACATCAAACCCTCTTAAAGGCAAACAAACCAAATCAACATCAAAGTCTCTATCAAAAATGGACAAAGGACACTTTAAACACACAAAATAAGTAGTCACTAACCCCTTGGCTGGAGTGTCGACGACCATTTCTCCATTCGTAGAAGACAACATAAGACCCAATCTTTCAACACAATCAGCAGCAATAAAGCAATGAGTAGCACCGGTATCAATAATAGTAATAAAAGGAGTACTGTTAATGAAACATGTACCTCTAATAAGTTTGTCCTCAGCAGCTGCCTGATCCTCAACCAAAGCGAACACTTTACCACTTGTTTGCGCCCTCTTTAGTTTCTGATACTGACTACCAATGTGCCCTTCTTCACTATAATTGAAACAAATCACCTCCTTATTCTTGCATTCAGATACAACATGTCTGTTGTTACCACAACGTAAGCACCTCTTTACCTCAGCAGTACACACATTACTCTTATGCCCAGGTTTTGCACATTTGAAACAAACCACACCAGCAGGAGCATCACCCCCACTAGTCTTCTGACCCTGAGCAGCTTTCTGTTTACCTTTACCAGCTAGGGTATCATAAGGCTTACCATGATTCTGTTGGTGCTTACCCCTCTTCTCACTGATAATCTTATAATGAGCATTATTATCCTCTTCATAGATTCTACAACTATCAATCAGATCACCAAAGACACGGATCTTCTGGTATCCAATTGCCTTCTTGATCTCTGGGCGTAACCCGTTCTCAAACTTGATGCACTTTGAAAACTCAGCATCTGCCTCACTGTAGTGCAGATAAAACTTAGCCAACTCAGCAAACTTTGGAGCATACTCAACAACCGACATATTCCCTTGCTTCAGCTCAAGGAACTCAATCTCCTTCTTACCACGAACGTCTTCAGGAAAATACTTCCTCAGAAATTCCCTACGGAACATAACCCAAGTGACATTTTCACCCGCAGCTTCCAATCTCTGGCAAGTCTCTAGCCACCAGTCATCAGCCTCGACTGCTAGCATATGAGTACCATATCGAACCTTATGCATTGGAGTGTAGTCCATCACACGGAAGATTCTCTTAATCTCTTTCAACCAATCCAATGCTCCGTCGGGATCATACTTGCCCTTGAAGGTAGGTAAATTCTCTCTCTGGAAAGTCGCTAAACTACGAGATCCAGCATTACCATCAGCATTCGGCTGATTCTCTATCACATACGCCATTTCTTCTAAAGCAGCAGCAAGTACAACATCATTCCTTCCAGCCATCTCAACTTATCACTTCAACATAAACAACGGTTAGAACTCAAATTAACAATACTCAATTGTTAGACAACTACGACTCACCAACTTGGTCGGACGAACCAACTATTGCTCTAATACCAACTTTGTAACACCCCAATTCTACCCGACAATTATAAATGTAAATCAGAGTTTTAAAATTCATACAACCGTATCAGGATGCCACAAATTCAACTTAAAAACACATTGCATTCAACGTGGATACATAACACTTTAAAACTTCGGATGAACCATTAGCAAAATAATTTAATCTCTTAATTCAACAACTTGAACATCTACACAGCGGAATCATAATAACATCTTTGTCCAACATCACCGCAACTTCAAGATAACACATACTTAGAAACAATCAAATTAAAGTTCAACAACTGAAATAATAAATAATTAAAAGTAACAAGTGTTCAACCCCCCGAGTGTTACGTATCAGAGCAATGACACCGACTCGAACTACTGAAGGTAGATCACCTTCACTCTGGATTACATGCACGTTACCAACATAAGGGTAACATTCAAACAGAAGGGGTGAGATATCTAACAATATAATAAAACGTATGATAAATAATATGTTAGATCAGATCATATAATATCACCACTTCACATCTTATAAACAACAATAATCGCAACAGAACACCAACAATATACAACATTTACCGCATCAATACACAGCTTCTTTATGCAATCATAAAATGCGACTCAATATTATGCAAATGCACGTGGTACCATTGGATCAGAACTCCCATCTCAAAAAAATTTCCAATATATAGAGCCATCAACAAGGCATAAGCCTTCATCTTAATATTCGCCAATACAGACCATCTTAACGAGCATCAGCTCCATCTTGATATGCAATATATGTGTGATCGGTGGATCTGGAACTGACTGTTTAATGCTGGTTTCGCGAAATGTCGCGGAAGCAAGAGTCGCCACCGTCTTTTATTTTCTCCAAATGGAAAGGACAAAAGCACAGAAAAATTCCTTAAAGAGATTGCTCTCGGTTCGGGAGGTAGATTATAGAAAGGGAAGGTGTTAGCACCCTTTCTATCCATGGTTATCCATGGGCTCTTAGATACTTGCTCATTGTGTTTTCAAAAATGGTTTGTTTGCTTTTCAACTGTGGGTTTTAAAAAGTTTCTTTGAAAATTCCAGTTCGACTCTTGTATCGGTCCTCAAGAGTGTTTGAAAAATTGCTTTCGAAAGTTTTTTGAAAATGTGTTGGTGTGAAAAGTATTTTTGAATTTGTTTTGAAATTAGAGCAAGTATCTAGAGTCATCTACCTACCCTAAGGAATTCGTCTGTGTAAATGTCCTTTAAAGTAGTGTCATCTCACCATTGAGAGGTAGGTAGCACCACCGTTGGAGGTGTTCGGGTCAATTCGAGGTTCGGGACATGGTGATCACCAGAGCAATGGGAAGACACCTTAGAAGCTACCCTCATGCCAGGTTCCCGGATCATGAGGACTTACTAAGACATCCTCTACTCGACGATCACCTTTCGAGGCAAGGCAACAGTGAGGCGTACCCTAGGGGTGGTGTGTGCGATTCGTGTGTCGTTTTCATTTGTATTTATCTTGTCATGTCATTGGTGATCTAACGTTTTGTTTTTATTTTTGTCATACATTCTTTCATGCTTTTGATTAACAATTAAAATATTTGCGGAAAAGTAAATTCTAAGCTATTACAAATGGCGCGGGTCCACATCGCCAAAATTAACCAGGACCCGATTTGACAGAAAATAAAGAAATAAAGTAAAGTGCGAGAAATTATTTACAAGGCTTCGGGAGAGGTACATAATTATTTAAATGACATAAAATAAATGTGCGAATAAACAATTAAGTCGAAATGAGGGCGTTGGACCCTTTTTGTGAAACATTAAAATCACATGAATTAATTAATTAAAAAAGATGTTTTTGGTATTTTTAATATTTTAGGTTTTAATAGAAAAAATTAATTGCAATTAAACGCTAACCCTAATTCTATTTTATTTTAATTTATTAAGAAGACGTTAAAATTTAACCTAAATTAAACCTAATTTTTATATACAATTTTAATTATGAAAATAAATAAAATAAATAATATTATTGTGAAAAAAGAAAAATTAAAAGGAATAAAACATTTATTAAACCTAATTCTATATTTTTTTGGATTTTGTTATGAAAGGAATTAAAATTAAAACCCTAATTCAAACTAATTAATTTACATGCATTTATTTACAAGAAATATTAAAATAAAATATTTATTATATTTTTTATCTTTTCTGATTTTTATTGTATTTTGTAAAAATAATAAATTAATTAAACAAGTAATAATTAAAATAAAAATAGAATTAAAAATAAAGAAAGCAAAAATTATGCAAACCTAGGGGGTGGTAGTCCCCAAAGTGGAGGTATGATTAGGGAAATTCTGGCCCAACAACCTATTGATCCGTTTGACTTGCCAGGCAGTATGCTGTAGCGTTGACTGGACCTTATGCTGTTCCTCCAATCTGCACCCTTGATCTGATGAACCTGGCCAGATGGACGTTGATTTTTGAGCGTGTATGATATGCTTCAATGCTGAATCTGCACGTGAATTTTCATGGAAAAATATTATGGAAATAACAAAGACCTAGGGCTCGAACCCAGGTCTTGGACGTGAACACACTCAACGCTTGCCAACTGAACCACTGAATCCTTTTGTTAAATAAATAAACAGCAAATAATATAATATGAAACTACGCGTTAGTGGGTTAAAGCGCGCGAATTTCAAATCAACCTATCACGTCTTGCCACGGACTCATCTTCCTCGCGTGTTTTATTTTTTTCTGAAACAAGAACATATTGGCCACGGTTTTCCATGCGTTCTCTTAGGCAGCTTATGGGAAAATAACGATTAGCCCTCTGACGCTCATAAATTGAGCGCGAGGGTTCCATTGCCTTCGTCCAAATGCGTTGGTTTGAATGGTGGTGGTCTTGAGGGCCAATTTTTCCTCATTTAAGAACCCCTAATCTGAAGCTTGCAAAACCCTAAAACTTGGCAATGGTGAAATCGTGTATACAGCATAAAAACATAATTGAATATATTGGTTAGCTTCAAAATTTCATCAGGAATATGAATCAATGAATAAAATGTTATGAAGATGCATAAATTTTAAAACACGATTATGAATTTTTCACGAGGTATCTTGAATGCTGTATACCAATTCCTTGCGTTTTGATGGTTGTTTCTGATTGGAATATGTCCAGTGACCTTCAAGGAAGCTAATGGAACAAGAATTAGGTCTTGAATCGCCCTGGAAGTGTACTTTCAGTTTTGACTTTTTTAGAGAAAATTTCAAGTTCTTTTGATGCCTTTCTGTGCAGCTTTGTGTGTATTCTGATTAGGGTTTCATTCTAGCTTATGTAGTGAACAAATTAGGTTAACAAAATTGATCAAAATCTCTTTCATTCATGATTTGAAGATTTGATTTTTTCACCATGATTTCCATATCTTTTTCCATGTGCTTTTGTGCAAATCATATCCAATTGCTCCAATTCTTTCCATATTGACTTATGCACGAAATCTTGAGAATAAAACAAGTACAAAAAGATTTGTTAGGTTAAGTTAAATATTTTTCACATATTTAATTGATTTAAGTGAATTATTATAAATAAAAATTCAAATAAATAAATAAAAAATGAGAAAATACTTCCCTTTGGGCCAAGTGATCGTGCACATGCTTGGAATGATGAATTGTGGAATAAAAATGGGCCCATTAGCAATTTTAGGTCATTTGAATCAATGTTGACTTTTCAAAATATCCAAAAATTTCCCAACTTCCACAAGGCATAACTTGCTCAATTTTTAAGCTTTTCTCATGTTCTTGGACATTTTGGAAAGGTCTTTGAATCCTCTAACCAATGCCTTTGGTACCATGTCATTTTGATTTACCAATCTCAAGTTATGGCCTTTGACTTAAAGTCCCTTTTTGTTGACTTTTGAAAATGACCTATAATGTTGAAATTGATAACTTTTTGTGAGAGCATTTCTTGGACTTGAAGTATGAAGATGAGTTGTAGGAAATGTCTTTCTCTTCAAAATGAGCTTTGGATGGAATTTTTCTGATAATCCATGTGAAAGTTATGCCCTGGTTAATTTCAGTTGACTTTTTCAGCTGTCCAAATAAGGAAACTTTTGCATCTTGATGATTTTTGAGCCAAACTTTTGAGAATCATGATCAAGCATTGATCAAATGATGTTTGTGGCTTCAAAATGATATGTTGACCAAAAATTTGAACTTTTGACTGTCAAATGACCATTTTGCCCCTACAGTTGACTGTAGTGCAATTAGGGTTTTTGATTGTGCAATTTTGAGCTGAATGTCTTGAAACTTGGTATGAGGATACTTGACCATATTTGTAGGCATGTGAGACTTGATTGGGCCTCTGGAAACTTCATTTTCTTGATCAGAACATAAACCCTAATTTGACTGTATAGGAGGCCTTTGCACTGTGCAACCCTTGGGGAACTTTTGCAGTTTGACTTGGCAATTTCTTGGAGAATATGGGAGGGCAAATTTTGGGGTACAACAGTTGCCCCTGTTCAATCTTCTTAGACCTGAGGATGCAGATTGGCTGACGTGCCTTTCGTAATCCGAGGGTGGAAGATGATTGAACACTAGAGTGCCTAGAAATTTGCGCTCACATAGTGGCAGTGTGGTGGAATGGGCTTATAGATGCCATTTAGAGGTTGATGAATAGGATGATGGGCTTATAGATGCCATCTGGATGTTGATCGCGTAAGAGATTCCTTAGCGAGAACTTGCGTACCTGCAAAACAGAAAATGATTACCTGACATGTTGCAGGAGCTGTTTTCAGATGCTTGATATAGATGTGTCCTGACTGGTTACAAGAGCTGGGTCTGGATCTTCAAAAGGTGATGAATGAACTAGGGATGGTTACTACCTTAGCATGAACGCTGAGAGAACCTTGGGTGACTTTAACTTCAACAACGCCCGTTGAGAAAATCTTGGTGGGAATTACCATCTTCGCAGTGTCAGGAAGAGAACCAATAGGCAATTATAATCTGAAAGGGAATTATCACCTCACTCACCGTTGGAGAGGGAACCATAGGAAATTATAATCTGAAAAGGGATTATCACCTCACTCACCGTCGGAGAGGGAACCATAGGAAATTATAATCTCAAAGGAATTATCACCTCACTCACCGTCGGAGAGGGAACCATAGGAAATTATAATCTGAAAAGGAATTATCGCCTCACTCACCGTCGGAGAGGGAACCATCTGAAAAGGAATTATTACCTCACTCACCGTCGGAGAGGGAACCATAAGAAATTATAATCCGAAAGGAATTATCACCTCACTCACCGTCGGAGAGGGAACCATAGGAAAAGGAATTATCACCTCACTCACCGTCGGAGAGGGAACCATCTGAAAAGGAATTATCACCTCACTCACCGTCGGAGAGGGAACCATTTGAAAAGGAATTATCACCTCACTCACCGTCGGAGAGGGAACCATCTGAAAAGGAATTATCACCTCACTCACCGTCAGAGAGGGAACCATCTGAAAAGGAATTATCACCTCACTCACCGTCGGAGAGGGAACCATCTGAAAAGGAATTATCACCTCACTCACCGTCGGAGAGGGAACCATCTGAAAAGGAATTATCACCTCACTCACCGTCGGAGAGGGAACCATCTGAAAAGGAATTATCACCTCACTCACCGTCGGAGAGGGAACCATCTGAAAAGGAATTATCACCTCACTCACCGTCGGAGAGGGAACCATAGGAAAAGGAATTATCACCTCACTCACCGTCGGAGAGGGAACCATAGGCAATTATAACCTGGGATAACTTCTACTGAGTCTTTATCAGAAAAATCTGTTGGGAGTCGATTTAGCTGGACTAGAGAAGGCCTGGGACTGGATAAGAAATCTTTGGAGTCGATTAACTGAACCGGTCTAGGTCTTGAAATATGATTGAGAATTTCAACTGCATCTTTCCTGAAAGGTAAAGGTCAGTCATATGCAATGCATGATATGGATCAAGCAATGATGTTCTCAACATAAATGAGATTTGTATGATATAATGCGTCTATGCATGCTATAATGATGTATGTGATATTTTATGAATGTATGTTTTCGTCTAGGAAAGTAAATCCTTGACGGGTGCCGGGAAGTCATATCCTGGGCCGATGTTGAAGAATAGATTTTGCTTCCGCTGGGGATGATAACTGCAAGAATACCGGTAGGAGAAGATGACTCCGTTGCGGAATAAACTTGGCAAATGGAAGATTCTGCGGGGAGAAAAGATACTCTAGCGACCATGCTGGGAAGCAATACTCTGTGGGGAGAGAGATACTTTGCTGAGTCGTTGATGATAACTTCGCTGGGGATATCTTTGCTGTATTGGAAGTGTTAATAGATTTCGCTGGGGATAAGAGAACTTCGTCGAGGACGCTCTTTCCATAGCTTTTGGCTGAGGATAACCCAGTTATATCCTGTTAAGGAAATAACTCTTTGAATAAAGCCGGACGACGCGTCCGTGCTCTGCGAGGATAAGCTTCCAGAATTTACTGGGGATAAGCTTGATGTTTGGGGAGATGGATCCCAACTTTCCTGGGGAACTGGACTGGACTCTCATGGGGAAGTTTTTGAATTGCGGGGGAAGTGATTCCTTTGAATGTTGATGTACCACTGGGGAACAATCTTTAGACCAAGATTGCCGGGGATGCTTGTTTAAGAATACATGTATATATGTTGTTGGGGAATGTTGAGACCTTCCGGAGGATACCCAACTTCCTTAAGGTTGATAATATAGCTTGGCTTGAGGAGGGTATACTGCTTGCTGGCTCACTCTTTGGGGAATTAAGATGTCTGGTTATGTTCTTCAGCCGAACCTGCCTTGGCACCTTGGTGGATGGAACAATTAGATCGCTTGGACAACTCCTCATTGCCCCTGTTTCTGAGGTGGGAGAGGAAGACCTGTGAGGTGCTGATAGCTGTTGATGGACAAACTCTCTTCTGGTAGGCAGGTGACAAGATAACAGGACATAGTCGTACGCTTTAATCCCTAACTTTTGCCTGGACCGCCCTTTCGGGTTTTCAGTCCACCGGGATACCCCTTTTTGCCCAAGCCGCCTTTTCAGTTTTCGACTTGCCGGGTGTTCAGATTTTTTTCATTTCATCCCTTCATTTTGCCCGAACTCTTTTGGTTCGCCGGGAAGCCCTTATTTTTGCCTAAGTATGTCAACCTATCGGGTCTTTGATTTTGCGTAGTATCTTTTCGACTATGTCCATGCTCTTAGAATGTAGGGAGTTGCCCCTGTTAGGAGTGTTTTGTCAGGCCACCAGAAAGTGTTTGGTCGGGCAAGATTCGTTGTTGGAGTGCCCTAAGTGACTCAGGCGGAGATTTGCCCCAGGTTATTTGGCCTTTGAGAGATTCTCCGAATCTTGATTGGATTGCCCCAGATGGTAGACCATGATTATACCGGCCCCTTGATTGGAAGTACTTATGTTCATTAGGCATTCATCGTGCGAATTTTCCTGTTGTTCGAACAAAAAGTCATATGCAAACAAAGTTATGTTAAAAATGCAAAGCTTATGTCTGTCTTGAAGATTTTGAAAATGCATTCTTTTTTTTCATAAAACAAGTGATTGTTTGTAAAACATGATGTCAACTCCTTATTTATAGTAAGCCTTAAGGAGTCAGGATACCTTTTGTCACAGTATGCTTTCGAACTAATCCATGCTTCAGCTATGACTTTTAAGGGTTATAACGTGGCCTGGTTCACAGTTTAAGAAACAAAGGATAAAGGCTCAAATTTTATTTGTACCCACCCGCTCTTCGTGATGTTCTCCAAACCTAAACTCAGTTGATCATACGTTAGACCTTGTTTGAGTCTTTGCTCTGATTTTTCGGTGATGATTCGGATGTTGATAACTTATTTTGAATAGGCAGTCATTCCTTTTTTTGTTGAGGGTTTGTAGGACCTCTTTCTTCTTTCTTTTATTATTATCCCTATTTTTTTTTGCCTGAACTGTTTCTTTTTATGATTACAGTCAGCGGGATGTCCCAGTTTTGTAAGTCTCCTTCATAGGTTTTGACTTAATGGGTTTTTATTTTGAGAAGTAATGACTGCCTTTCTTTATTGATTATTTAGGACCATCACTGTCTTTCTTTGTTTTGTAAGGACCTCTTTGGTGCCATTCGTTATGCACTTGGATCAACTGAGAGACTAGCCTGCCCCAGGTTATGATAAAGGGTTTTAATTTTCGAAAAGAAAAACTCCTACTTCTTTGGCTCAGAGGGGTTGATGAGGGATTATCTTCCTTATAACTCCAGTGTTTAGGATTTGAAACAATGCCTGTACCTCATCAGCGGGGTCTGTTCAAAAGCATACTGTAATGATCGCGGTATCGTTTTCGTCATCCTCCCTCAAGAGGCTTAGAATTATTAATTAAGAGTTGATCATCAGGAAAAAATATGAAAATAATTTGCATTTAGTGAATACGAATATATTGTTTTAGAACAGACATATGCGATGCATTAATGAAATAACAATGTTTAACATGAGTAAATGTTTGAACAAAAGAGAATTGCAACTTGAACATTCGAATGAACAAAAATTTCTCAATCCTAGCCATGTTTTGGCAAGGGAGCAGTGATCACGTGGGGAGTCTTGGGTACTTTAAACTGAATCTCTCCAGCGTCGATCATGTCTTGGATCTTATTTTTCAAGCTCCAACAATCATCTGTAGTATGCCCCGGGCTGTCAGAGTGATAAGCGCAGCGGGCGTTGGGGTTATACTTCGGTGACGTTGTATTTTGGTTCTTCGAAGCTTCTTTTAGAGTTACCAGCTTGGTCTCCAGCAACTGTGGCAATATCTGGGATAAGGTCATGCTGAGCCGAGTGAACTGCCTTCTCTCGCTCTTTTGTTGGTTGTGATGTTGAATTTGTGACACTGGAGCCATTTGAGGAGCTCTCCCCTTATCTCCTTGTCTCAAAGGTGGTTGAACGATGACTGGCTTTTTACCCTTAGACTTTTGCCCCAGTTGGTTACCCTGAAGCAGTTGGTTGACGAGAAACCAGAGCTCATCTTGTCTTTGAGCTAACCCTTGAATGGCAGTCACCTGCCCCAGCATCTGGACCCTCAATGCATCCACCTCAGCTTGTAGGTGTTTCAGCCTTTCATCCTCAGCACTGTTCCTGACAAAGGTCTCCATGAGAAGTGTCCTTAGCTCCTCCTGCCCCTTGGATAGATTCAGGAGGATTTCCCCGAACCGAGTCTCTTGAGCAAGAAAGTCCTGGTTATCTTGTGGGCAAGCCATTGCTGAAATAAACAGCGAGAAAGGTAAGTGACCTGCAACAAGGATACCTATTATGCAATGATGAGTATGACATGCATGCAATGTTTTCAAGGATCTCGCGGGGTAAACAAAGAAAATTTGTTAGCATTTGGATTTGTAGCTTGATTGAAGGAACTTCATACTTGTTGAGAGTCCTTTTTCAAAGGGTCAAAGGCTCACCATATCCAGTGGGTCATAGCCCCTGACTTTAGTCATCATGTCTGGTTTTGATTTCCAAACAACCTCGGTTAGGGGAACCTTCTTCAAGAGTCAAAGCTCACCATATCAAGTGGGTCATAGCCCCTGACAACCTTAGCTAGAGGAAAATAAATCCTCTTTGCCCCTTGCTAGATGTTTGATTTATCATGACCTGCATCACAAGCCTTTGAGATCCTTGAAATGGGTTAGGATGTATGCAATGGTATGATGTCGTGATGCATGGGGTGATGTAAGTAACCCTGTTATGAGTCCCTACTAAGGATTGCAAACCAAAACCTATAAGAAACTCAAGTAAAACCTGTCATGAGTCCTAATTAAGGACTATAAACAAAACCTGCAAGAAACTTAGTAAACCCTGTCATGAGTCCCAATTAAGGACTATAAACGAAACCTGCAAGAAACTCGGTAGACCTTGTTATGAGTCCTAATTAAGGACTAAAGCAAAAAACCTGCAAGAAACTCAAGTAAGACCTGTCATGAGTCCCAATTAAAGACTATAAACAAACCCTGCAAGGACTTGGTAAACCTTGTTATGAGTCCTGGTTAAGGGCTATGGACAAAACCTGCAAAAACTTGGCAAACCCTGCTATGAGTCCCAATTAAGGACTATAAGCAAACCCTGCAAGTAGTTCCTGTGTTAGATAACAAGCATGCAAATAGTTAAGTACGAAGGCACACAAGTCACAGAAGAGAAGCCCTTAGAGTTTAGGCCAGCATGAGGTCTAGGTATTACCCTCTTTCAGTTCGTTGGTTCATACCTGTCCTAATCAAAAGTAACCGGGTTCTTAGAGGATCCCAATATCATTGACTAACCTCAATCGGTCATAACTCCAGCATCGCAATCTTTTCTTGCAGCCAGAACCATCACGAGAGTTTAGCCTCAATGGGCGTAGCATACTGCTACTGTTCTAATGGCCAAGTTGTGTCATTTAAGGTTCTAAGGTCTGTTGGTGCTTAATGACTCCTTGGAAGACCCATATTCTCCCCGTTTCAACACGAGGGATATCGGTACAGACCAAGGCGCCACACCAACGTAGCCACTGCTTCACCCATGTCGGTATACGCCGGACAGGTCCCTCACAACTTATGCTACCTAAACAGGGTATCCCCAGATCCGGGTTAGGATCTATGTAACTCCGATACAACCCACAATAGTAAAGCAAGCAAAGAAGACAATTGAAAACACAGTTATGAACTAACCCTAAGGTACACCTCACTTTATAAAGGTATCCCCAGCAGAGTCGCCAGTTCTGTGATCGGTGGATCTGGTACTGACTGTTTAATGTTGGTTTCACGAAATGTCGCGGAAGCAAGAGTCGCCACCGTCTTTTATTTTCTCCAAATGGAAAGGACAAAAGCACAGAAAAATTCCTTAAAGATATTGCTCTCGGTTCGGGAGGTAGATTATAGAAAGGGAAGGTGTTAGCACCCTTTCTATCCATGGTTATCCATGGGCTCTTAGATACTTGCTCATTGTGTTTTCAAAAATGGTTTGTTTGCTTTTCAACTGTGGGTTTTAAAAAGTTTCTTTGAAAATTCCAGTTCGACTCTTGTATCGGTCCTCAAGAGTGTTTGAAAAATTGCTTTCAAAAGTTTTTTGAAAATATGTTGGTGTGAAAAGTATTTTTGAATTTGTTTTGAAATTAGAGCAAGTATCTAGAGTCGTCTACCTACCCTAAGGAATTCGTCTGTGTAAATGTCCTTTAAAGTAGTGCCATCCCACCATTGAGAGGTAGGTAGCACCACCGTTGGAGGTGTTCGGGTCAATTCGAGGTTCGGGACATGGTGATCACCAGAGCAATGGGAAGACACCTTAGAAGCTACCCTCATGCCAGGTTCCCGGATCATGAGGACTTACTAAGACATCCTCTACTCGACGATCACCTTTCGAGGCAAGGCAACAGTGAGGCGTACCCTAGGGGTGGTGTGTGCGATTCGTGTGTCGTTTTCATTTGTATTTATCTTGTCATGTCATTGGTGATCTAACGTTTTGTTTTTATTTTTGTCATACATTCTTTCATGCTTTTGATTAACAATTAAAATATTTGCGGAAAATTAAATTCTAAGCTATTACAAATGGCGCGGGTCCACATCGCCAAAATTAACCAGGACCCGATTTGACAGAAAATAAAGAAATAAAGTAAAGTGCGAGAAATTATTTACAAGGCTTCGGGAGAGGTACATAATTATTTAAATGACATAAAATAAATGTGCGAATAAACAATTAAGTCGAAATGAGGGCGTTGGACCCTTTTTGCGAAACATTAAAATCTCATGAATTAATTAATTAAAAAAAGATGTTTTTGGTATTTTTAATATTTTAGGTTTTAATAGAAAAAATTAATTGCAATTAAACGCTAACCCTAATTCTATTTTATTTTAATTTATCAAGAAGACGTTAAAATTTAACCTAAATTAAACCTAATTTTTATATACAATTTTAATTATGAAAATAAATAAAATAAATAATATTATTGTGAAAAAAGAAAAATTAAAAGGAATAAAACATTTATTAAACCTAATTCTATATTTTTTTGGATTTTGTTATGAAAGGAATTAAAATTAAAACCCTAATTCAAACTAATTAATTTACATGCATTTATTTACAAGAAATATTAAAATAAAATATTTATTATATTTTTTATCTTTTCTGATTTTTATTGTATTTTGTAAAAATAATAAATTAATTAAACAAGTAATAATTAAAATAAAAATAGAATTAAAAATAAAGAAAGCAAAAATTATGCAAACCTAGGGGGTGGTAGTCCCCAAAGTGGAGGTATGATTAGGGAAATTCTGGCCCAACAACCTATTGATCCGTTTGACTTGCCAGGCAGTATGCTGTAGCGTTGACTGGACCCTATGCTGTTCCTCCAATCTGCACCCTTAATCTGATGAACCTGGCCAGATGGACGTTGATTTTTGAGCGTGTATGATATGCTTCAATGCTGAATCTGCACGTGAATTTTCATGGAAAAATATTATGGAAATAACAAAGACCTAGGGCTCGAACCCAGGTCTTGGACGTGAACACACTCAACGCTTGCCAACTGAACCACTGAATCCTTTTGTTAAATAAATAAACAGCAAATAATATAATATGAAACTACGCGTTAGTGGGTTAAAGCGCGCGAATTTCAAATCAACCTATCACGTCTTGCCACTGACTCATCTTCCTCGCGTGTTTTATTTTTTTCTGAAACAAGAACATATTGGCCACGGTTTTCCATGCGTTCTCTTAGGCAGCTTATGGGAAAATAACGATTAGCCCTCTGACGCTCATAAATTGAGCGCGAGGGTTCCATTGCCTTCGTCCAAATGCGCTGGTTTGAATGGTGGTGGTCTTGAGGGCCAATTTTTCCTCATTTAAGAACCCCTAATCTGAAGCTTGCAAAACCCTAAAACTTGGCAATGGTGAAATCGTGTATACAGCATAAAAACATAATTGAATATATTGGTTAGCTTCAAAATTTCATCAGGAATATGAATCAATGAATAAAATGTTATGAAGATGCATAAATTTTAAAACACGATTATGAATTTTTCACGAGGTATCTTGAATGCTGTATACCAATTCCTTGCGTTTTGATGGTTGTTTCTGATTGGAATATGTCCAGTGACCTTCAAGGAAGCTAATGGAACAAGAATTAGGTCTTGAATCGCCCTGGAAGTGTACTTTCAGTTTTGACTTTTTTAGAGAAAATTTCAAGTTCTTTTGATGCCTTTCTGCGCAGCTCTGTGTGTATTCTGATTAGGGTTTCATTCTAGCTTATGTAGTGAACAAATTAGGTTAACAAAATTGATCAAAATCTCTTTCATTCATGATTTGAAGATTTGATTTTTTCACCATGATTTCCATATCTTTTTCCATGTGCTTTTGTGCAAATCATATCCAATTGCTCCAATTCTTTCCATATTGACTTATGCACGAAATCTTGAGAATAAAACAAGTACAAAAAGATTTGTTAGGTTAAGTTAAATATTTTTCACATATTTAATTGATTTAAGTGAATTATTATAAATAAAAATTCAAATAAATAAATAAAAAATGAGAAAATACTTCCCTTTGGGCCAAGTGATCGTGCACATGCTTGGAATGATGAATTGTGGAAGAAAAATGGGCCCATTAGCAATTTTAGGTCATTTGAATCAATGTTGACTTTTCAAAATATCCAAAAATTTCCCAACTTCCACAAGGCATAACTTGCTCAATTTTTAAGCTTTTCTCATGTTCTTGGACATTTTGGAAAGGTCTTTGAATCCTCTAACCAATGCCTTTGGTCCCATGTCATTTTTATTTACCAATCTCAAGTTATGGCCTTTGACTTAAAGTCCCTTTTTGTTGACTTTTGAAAATGACCTATAATGTTGAAATTGATAACTTTTTGTGAGAGCATTTCTTGGACTTGAAGTATGAAGATGAGTTGTAGGAAATGTCTTTCTCTTCAAAATGAGCTTTGGATGGAATTTTTCTGATAATCCATGTGAAAGTTATGCCCTGGTCAATTTCAGTTGACTTTTTTAGCTGTCCAAATAAGGAAACTTTTGCATCTTGATGATTTTTGAGCCAAACTTTTGAGAATCATGATCAAGCATTGATCAAATGATGTTTGTGGCTTCAAAATGATATGTTGACCAAAAATTTGAACTTTTGACTGTCAAATGACCATTTTGCCCCTACAGTTGACTGTAGTGCAATTAGGGTTTTTGACTGTGCAATTTTGAGCTGAATGTCTTGAAACTTGGTATGAGGATACTTGACCATATTTGTAGGCATGTGAGACTTGATTGGGCCTCTGGAAACTTCATTTTCTTGATCAGAACACAAACCCTAATTTGACTGTATAGGAGGCCTTTGCACTGTGCAACCCTTGGGGAACTTTTGCAGTTTGACTTGGCAATTTCTTGGAGAATATGGGAGGGCAAATTTTGGGGTACAACAATATGCAACACAATCATGAATGTTGTAATAACAACCATAATTAAAAACATCTCAACACAGCATCATCATTGGCCAGAAGCCTACATCTTAATAGCTACCAATTATTAGAGGCATCTCAACATCATTCATCAACATAATTCATCAACATAATTCATCAACATAATTCATCCACATAATTCATCAACATAACTCATCATCATAATTCATCAACATAACTCATCAATGTAATTCATCAACGTAATTCATCAACATAATTCAACAACGTAATTCCACAGCAACTCAGCCATAACAACAATACAACGACAAACCGACAATCCCTCAACATTGGCCATATGCCTAAAACAAGATAATGCCCCTAATTAATTAATCATCTAAGGCTTATCTCTAATTACCAAACCTCTACATATTATTATTCTATAATACTACTTCATTATCATCATTAATCTTACTGTTATGAATCAAGCAATAATCTATAATCATTTTATCCTCCTCATACTTCACAAACTCCTCATAGTGGTTAACACTGGAAGCTAACTATAATCCTAATTTGGGTACTAGTATTATTCATATTATCCTTCATTTTAATCCTTAAGAATGAATTTTATCGCTTTAGCTCTCCAACGCTTCAAACGACACCTCAAACGGAGTCCAGAAACTCAAGTTACAACCTTTGGAAACAAATCTGTCAAAAATCAGACTGCATGAGTCGACGCATGTCTCTTTGAGTCGACGCGTACTGGGTTGAAATCATGCATGAGTCGATGCGTAATCCCCTTGTGTCGACTCTTACTGATTCTATAACACTGCATGTATCGATGCATGACCCTATGTATTGACTCATCCTGAGTCTTAAATCCTGCACGTGTCGATGCATGGTCTTTGAGGTCGACTCGTACTGACATGGGCTGAATATATTATGCAATTTCACTGTGTTTTCACTGCGATTTACCTGGCCTAGGTCCTAAAAACATCCTATAATCATAGGTAATCATCAATTATAATAATCCAATGTTTCTACATCAATTATACAACATTAGGGCATCATTATTCATCTCTAAATCGCTGATCTTCATCAAACAACAATATATATATTTCAATCATAAACAAAACCACTTTTCACATCTAATCCTACACACTACTCATCATAAAACCTATTATAGAGTCAGAACCTCACCCTTACCTTGGATTGAAGGTTGCTCTACAACTTTTCCAATTGAATTCTATTTTGCTCTTTTCCTTCTTTTCTGCAACTTTCACGTTCTCTTTCTCTTCTTCCAACCCTTATTTTCTTTTTCTTCTTACTGCTACTTCTTTTCCATATTAATTCTAAATAACTACTATAATAACCCTATAATTCTCATTAAGTCTTAATGGGCTTAAAACTCTTACACCCCCTTTCTACTACTTCTAGTCCTTAAAATAAGCCCACATCAAATAATAATATTATTCTAATATTATTCCATAACTTAATAGAATAAATAAATCCAATAACAACAACACATCAACTATCATCATAACATAACTTCACAAATAACCCAAAAATAATTTAATTAAACAATTAATTAAATTACGGGCGTTACACAACCAACCCTTTTCCTTGCAGGAAAAGTCGACCGATAAGACAAAGACATCTTCTAATTAGAATGGTCTCCCCAATGAAGTCGCCAAACAACATACCTCTTCTGTCACTCTAGATGGCATCAGTAAGCCCATCTCCGACAAACTCTCTATCACCTCTCCATATGGCATCTTTAAGCCTATTCCAGACACAATCAACCAACACATCATCAAGTGCTAATTTTTGGGCACTCTAATGTTCAATCATCTTCCACCTTCAAGTCACGAATAGAGAACCCGCAAATCTAACTCTTCAGGTTTAAGAAGATTGAATAGGGGAAACGGTTGTACCCCAAAAATTTCCCTCTCATTTCTCAAGATATTTCCTACAAATATCTTCAATGACTCAAGTTTGCGCAAGTATCGATCAGGTCAAATCGTCTCCTCAATACTGATGTCTCAAATTTAGGTTCGAGTTTGCACAAGGATAATTGGGCTCCTAATACTTCAAATGACTTTCATGGACAATTATGGACCCTTAAGATTTCTCCTATCAATTTTCAAAGTCTTAGATCACAAAATCGCTCAGTCAATTGATTAGATGACCTAAAATTAATTATATTTGGAAAAAGTCGACTGTGGCCAACCTATAATCAAACTTCAAGATTTTGGACCAATAATCAACATTTTGAAGTCATATGTATCATTCTATCAAGATGGGATCACAATTTCCAAGAAAATTGTTCAAATTGTCAAAAGGACAAAATGGTTGAAATTAGGGTTTTGACCGAGAATGACCAATCTTTGATTTTGACCTAGTACATGACTTATTGGTTTGAAATTTGATTTCAAGAATCCAAATATTCCATTTTAACCTAATCACACATTTAAATTCATCTCCTGAGATCAGTGGATTGATAGACGAAATTCGGTCAACTAGTGAAAAAAGTCAATTGTAGACTAAAAAGTCAAACTTTGACTTTTTGACCAAAATTGAGTCCCAAAAATCACATTTCATAAGACATCCAAAATATAAAATTTGATCATCAAAAATCAAGAGAGTCAAAAATCAAACTTTGTAAGATTTGGAAAAAAATTCTAAGTATTTTCTATACATGATTAATTTCATTTCTTCATGATATCTTTTCACTATAATTCAAGACAATTCAAATTGCTACAAGAATTCAAGTTATTACAAGACTGCATTTTTTTAAGTTAGAATTTGTTAAGTTACACATCCTAAAGCCTTGTCTTGTTTGAACTTTTCTCTTGACTAAATCCATAAAAATAGCCCTGCTATGTTGTCACAGTCTGCTCCAAAACCTGCAATGATGTCCTGAAAATATGCATCATATCAGTCCCATGGTTGCACCAAGTTAGCATATAAAAAGATGCACCCAAAAAGGCAATGATATAACATACCAAAATTGTTCAAAAACTTATTTGTTTCCCCCCAATTGTCAACCAACTTCATCTATAAATAAACTGTTTTCACAACACATAAAGGGTGGCTTTTAGAGAGAGAATTGAGAGTTTTGAACAAAAATGTAACATAACTTTTCTTGTAAATTCTGCTCATTTTTAGTTCTATCTTCATTCACAAAACATAAAAAACCCTCAAACCATTGTTCACCTTACAAACTCTCCCATAAACTAGCCATTCAAACACTTCATACCACATAAAGATTATTCAAGCACAATAACATTTTCTATAGTGCCCTTATCTCCACCTTCTAAACAAAAGACAATATCGTACAAAACTTGACAGTTTGGAGTTTGGTCCAACAAATTTCAATACAGAAGGAGGTTCAACAACTTTTTGGAGGTTCATTAAAGTCCACACAACATCTTGAAAAGTGTTCAGACTTAAAACATAAAGTGCAGTTTCAAGGTAAGTCTTCTTGACTTCGCATTTTCTATACATCATCTTTGGTTCATTTGTGAAGATAGAATGTAGTAATCACTACCCTTTGAGGTTAACCATTTACTTGCTGTTCATTTTTATCAAACATATGTTGAAAACTGACTGATACATGCAAAAGAATGATGATAGAGGCAAAAAACTGCAGCATGAGTCGACACATACCCACATGGGTCGACTCATTCTAGTGACAAAACAGGGTATAAGTCAACACATGGCCTTATGCATCGAATCATACTGTTATCTAGACCCTAAAGCAGAAGTATGAAAGGTGTATTAGTCGACACAAAACACGTATGTGTCGATACAAATAGGTGCATGAGTCGACACATTCCATTATGCATTGACTCATACTGAGTTGATTTGGGATTTTTCAGAAATAGGAAGTGTAATGAGTCGACATATCCTATTATGCGCCGACTCATACTGAGTTGATTTTGTTTTATAGGAGCAAGAAGAGTTATGTGTCGATGCATAGCAGCATGTGTCGACACATAATAGTTCAAAATACAAATTTTCTTTCTTTTTGCACCGTTTTTACATTTTCTTCATTGTTATTAGATATGGTTATAATATTTAAGTTTCTACTTCATCCCCATTTGTAAATTGTACCCCCACTCCCCTAATGATGTAATAGCGTAGGATTTTAATTTCTGCAAATTTATCGTTTTCATATAATTGTTAGTAATTAGGGTGTGTATGGTAAGATAAAATCGACGATTAGAAAACCCTAATCTCAAAAGACAAAAATGCATGCAATCAAAACACAATACACACAAGCACCTCTAGGGTAACCTCGCTTGTTGCCTCGAAAAATAGTCATGTTCCTCGAATATGGGTGTTTTAGAAAAGTCCCTTGATAAAAAAAGATTGTAGTCCCTCGATGACCCTTCGATGTTGCCTTCGGTAAAACGATCTTAGTCCCTACGAAAATTTCTAAAGAGTCTCATAAGCTGTCTTCAATGACTATTCGATTGACCCACACTTGTCCCTTCACATCCAATGATAGGGTTTCTTACCAATCAATGGTAAGATAGCAACATCTAAAGGAGGAGGAAAAGAATAAAGACCTTTTGAGTAGGTAGGACGCTCGTAGTTGCTTGCTCACAAACTAAAACCATTTCTACACTCACACTTTAAAAAACAAACATGACTTTGAAATATTTTCAAAACCAACACTTTGTATGCATCCTTATAGAGACGAGAATCATTACAAAGTTTGCTGAAACGAAGGTGTTTTCAAAATATTTTCAAACTTACACAAACACATTTCAAACAAAGAAATTTCACAAAGTGATCTAGCAACCAACTAAGAGCCCGTAGATAACTACGGATGAAAAGGGTGTGTTGTACCCCAAAATTTTCCCTCTCATTTTATCAAGATTTCCCCCCCACAAGACTCTTTGGACTCCAGACAGAATTAGGGTTTGCTCTGCTCAAGACATCTCCTTGCACTGTTGACCTGAAATTAGGGTTTGAGTTTGCACAAGGATTTTTGGACTTCCAATGCCTAAAGTGACTTTCATACTTCATGTTGGACTTATAAGATTACCATACCAAGTTTCAAGCTTTGAATCAAATTTTTACCCAGTCAATTGGACAGTTGACCTAGAAATCAACTGTATTGGGGGAAAAGTCAATTGTGACCAATTTGCAGTCAAAACTCATAATTTTTTATCCACATCAACATTATAGGCTCATATGAACCATTTGATCAAGTTTGGACCACAACTCCTCAAGAAATTTGATCAGATCATCAAAAGGGCAAAATGGTCATTTTTAGGGTTTTGACTACAGAAGGGAAATTTCTGATTTTTAACCTAGCCAATGGAAAATTGGGTTCAATCATGGATTCAAGGACTCAATGGCATAATCTTGACTGTGATACGGTGGGAGAACTGACTTGAGGTTTTGCGTTTGTTTTCGCAAATGTTTCGGTTTAGCAAGAGTCGCCACCGACTTTTTATTTTATCCTAAGGAAAGGTTAAAAAGCACAGGAAAAAACCTTTGAGATGTTTTCATGGGTTCGGGGAGTAGATTATAGAAAGGGAAGGTATTAGGACCTTTCTATCCATGGTTATCCATGGGCTCTTAGTTACTTGCTTAGATCACTTGCCTTGCATTTTCAATTGTTTGAAATGGTGCTTTGTATGTGGATTTGAAAATGTTTTGAAAAAGATGCCTTGTCTAGGAAACCCTTGTAACAATTCTTTACTCGAATGTTTTACAAAAGGTGTTTGTCTTTTTGAAAAGATATTTCAATGTTTTTGAAAGTTGTGTTTGTGGAGTGTATTTTGAAAAATGGCAAGGACTTGTTTTGCAAGTTGGTCAAGTAACTAAGAGTTGTCTACCCCTAAATTTACTCAAAGGTTTTTCTCATGTTTTAACCCTTTTAACAGTATTGTTCCACCATTGTATTTGGTGGACAATCTTGTGTTAGGATGTTAACAGGACAGGCGCGGGTCATCGTATAGACCATGATAGCAATTTTGAAAAGTATCTTAGCATTTTTTAAGGGAATAAGATCATTTTTATAAGGCAACTTCGGATAGCTTCATCGAGGGACTATGATCTTTTGATTTTGTTTGTTTTACCAAGATACTTTGCATGCGTAACATGGCCCATTTTTGAAGGCAACAAGTGGATGTAACTCTAGGGGTGTTTGTGTGCAAGTGTGTTTTATTGCATACAAGAGTTTATCTTTGAATTAGGATTTTCTATTTCATTGATTTTATCTTTCCATACACATCCTAATTACTAGCATTTATATTTGAAAGCAATAAAAAGCAGAAATATAAAATCCTACGCTATTACAGCAATTAGGGGGTGGGGATACATATTTGTACATGGGGTGGTTCAACGAGAAAAATAGATAAGAAAAGAAAATAACAAAAACAAGATAGAGAGAAAGAGAGAGGGAGCCAGCGTGCTGCTGAGAGGTCATCAGAAGTTCTGACTCGGGCCCGCTGCCAGATGATCAACCTTTTGGTTAAACTGTATGAGTCAGAACTTCTGACTCTGGCACCTGTAAAACAGAAACCTATTAGTGGGAAGATCAGAAGTTATGACCCCCATGCACTGCAAGACAATAGTTTGTTAGTGGGGAAATCAGAAGTTCTGATCCTGCTGGAAATACAATAATTCTCAGAAGTTCTGATATTATTGACAGCAAAACAGGCTTCAGATGTGCTAACGTCAAAGTCAGCACTTGGCTTCTCCCTGTGCTAGTCAGAACATCTGCAATTTTGTTATTTTTCCACAAAACAGAAAACATGTTTGGAACAACTTCAGCAAATGTCAAAGTGTTTCAGGGGACAGAACCAACAAGGTCACAGGCAGGTTATATGCTGACTCAAAACGTTCTGAGGTATGAGAATCCTCAGAACACAAACAGCAGCAACATGATGTTTACATTATGTTTATTTGAGCATGCAAAGCTGATGATGCTTAGCAGCGTGATGAAGGTCAGCATGTGCTTACCTGGATGTTGGAAAAGTTTGTGAATGAGAGCTAGCTTTTGGCTCTGATGGTGTTCTGGACAGGTTCTTTTTTGAAAGGGATAGATGAAGGCGTATGTATGGTCAGAGGCTGAAAGGGTGTTCTTTAGTTACAAAGAAAACTGGGTATTGATGAAGTTTGAAAGTAAGAAATTCAAAGTTATGAAACACTGGAGATTTTGGCAGAGTTTCACAGTACTTCCTTGCTAAAAATTTATGTTTCTCTTCTAGCAATTTTTCTGGTTTTTGGACGCCCTTTTTCAGTGGACAATGGTTCTCTATTTATAGGCAAAAAAATCTTGTGGCTTCTTGAACATTAAAGGCGCCAACAGAGGTTGAATTGTTATTTGAAAGAAGTTCCTGGGAAGTTGTGATAACAGATAGCCTTTCAGCCTAGGCTGGAACAGCAGGCATGGATTGGGGAGAAGTGACCTCTAGGTGGACGGTGGCGCGTAGACCCATGCCTAAACCTGCATAAAGGCGTTTACCAAGCCACACGTGAAGGGACTACTTGGATGAATGTTCAGGAGTGGTTGGGAGCATTAATGAGCATTAAATAGTGATGAGACTTATCAACACCAAAATTCTGGTAATAGGAGAAAAACTTGAACCATCAGTTATGCTTTACCAAAACAACGTAAACCATGCTCTGGTCTTGGCCTCTTGTTGTCTTAGAAAAATTCTGGAGACTCTCATGACTTCCTGACACATTCCTTGGATTTGCTTCTGGAAATCCTGGACTTAGAGATTCTGTATCAGTGTAACATTCACTCTTCTGACCCTTTCATCTTCTGATTTCAGCATGTTCTGAAGGAGCCTTCAGACTTCCTTGCTTCTTTTGCATTCCTTTAGAAAACTCTGGCTGAACTTGCGTAACTGCTGAAAGAGTCATGTTCTGTCTGAGGCTTACGTGTTGAATCGCGTTTGCAACTTCTGACTGAGTTGATGTAGCTGCTGAAGAGCCAACTTCTGACTGCGTTGAGCCAAGCTTGCAACTTCTGACCGTTTCTATCTGGAGTTTGGTCCAGAAGTTCTGAAGCGCTATTTTCTTCTTAAACACCCATTTTTAGAGAAAAATTCAAAATGCTTAGAATTTAATTTTTCTCAAGATAAAAGCGTTGCCTTTAGAGCTTGGGTGATCATTTTGCTCTTGTAAATGGTTTGCTTGGGAAGAAATGATAATTCAGGACTTGGATTTGTTTCAGAGGGAATCTGAGAATCCAAGATGATTTCCTGAAGAAAGAGAGGGCAAATTTTGGGGTACAATAGTTGCCCCTGTTCAATCTGCTTGGACCTGAAGAGTTAGATTGGCAGATTTGCCTTTCGTGGTTTGAAGGTAAAAGGAGATTGGACACTAGAGTTCCCTTAAATTTGCACTCGTCAAGACATGGATGCGGGAATGGGCTTAAAGATGCCATTTGGAGATGGGCTTAGAGATGCCATCTGGAGAGGTGACAAAATCTTATCGGGGATGGGCTTAAAGATGCCATCTGGCACGTTCGTTGAACTGTAGGTCGCTGATGAGTGAGTGAGCATCAGAAAGGTATCCCTGCTTTGGAACATCTCTGAACTGGGGGTTTGAATAAGCAATAGATTGACATCCGTATCTGGAAGCATCCGTAAGCTGTTTTCAAAAGTTGCATCTGAACAAGCGATAGATTAACATCCGTTACTGGAGAATCTGTAAACTGTTTTCAGAAGTCTTGAAGTTGAACAAGCAATAGAGCATCATCCGTTGTTGGGAAGCATCCGTAAACTGTTTTCAAAAGTTGAAGCGTCTGAACAAGCGATAGATTAACATCCATGTTTGGAGAATCCGTAAACTGTTTTCAGAAGTTGGAATCTGAACAAGCGATAGATTAACATCCGTTGTTGGGAAGAATCCGTAAACTGTTTTCAGAGGTTGAGAAGGATCTGAATAAGCGATAGGTTAACATCCGTTACTAGAGAACCCGTGAACTGTTTTCAGAAGCCTTGAAGTTGAATAAGCAATAGAGAAGCATCCGTTGTTGGGAAGCGTCTGTAAACTGTTTTCAAAAGTTAAAGCGTCTGAACAAGCGATAGGTTAACATCCGTTACTGGAGAACCCGTAAATTGTCTTCAGAGGTTGGAATCTGAACAAGCGATAGATTATCATCCGTTGTTGGGAAGAATCCGTAAACTATTTTCAGAGGTTGAGAAGGATCTGAACAAGCGATAGGTTAACATCCGTTACTGGAGAACCCGTGAACTGTTTTCAGAAGCCTTGAAGTTGAATAAGCAATAGAGCAGCATCTGTTGTTGGGAAGCGTCCGTAAACTGTTTTCAAAAGTTGAGTCTGAACAAGCGATAAATTAACATCCATGTTTGGAGAATCCGTAAAGTGTTTTCAGAAGTTGAGAAGGAACCGGTGTAGGGTTTCCTGACGATGAGTCCGTGTAAAACTGCATCTTGAATAATTGTTAATGATAGCCTTTTATTCTTATCCTGAAAAGGACAAAATGTTAGCTAAACACAAAATTATGTTGCATGAAATGTATGATGCAATATATGTCATATCAATGTTTATGATATGAATGTGATGAATGCGCATGTAAGCTGATGAGCTGTCTTGCTGAGGATAGACGGATCCTGGATGGTTGGAGATAAAAGGATCTTGACTGCTGCCAGGGAAAGTGAGTCCTTGAATGCTGCAGGAGATTGCAAGAATCTTTGATTGCTGAAGATGAGACATCCTTGTTGACTACTGCTGGAGAATCAGGAACTTAGGTTGTATACCAACCTACTGGGGATTCCTGTCCTGAGGAGATCTTCACTGGGGAACATCTGATTATCCTGTGAGGAACTGAGAATGAGAGTCTTCATTCTGCTTAGGGAATGCAAGATCTTCAATTGTTGAGGGATCTTAGGACCATTGCTGGGATTGGAATTCCTTGGTGACTTGCAGGGAATGAGAATTTCTGATGATCTCTACTGGGGAGTTCAGAACCTGATAGACTCATGCTGGAGAGGTATGACTGAGAATCTTCAATTTGGTGGGAAGTATCTCTGTGGGGAGAAGGTTCACTAGTTTGGTTCTGCTGGGGATTGATAGTTGGAAGTTTTAGTTCCGCTGGGGATAGTGTTTTTAGATTTTAAGGCTCCACTGGGGATTCTGAAACTTAACTCTGTGGGGAATTGAATTCCGGAGGGCTCTCTGGCTGGGGAAATCAGTCTTGAGAAAGCTTCTTCTGCTGAGGATTCTGAAGTTTAACTCTGTTTGGAGAATTAAGTTCTGGATTTTAACCTTGCCGAGGAATTTGGAGTTTAAATCTGCGGGGGATTTCTTCTGAAAGGGTATCAAGATGCCTATCCGTACTTTCAATCTATCGGTAACCATCTCTTCCTGATTTGTAAGAAAATGATTATGTTCAAATGCACATGCCTATTTTAACAAAACATTGGACGTTTCTCAAATAAACACAAGTGCAAAAGGGAAAAAAGGAGGACAAAGCAAATTTCTGTATTTGGAAAAGTATTTGTATTAACTTTTTATGAGTATATTTGTACAAAGGAGACAGTCATCCTAGTAAGAGGATGTCGTCGTAAAAATTGAAAAATTTATAGAAAAGAAAGATGGCTATGTGAAACAATTCCATGGGATCCCATTCTGCTAGAGCCTTCACAACTCTGAATATCTGTCCATTCAATGCTTCGTCCGCCGACAAATGGATTGATCAGAAGCTTGGAGCTGGTTGATGAAGAGATTGTCTTTAAAGTGATCTGACGAGACATAGTCATACGCTTTAATTCCCTAACTTTTTCCTGAATCGCCCTTTCGGGTTTTCGATCCACCGGGAAACCCATTTTTGCCCAAGACGCCCTTTCGGGTTTTCAACTTGCCAGGTGTACAGATTTTTTTTGTTTTTATCCCTAATTTTTGCATGAACCACCCTTTCGGGTTTTCGGTTTACCGGGATGCCCATTTTTGCCCAAGTCGCCCTTTCGGGTTTTCGACTTGTCGGGTTATTTTATGCGTAGTATCTTTTGACTATGTCTGCGTTTGCAGGGTGCGGAAAATCGTCGCCGTCCATGGTGGTCAGAATCATTGCACCACCAGAAAATATGCTCTTGATCACAAATGGTCCTTCATACGTAGGAGTCCATTTGCCCCTGGGATCACTTTGCGGCAAGATAATCCGCTTGATTACGAGATCTCCGACTTGATATACTTGACGTCTGACTTTCTTGTTGAAAGCCTTGATCATTCATTTTTGATACGTCTGACCATGGCAAATAGCAGCAAGTCGCTTCTCGTCGATCAAATTGAGTTGATCAAGTCGGGTCTGAATCCAATCATCTTCATTCAAACCTGCGTCCTTCATAATCCTTAAGGAAGGAATCTGAACTTCCATGGGTAGGACAACTTCCATGCCATATATCAAAGAAAATGGGGTTGCCCCTGTTGAAGTACGTGCCGTGGTATGGTATCCATGCAGAGCAAACGGTAACATCTCATGCCAGTCTTTGTAGGTGACTGTCATTTTCTGAATGATTTTCTTGATGTTTTTGTTCGCAGCTTCAACAACACCGTTCATCTTCGGCCGATAGGGAGATGAATTGTGATGATAAATCTTGAACTGTTCGCACAATGCGGTGATCATAGTATTGTTCAGATTTGTACCGTTGTCTGTGATGATCCTGTCGGGAACACCGTACCGGCATATGAGGTTCTGCTTGATGAAGCGGGCAACCACATTTTTAGTAACAGAGGCGAAGGAAGCCGCTTCGACCCATTTGGTGAAATAGTCAATAGCAACCAGGATGAAGTGATGTCCATTGGACGCCATGGGCTTGATCTCTCCAATCATGTCAATGCCCCACATTGCAAATGGCCAAGGAGCTGTCAGCACGTTGAGAGGAACCGGAGGAATATGAATCTTGTCAGCGTAGACTTGACATTTGTGGCAAGTACGGGAATGTTGATGGCAGTCAGCTTCCATGGTAGACCAGTAATAGCCTGCTCTTAGGATCTTCTTAGCCATTGTATGCCCGCTCAAGTGGGTGCCAAATGTACTGATGTGTATCTCAGTCATGATTAACTCTGCTTCAACTTTGTCTACACATCGCAGTAAAACACAATCATGGCTGCGTTTGTAGAGGATGTCGTTGCTCAGGAAGAACTTGGCAGCAAACTTCCTTAGGAACTTCTTATCATTTACGGAAGCTCCTTCGGGATATTCTCTAGTCCGGAGATACCTTTTGATTTCGTGAAACCAGGTTTGTTCCACTACTTCTTCGATATTAATCTCATGACAATGCGCAGGTTCATCCATTCGCTCGATGGTGATTTGGGGAGCCTCGTTATCCCAGTTGAGTTTAAACATGGAAGACATTGTAGCCAGAGCATCTGCTAGCTGATTCTCTTCTTGCGGGAAATGCTCGAAGGTAATTTGCTCGAAATGAGGTAACAACGTCAGGACATGTTCTTTGTATGGGATAAGATTAGGATGCTTGGTATCCCACTCTCCTTTGATTTGACTGATAACCAAAGCCGAGTCCCCAAATACGATCAAAGATTTGATCCCCAAGTCTATAGCAGCCTTGAGACCAAAGATGCAAGCTTCATATTCAGCCATGTTGTTGGTACAACTGAAGCAAAGTCGGGCCGTGAAAGGCGTGTGACAACCTTCTGGGGAAATGAGTACCGCACCGATACCGTTTCCAAGTGCATTTGAAGCACCATCAAAGTACAGGGTCCATCGGGATCCTTTTTCAGGTTCGTCATACGGTCTGTTACCTTCAATGTTGTCCAAGTTCATCATATCCTCGTCTGGGAAGTCAAATCTCATGGGTTGATAATCTTCGATAGCTTGATGAGCTAGATGATCAGCTAGTACACTCCCTTTTATAGCTTTTTGGGTAGTGTACTGGATATCATACTCAGTTAGGATCATTTTCCATCTACCGATTCTTCCAGATAAAGCAGGCTTTTCGAAGATATACTTGATAGGATCCATTTTGGAAATCAACAGAGTGGTATGAGTCAACATATATTGCCTTAGTCGGCGATCAGCCCATACCAAAGCGCAACAAGTTTTCTCGAGCAGTGAGTAGCGAGTCTCACAGTCGGTAAACTTTTTGCTAAGGTAATAAATGGCATGCTCTTTTCGACCAGACTCGTCATGTTGGCCCAACACACACCCCATTGAGTTATCCAAGACGGTCAGATACATGATCAGCGGCCTTCCTTCAACGGGCGGCATCAGAATAGGAGGTTCTAGCAAATACTCCTTGATCTTATCAAAAGCAGCTTGGCAATCGTCGTTCCACTCGACTACCTGATCTTTCTTTAATAGTTTGAAAATTGGCTCATAGGTAGACGTCAGATGAGAGATGAATCTGGCAATATAATTCAAGCGCCCCAAGAACCCTCTAACCTCCTTTTCAGTACGGGGAGCAGGCATTTCTCGTATAGCTTTCACTTTTGCTGGATCGACCTCAATGCCTTTGTTGCTGACAATAAATCCTAAGAGTTTACCAGACCTAACTCCAAAAGTACACTTACTTGGATTCAGCCTGAGCTTATATTCTTTCAACCTGGCAAACAGCTTCTGCAAATGCTCAAGATGTTCCTTCTCTGTTTGTGATCGAGCTATCATGTCGTCTACGTAAACTTCGACCTCATGATCTATCATATCATGAAACAAAGCTACCATGGCGCGTTGATAAGTTGCCCCTGCGTTCTTCAGTCCGAACGGCATCACCTTGTAGCAGAAGGTACCCCACTGTGTAACAAAGATTGTTTTCTCCATGTCCTCGGGGGCCATTTTGATCTGGTTGTAGCCCGAGAATCCATCCATGAAGGAAAACACCTTGTGCTGAGCCGTGTTGTCAATCAAAATGTCGATGTGTGGTAGCGAAAAATCATCTTTAGGGCTGGCCCTATTCAAATCCCGGTAGTCCACATACATTCTGACCTTGCCATCTTTTTTAGGAACTGGCACGATGTTAGCAACCCATTGTGGATAGGATGTAACAGCCAGAAAGCCAGCGTTGAATTGCTTCATTACTTCTGCTTTAATCTTCTCAGACATGTCGAGTCTCATTCGGCGGACTTTTTGCTTGATCGGTGGACAATCCTCTCTTGTAGGGAGACGGTGAACCACTATATCTGTGTCTAAACCCGACATGTCTTTGTAAGACCAGGCGAAGATTTCAACATACTCATTCAACAGTTGTATCAAGCGCTTTTTGACATTTGGTTCTAGATTGGCACCCACTTGTACTTCCTTCCGGTCTTCCTCTGTTCCTAAGTTGATGGTTTCCAACAACTCTTCATGAGGCAAGATGGCTTTTTCTTCTTGTTGTAGAAGCCTGGCTAGCTCTCCTGGTACTTCACAATCTTCGTCATCTTCATACTCAGCCTGATTGACCAGATCTTCAGAGTTATTGAAGGACATAGCAGAATAGTCACACATAGAATCCAGAGTGGATGGGTACCTGCATTTGTGAGTGTGGGTGTGTGTAAGGGATAGCCATCCTTAAACAAACAAAAATGCAAAAGGAAAGAAAATGAACACAACAGTTTATCAATGAAAAACGTCCAATGAATCATTAAACATGGCATATGAATATGAAGATAATCAAAACCCTTACAAATGGACCTACACGCCCCGGGCAAGGCATGAGGTGAAAAAGTAGTGTGCCTATTATTCGAAAGTAATTATTACAAACCAACAGGAAATGTTTGACAGATAATTACTGATTAATAAAAGTAATGGGGACGAAGTCTTTCGCCTCCCAGTTGCGTAGTCCCCCTTCGATGATTGGGAAGATCCAATCTTCAATGTTGGCCTCTTCGTCTTCACCTTCCAAAGCATTGATCCCATAAGGAGAAATCTTGATGGGTGTTCTTCCAACTTTTGAGCGGCGCATAGCTTTTTGCCCCGCGGCGGTGAATCCTAATCCAAACTTGTCTATTTTATGAGGAATATCAGGCAACTGCCCCCAGGTTGAGCTCTTCCCTTCCTTCATTGCAGCCTTTGCGTCTTTCAGAGATGCCATCCTGGCCATCTGCTTGGGTACTTCGGCTATCGCTTTTGCTACTTCCACCTCAGGAGAGACTTCCTCAAAGTGCTGGAATGGTGTTTCAATGAATTCACCCTCCACCTCTACATACCGAAAGGAGTTCAGGTGGCTGATCATATATTCCTCTTCACCGTGCACGGTTATGATTTTTCCTTTGACAGGGTATTTCAGCATTTTATGTAAGGAGGAAGTGACCGTGCTGGAATTATGTATCCATGGCCTCCCTAGCAAGCAAGAGTATGACGGACGGATGTCCATCACATAGAAAGTTGAGGGGAAAACTTCTGTGCCTACCTTAATGGGAATGTCAACCTCCCCATGTACCATTCTCTTTGACCCGTCAAATGCCCTTACAATGATATTACTTGGCCTTAATTCCAAGCCCTCGCAATCCAATCGGTCGAGAGCCTTCTTAGGCAGCACGTTCAGAGAAGAACCAGCGTCGACCAAAACATGGGCCAGGGTAGTTCCTTGGTATTCTACTGACACATGTAATGCGTCATTGTGCTTTCTTACTTTTGGGGTCAGGTCAGCATCAGAGAAACCTAGGCCGTTGTCTGCGGTAAGGCTGGTCACGCAATCTTGGAATTGGTCGGCAGAGGTTTCCTGGGGCACATGGGTTGTCTTCATAAATTTTATCAATGCTTTGGCGTGCGCTTCTGAACAAAGCAGTAGTGCTAACATGGAGATCTTCGAGGGGGTTTGCCCCAGTTTCTCTACCACGTCATAATCACTCTTTTTAATTATTTTTAGAATATCCTCCATCTCTTTCTTAGAGGTTTCGGGGATGACCAAAGGTTGAGCCCTCGTCCTGACGAGCTCATCTTGGATCCCTTTCCCCTTATCAGCAAAAGTAGGAGGGACAACAACAGGAATAACAACTTCTTCAATCAACGGAGTTCTTGCGGAAAGTTTTATTGGTGCAGGAGTAACTTTGGCAGCAGTTGAGGGTCCAAAGATTGCCTTTGGAGGGGCAATCTCTGGAGAAAATATTCTCCCACTTCAGGTGATCTTGCTTGTACCGGCAATGTTTCCAATGTCGGCATCTTCTTCATCAGAGCTTTCATCGGTTATCTCAACTTGTTTAACACCATGGTAGTAGATTTCTCCACCGTAATTCCATGGTTTTGATTTGTCAGAAATGTAGGGGACAGGCCCAGGCATGGTTATTTTCAAGGTAACAATCTTCGTAGCGGATGTAATCTTAACAGGCTTTTTGACGGCCTTGGAAAGATTGGTGGAAATGGTGATTATTGAAACATCTTCGATAGGGGTTGGAATAGCAGGAATCTTTTCAAAAAGAATTTGTTGACTGTCCATCAGGCCTTGGATGCCTTTCTTCAGCAATGGACAGTCGATTGGTAGAGAGGAACAACAGTAGCAATCTTCTTTACATCCTGGGAAAATCCCAGCCTTCAACAGATTTAACTTGATCGTCAACAGTGGAGTCATCAGGTCATTGACATCAGAAACATACAAATCCTCTTCAATAGCATGGACATTTCGACCATGCTTCGGCATCAGAGCGGATATTACGTTTGGCTTCTCTGGAGCATCGAACTCAACCTCTTTCGCCTCTATCAAATCTTGAATTTTATGTTTGAGCGCCCAACAATCGTTGGTGTCGTGCCCGACACTGTCAGAATGATAGGCGCATTTAGCATTGGGATGATAGTGCGGGGAAGATATGTTCACATTTTTTGGTGCCTCTTTGATAGTGGCGAGATTCAACTTCAACAGATGGGGAAGAACTTGTGCGGGTGTCATATTGATGCGGGTGAACTGCCGTTGTGGCCGTTCCACCCGTTGCTGATTTGGTCTGGATTGATTGTAACGAGGCTGATCATTTGATGGATTTTGGATCATCACGGCCCCCACAGTCGGTCGGCGCTCAGTTCTTCCCGATCTTTTCTGAGAGTATATAACATCTGCTTATTTCTTAGCCGGAAATGATTTCTTGACAGTTGTAGATGCAGAGGCATCCTTTTGAATCTTCCCATTCTTAATACCAGCTTCCACCCGTTCGCCAGTCAGAATCAATTCAGTAAACCCTGCGGAAGAGCTACTGATCAAATGGTTGAAGAACGGGCCAGATAGGGTCCCCAAGAACATATCAACTAGTTCTCTATCAGAAAGAGGTGGCTGCACTATTCCGACCAAATCGCGCCATTTCTGGGCGTATTCTTTGAATCCTTCATTTGAGGCCATCCCCATACATTGTAGCTGAGTACGGGTTGGCGCCAAGTCAGAGTTATATTGATACCGGCGATAAAAGGAAGCTTCCAAGTCTTCCCAACTATGTACCTCTGACCTCTCAAGCTTGTAAAACCAGTCTAGCTGTGTACCAGACAGGCTATCTTGGAAGAAGTGTACCCAAAGATTTATGTCGGACGTGTGAGGTTGAATTCTTCTGACATACGACCTTAGGTGCATCTTCGGGCAAGACAACCCGTCATACTTTGCAAAAATTGGCACCTTAAACTTTGGAGGGATCACAATTCCAGCAATTAATCCCAAATCTTCGAAATCTAACCCGGGAACCCTTTGCAGCTCCATAGCTGCCAGCCTATCCTCCAAGCTTTTGTATTTATTGTCCGCTGGCGGGTATTGTTGCTCTGAGTAGTCTTCATCTTCCTCAACCTCTTCCTCTTCAGCCTCGGACTCGGAAGGTAACGCAACCCATTTTCCTTTACTGGTTCCCTCTTCAGATGCGGAGGGAAATTCAAGAACTCTTCTGGCTTCATTCTCAAACCTTCTTCCCAGGGTAGCCACCCCAACCCTTTTCTTCTTCTTTTTCACTTTCTCTTGCTCTTTGTTCCCGAGCAGTGCTTTTAGATCCTCCTGACCCTTTGCCAAGGTCATTAGGAGCTGTTGAAACTGTGAATTTTGCGATCGCAGATCTTTGACCGTCTGTTCGAGATCCATCTTACTGAAATAAACAGCAGAAAGATAAGGAAACCTGGTGTGGAGACCTGCTTATGCATATGATGAATGATATGTTTATTCATGCAATGCATTCAAGGATTTAGAAATTCAAAATTGTTGCAGACAAAAAGGACACACGTCATATTAATAAGAAGAAATTTTGTCAGTACATAAATTCCCCATGGGCCAAATATTACAAAAACTTCTTAAGGCAAAAAGACGTTGCGCATCCTCTTTGGCGCGATGTAGGTGTTGAGGGTCTCCTCCTCGTGAAGTCGACGGGTAAGCTCCAAAACCTTCTTCTCAATGGCGTAGAAGCTGGCTTCAAAAGTATTCCATTCCTCCTTGAGTTGGATCTAACTCTTCTGCATCTCCTCCCATGATGTTGGCATGTCAGGATGTAGGATGGTGTAGAGAACCTCTCCTTCCTTAACAGGCTCTTTAATCAAAGGGAGAACATGAGGGTAAGGCATCTTTAGGCTCTGGGCTCGGGCTCGTACCCACTTGAGATAAGGCTCAAGAGGGATGGAGTTATTGTGTCCCAACGTCTTGCTATCTACCTTATTAGGCATCCTCCAAGCTCTGATGAATCTTTGGCGAAGTCCTTGCGCATCGTTGTCGAAGTCAAAAACTAGGTCAGGAATCAACATGTCATGAGGGCCATCCCTCCGTGCATATCCAAATTGTCTCAAAGCTAGACAAGGGTTGTAGGTAATGCCTCCCCTAATGCCAAGTAATGGAACATTAGGGAACTCTCCACAACGATCGATGATGATGACATTTTCTCTGGACCGAGAACACCAATGTACATCAGCATGTGTGAGGGTCATCAATCATTGTGACCACCTTTAGCCTTGGTCATTCTTCAAAACAGATTGTGGAAGGTGCGAAATAAACCACCTTGCAAGGAGAGGAGTACATCACATGAGAACACCTCTCTTTCTCATTGTTCGTGTGTAAAATGAGTGGAGGATGTCCCCAAGCAATGTTGGTATGGGATTCCTGGATAAGAAGATTTTGACAGTGTTGACATCTATAAGCTGGTCAGGATTTGGGAACAAGACCAACCCATAAATGAGGAGTGCCACAATTTCTTCAAAGGCTTGTAGATCCAAGGAATTCCAACACTCTTGTGCCTTCTCAAACAAGAACTTTGCCAAGAAGCCTTTGACACCACTTCTAGTTTCCCAATTCCCCTTGATGTCAGATGGTTGCAAGTGTAGTGCTTGAGCAACATCTTCAGGCTTTGGTTCTTTTTCCGTACCGTTGTAGGGTAGTTGATTAAGAATAGGAATTCTCAGGAGTTGAGAAAATTCCTCCAAAGTGGGCACCAATTGGTAGTCGGGGAATGTGAAACAGTGGTGAAGGGGGTAAAAGAACTGGAACAACACTTTCACCATGTCCTCTTCAATGCAGGTGTTGACTAGGTTGAGCAGTCTACCATGTCTTTCACTGAAGAGAGAGCTTTCCGGAATTCTGGATGTGAGCTCCTTGAGTTGAGGAGGGATTCTCACAAGGTTGACTTGGATAGTTTTCCTGCGAAGAATTTCCCTGACCTACAAAACAAGAACAAAGATGAAGATCTAAACCCTTGAAATGGTTAGTGGATGCATATGATTCTTTATGATGTTCATGATGTATGCACAAACATATGTACAAGCAAGTCACACAAAACTCTAGTTTCAGGCTTGCATGGGTTTCATAGGTAAGTACCCTCTTGAGTGTAGTTGGCTTAAAAACCTGTCCTATAAATAGTAACCGGGTTCTAAGGAGCTCAATATCATTGAATTGTTTTCCATGTTCATTGTTTTGGTTTAGCCACTTAACTAGCGACCAAAATATTCCAAGAAAACAACCCTCAATGAGTGTAGTATCGAGTATCTACCAACTTCGGACTGCACCAAAGCCGGTCATCTCACTACCCCTAATGAAAGGCCAAGATGGTCAAGTAAGGTTCTAGGTCATTAGTGCTTAGTGACATCACTCAGAGGCCCCGTACTCTCCTTGATTGAACTCAAGGGTTACCGGTACTCACAAATATGTCGCACTAATATAGCTATTGCTTCAACCGTGTCGGTATACCCCGCACAGATTCCACAACGTATTACTATCTATGAATGTTTCCCCAAATCCGGGTGTAGGATTTCAAGCCCAAACAAGAGAACCAAAAGGTAAAGCAATCAAAGCAAACAATTAGTCATGCAAAAGGGTGATCTAAGCCCTAAGGTTACTCCACTTTTAAACATGTCCCCAGCAGAGTCGCCAGTTCTGTGATATGGTGGGAGAACTGACTTGAGGTTTTGCGTTTGTTTTCGCAAATGTTTCGATTTAGCAAGAGTCGCCACCGACTTTTTATTTTATCCTAAGGAAAGGTTAAAAAGCACAGGAAAAAACCTTTGAGATGTTTTCATGGGTTCGGGGAGTAGATTATAGAAAGGGAAGGTATTAGCACCCTTTCTATCCATGGTTATCCATGGGCTCTTAGTTACTTGCTTAGATCACTTGCCTTTCATTTTCAATTGTTTGAAATGGTGCTTTGTGTGTGGGTTTGAAAATGTTTTGAAAAAGATACCTTGTCTAGGAAACCCTTGTAACAATTCTTTACTCAAATGTTTTACAAAAGGTGTTTGTCTTTTTGAAAAGATATTTCAATGTTTTTGAAAGTTTGTTTTTGAAAGTTGTGTTTTCGGAGTGTATTTTGAAAAATGGCAAGGACTTGTTTTGCAAGTTGGTCAAGTAACTAAGAGTTGTCTACCCCTAAATTTACTCAAAGGTTTTTCTCATGTTTTAACCCTTTTAACAGTATTGTTCCACCATTGTATTTGGTGGACAATCTTGTGTTAGGATGTTAACGGGACAGGCGCGGGTCATCGTATAGACCATGATAGCAATTTTGTAAAGTATCTTAGCATTTTTTGAGGGAATAAGATCATTTTTATAAGGCAACTTCGGATAGCGTCATCGAGGGACTATGATCTATTGATTTTGTTTGTTTTACCAAGATACTTTGCATGCGTAACATGGCCCATTTTTGAAGGCACCAAGTGGATGTAACTCTAGGGGTGTTTGTGTGCAAGTGTGTTTTATTGCATACAAGAGTTTATCTTTGAATTAGGATTTTCTATTTCATTGATTTTATCTTGCCATACACATCCTAATTACTAGCATTTATATTTGAAAGCAATAAAAAGCAGAAATATAAAATCCTACGATATTACAACAATTAGGGGGTGGGGATACATATTTGTACATGGGGTGGTTCAACGAGAAAAATAGATAAGAAAAGAAAATAACAAAAACAAGATAGAGAGAAAGAGAGAGGGAGCCAGCGCGCTGCTGAGAGGTCATCAGAAGTTCTGACTCGGGCCCGCTGCCAGATGATCAACCTTTTGGTTAAACTGTATGAGTCAGAACTTCTGACTCTGGCACCTGCAAAACAGAAACCTGTTAGTGGGAAGATCAGAAGTTCTGACCCCCATGCGCTGCAAGACAAAAGTTTGTTAGTGGGGAAATTAGAAGTTCTGATCCTGCTGGAAATACAATAATTCTCAGAAGTTCTGATATTATTGACAGCAAAACAGGCTTCAGATGTGCTAACGTCAAAGTCAGCACTTGGCTTCTCCCTGTGCTAGTCAGAACATCTGCAATTTTGTTATTTTTCCACAAAACAGAAAACATGTTTGGAACAGCTTCAGCAAATGTCAAAGTGTTTCAGGGGACAGAACCAACAAGGTCATAGGCAGGTTCTATGCTGACTCAAAACGTTCTGAGGTATGAGAATCCTCAGAACACAAACATCATCAACATGATGTTTACATTATGTTTATTTGAGCATGAAAAGCTGATGATGCTTAGCAGCGTGATGAAGGTCAGCAGGTGCTTACCTGGCTGTTGGAAAAGTTTGTGAATGAGAGCTAGCTTTTGGCTCTGATGGTGTTCTGGACAGGTTCTTTTTTGAAAGGGGTAGATGAAGGCGTATGTATGGTCAGAGGCTGAAAGGGTGTTCTTTAGTTACAAAGAAAACTGGGTATTGATGAAGTTTGAAAGTAAGAAATTCAAAGTTATGAAACACTGGAGATTTTGGCAGAGTTTCACAGTACTTCCTTGCTAAAAATTTCTGTTTCTCTTCTAGCAATTTTTCTGGTTTTTGGACGCCCTTTTTCAGTGGACAATGGTTCTCTATTTATAGGCAAAAACTCTTGTGGCTTCTTGAACATTAAAGGCGCCAACAGAGGTTGAATTGTTCTTTGAAATAAGTTCCTGGGAAGTTGTGATAACAGATAGCCTTTCAGCCTAGGCTGGAACAACAGGCATGGATTGGGGAGAAGTGACCTCTAGGTGGATGGTGGCGCGTAGACCCATGCCTAAACCTGCATAAAGGCGTTTACCAAACCACACGTGAAGGGACTACTTGGATGAATGTTCAGGAGTGGTTGGGAGAATTAATGAGCATTAAATAGTGATGAGACTTATCAACACCAAAATTCTGGTAATAGGAGAAAAACTTGAACCAGCAGTTTTGCTTTACCAAAACAACGTAAACCATGCTCTGGTCTTGGCCTCTTGTTGTCTTAGCAAATTCTTGAGACTCTCCTGACTTCCTGACACATTCCTTGGATTTGCTTCTGGAAATCCTTGACTTAGAGATTCTGTATCAGTGTAACATCCACTCTTCTTACCCTTTCATCTTTTGATTTCAGCATGTTCTGAAGGAGCCTTCAGACTTCCATGCTTCTTTTGCATTCCTTTAGAAAACTCTGGCTGAACTTGCATAACTGCTGAAAGAGTCATGTTCTGTCTGAGGCTTACGTGTTGAACCGCATTTTCAACTTTTGACTGAGTTGATGTAGCTGCTGAAGAGCCAACTTCTGACTGCGTTGAGCCAAGCTTGCAACTTCTGACCGTTTCTATTTGGAGTTTGGTCCAGAAGTTCTGAAGCGCTATTTTCTTCTTAAACACCCATTTTTAGAGAAAAATTCAAAATGCTTAGAATTTAATTTTTCTCAAGATAAAAGCGTTGCCTTTAGAGCTTGGGTGATCATTTTGCTCTTGTAAATGGTTTGCTTGGGAAGAAATGATAATTCAGGACTTGGATTTGTTTCAGAGGGAATATGAGAATCCAAGATGATTTCCTGAAGAAAGAGAGGGCAAATTTTGGGGTACAACATTGACCTAATCACAAGGTTCAAAAGATCTCAAAAGCATTGGATTGACAAATGAATTTTTCAGTCAACTGATCAAAAATCAATTGTACACTGAAAAGTCAAACTTTGACTTTTAGGTCAAAATCAAGTGCCAAGGGTCATTTTTCATCAAGATGTGGCAAAACATGAAACTTGTTCATCAAGAAACTTAATTTTGCAAATTAGGGCTTTAAAATGAAAATTTTCATAACTTAGAAATTTTCTAAGTTATGAAATTTTCTCATTTTTTCCCAACTTTGCCCAACTTTTTCTCTATGATGCAATTGGATTCAAACAAAACTTCCAACATGAAAGTTGTAGTCCTCCACAAAATATACAAGTTTTATTCACAAAGTTTTCCCAAAGGATGCTTGGATCTCAAGTTATGATTTTTGGAATAAGGGTCCATGAAACTTTTAACTTAGTGAAATTTTGCCCTAGTTTAGGCAGGATTTTGACGTATCTTCATGGCAATTTTTCACATAGTTCCACTTGGAATCTCAAAATTAATTTCAAATATGGATTGTAGAGCATGTTACAAGCTTTCCAAAATGTCCAATAACTCTCCAAAATCATTTGTGGTTAGGGAGAATCGAATGTTTGAATTTGGCAAAAAATCACTTTGATCCATGGCATTTTTCATGTTGCTACAAGTTGCAATTTCTGTCCAGTTTCATTTGTACTTGAATACAGGTCTTTAAACCCTTCCACACTCAAAAATTGAATGCAAACTCAATGGATTAATGCATTGTTCTGATCAATGGAAGATTATACAAAAGATTAATCCAAAAATGGCAAAAAGTTAACAATGCCATTTTGATAAAGTTCACTTTATGCATATTTGTTTCTCTTGAGCATTGCACCCTTTATTTTGCAGCAAAAAAAGTCCATAAACTTAGGCAAAGGTACAAAAACTTTGTGCATGCTTGAAGCTAGCCTGTACAGGCCTGCCCTTGGTCACTTCACACTTTTGCTTCTAAACCAAGTCAATTTGCAAAAACCACATAACTTTGAAATCTGATAAAACCAACTCTTGTAAACATTTGAAACAAGTTTTGCATATCACATTGAGCCAGAAACACGAGCTATCCAATCCTCAAACACCCTTGAACACCAAAACACCATCTTCTTGCAAAACAGGGCAACTTCTGCAGTTGCACCTCTATCTCACAAACCACTCGTGCATTTTCCCCAAACCTCTTCCAACACACTCTATACAACCCACCTAAGTTATCCCAACCATTGGCCAGTGACTGTAACTCCATTTACAAGCTTCACCATTCTTAAATTCTGCTTGTGCAGGTTGACTTCTACAGGCTCATTCAAGCAAACTCAAAGCAAACTAAGCATTGGGGAAGGTCAAAGGAAGTTCAAGCAAGCTCCCAAGCACCTCATGCCTCATTGAAAACTTCCACATTGCCATACTCGAGTTCAACTGAATCAGGTATTTTCCAACTTTCTATCTCTCTATTTAGGAATCATTAGGCTTAGTTTGTGAATAAAAAATGCAGTACTCATTGCCCTTAAGTGTACATATGCATAGATTTCATTTAAGTTAAATGTGTTGAGAGAATTTGATTGATGAACTTTCTGAAAAAGTTAGGTTAGAAATTAGGGCCAGAGAAATTCTCTCTGGTCTTTGAGAGTTAGATTAAGTTTTTTATATGGTTGGAATCGTGTTGAAAAATGCTATAACTTTTGTGTTGTGAGTTTTTGCTTTAGATCACGTATGCAGGATTTCCAGTTTGAACATACAGGGCGTGCGTTTTTTGTTCAAAGGTTGAAGATGAAGATGAAGCTGGATCTGGGCTGGGCCTTGGCATTTCCATGCTATTTGCACCCCCTGACTTGATTCTCACACCCCCTTGGCCCATTTAATTTACTTTTGTATATTTTTCTATTTTCTTTTTAGTTTCTGACTTTATTTTATTTTTCTAAACATAAACAAATATCAAAAATATTTTTCTTAAAATTTCACATTTTTATTATATTTCTTATTTTTATTTTGGCTTAGTATTTAGTTTATTAAGTTTAATATATTTGTTTTCTTAAATAAAAAACTTATAAATAATACAAAAAATATTATATTTCTTATTTTTATTATTTATATACTTAAATAATATTTTTATCATTATTTTTATTTTTTAACATTTGTATATATTTTTATTTATTTTTATTATACATAAATAACATAATTAATATATATGTTTTCTTAAAACCCTAAAAATAACCATTACTATTTTTAATATTTTTGTACATTAAATAGTTTATTTTTACATACATAAAAATAATACAAAAAACATTTTTGCATATTTATAATATATTGCATATTTATTTAATTGTCCATTTAAATATTTGCCTATTTATTTATTTGCACAATTAATTCAATTTGGTTGTAATAATTTTAGGGTTTCAATTTCTTGTAAATATCCTCTATTCAAAATTGTATCCCCCTCCCCATATCAATGTTGTAATAGTTGTAGATTTACTTTTACGCATTTATAGCTTTCAAATATGTTATGATAGAGATTAGGATTTGTATGCAATATCCAAAATCAAAACAAATAGCTAGACCTAATACAAGACATAAAAGCATGTAAATTGACAACACAATACACACATGCACCCCTAGGGTTTCATCCACTTGTTGCCTTTAAAATGGCCATGGTATGCATGTTGAGTATCTTGGCAAAACAAAAAAAAAACAAAAGATCATAGTCCCTCGATGACGCTATCTTGGTTGCCTATACATAAATGATCTAGTCCCTCAAACAAATTTGCTAAGATACTTAGCACCATTGCTATCATGGTCAATACGATGACCCGCGCCTGTCCCGTTTAACATCCAAATACAAGGTTGTTTACCAAATACAATGGTAAAACAACAATGTAAAAGGGTTAAAAATATGTAGGAAAGATCTTTGAGTAGATAGGGTAGATGCTCTTAATTACTTGATTAAACTTGCAAACATCCTCGCTATTTTCAAAACACATCAAAACACAATTTCAAAACATTTCCCAAAATAAACTTTCAAACATTGAAACATCTTTTCAAAAGACAATACACCTTTGTATACATTCAAACAAGAATCATTACAAAGGTTGCCACAACGATGGCCTCTTTTCAAAACATTTTCATAACCACACACAAAGCACCATTTCAAACAATTGAAAAGAAAAAGCAAGTGATCTAAACAAGTAACTAAGAGCCCATGGATAACCATGGATGAAAAGGGTGCTTGCACCTTCCCTTTTCATAATCTACCCCCCGAACCCAAGAAAACATATCAAAGGTCTTTCCTGTTCTTTTTGACCTTTCCTTTGGATAAAATAAAAAGTCGATGGCGACTCTTGCTAAACTTAAACATTTGCGAACACAAAACGCAAAACCTCAAGTCAGTTCTCCCACCTCAAGTCAGGTCTTACCTTGTTTGCTTTGATTGCTTTACATTTGGTTCTATTGTTTGGGTTTGAAATCCTCTACCCGGATTTGGGAAACATTCATAGGTAAATAGCAATACATTGTGGAAACTGTGCGGGGTATACCTACATGGTTGAAGCAATAACTATATTAGTGTGACATATTTGTGGGTACTGGTAGCCTTTGAGTCAATCAAAGAGAATACGGGGCCGCTGAGTGATGTCATAAAGCACTAATGAACTTTTAGAACCTTTACTTGACCATCTTGGCCTTTTTAGGGGTAGTGAGATGACCGGCTTTGGTGCAGTCCGAAGTTGGTAGATACTCGATACTAAACTCATTGAGGGTTGTTTTCTTGGAATATTTCGGTCACCAGTAAAGTGGCTAAACTGAAACAATGAACACAGAAAATAATCCAGTGATATTGAGCTCCTTAGAACCCAGTTACTATTTATAGGATAGGTTGAGCCAACTAAACTTCAAGAGGGTACTTACCTATGAAGCCCCATGCAAGCCTGAAACTAGGATCTTGTGTGATTTGTTTGTACATATATACTTGTGCATAACATCATGGACATCATGAAGCATCATATGCATCCACTAACCATTTCAAGGGTTTGGATCTTCATCTTTGTTCCTGTTTTGAAGGTTATGGAATCACTTCGCAGGAAAACAATCCAGGTCAACCTTGTGAGAATTCCTCCTCTACTCAAGGAGCTTACTTCCAAGATTCCAGAGAATTCTCCCTTCACTGAAGGACATGGTAGACTTCTCAACTTGGTCAACTCCAACATTGAAGAAGACATGGTGAAAGTTCTCTTCCAGTTCTTTGACCCCCTACACTACTGCTTCACATTTCCTGATTACCAACTAGTGCCTACTTTGGAGGAATTTTCTCAACTCTTGAGAATTCCTATTCTCCATAAACTACCCTACAACGATACGGAAAGAGATCTAAAGCCTGAAGATGTTGCCCAAGCCCTACACTTGCAACCATCTGATGTCAAAGGTCATTGGGAAACCAGAAGTGGTGTCAAGGGTTTATTGGCAAAGTTCCTGTTTGAGAAAGCTCAAGAATGTTGGAATTCATTAGATTTACAAGCTATTGAGGAGATCATGGCTCTTCTCATCTATGGGTTGGTCTTGTTCCCAAACCCTGATCAGCTTATAGATGTGAATGCTGTCAAGATTTTCATATCTCGGAATCCTGTGCCTACATTGCTTGGGGACATCCTACACTCATTTCACACACGAACAATGAGGAAAAGAGGTTTTCTCATGTGATGTACTCCTCTTCTAGCAAGGTGGTTTATTTCTCACCTTCCCCAATCAGTCTTGAAGAATGAGTAAGGCTTGAGGTGGTCACAACGGTTGATGACTCTTACAAATTCTGATGTTCATTGGTGTTCTCGGTCCAGAGAAAATGTCATCATCATTGATCGTTGTGGGGAATTCCCTAATGTCCCATTACTTGGCATTAGGGGAGGCATTACCTACAACTCTTGCTTGGATCTAAGACAATTTGGGTATGCCCGAAGGGATGGCCCTTATGACATGTTGATTCTAGACTTGGTTTTTGACTTCGACAACGACGCTCAAGGACTTCGACAAAGGTTTATCCGAGCTTGGAGGATGCCCAACATGGTGGACAGTAAGACCTTGGGACATAAGAATTCCATCCCCCTTGAGCCTTACCTCAAGTGGGTACAAACCCGCGCCCAAAGTCTTATGATGCCTTACCCCTACATTCTTGCTGTGATCAAAGAGCCTGTTATGGAAGGAGAGGTTCCATACACCCTCCTACATCCTAACATGCCAACATCACTTGAAGATCTGCAAAGGAGTTGGATACAGCTCAAGGGAGAATGCGATACTTTTGAAACCCAATTCTACGCCAGTGAGAAGAAGGTTTTGGAACTTACTCGCCAACTTCATGAAGAGCAGAATCTCAACACCTACATAGAACCAAAGAGGATGCGCAACGTCTTTTTACATTAGAATTTTTGTATTATTTTTCCCATGGGGCATTTATGTACTAACAAATTCTTCTCATTAATATGACGTGTGTTCTTTTTGTTTGCAACAAATTTGAATTTCTGAATCCTTGAATGCATTACATGAATACATTTCATTCATCATATGCATAAACAGGTCTTCACACCAGGTTTCCTTATCTCTCTGTTATTTATTTCAGCAAGATGGATATAGAGCAGACGATCAAAGATCTACAAGCGCAGAATTCACAGTTCCAACAACTACTCATGACCTTGGCAAAGGGTCAGGAGGATCTTAAAGCACTGCTGGAAAAGGAAAAGGAGAAAAATAAAAAGAAAAGAGTTGGTGTGGCTACTTTGGGTCGAAGATTTGAAGGTCAAGCTAAAAGGGTCCTGGATTTCCCCTCAACATCTGATGAAGGGGTTGGAAAAGGTAAAGGAGCTGTAGTACCAACTGAGTCTGAGGAAGAAGAAGAAGAAGAAGAAGAAGAGGATGAAGACTACTCTAAGCAGCAGTACCCTCCTGTAGACGACAAGTACAAGAATCTGGAAGAGCGTCTGGCAGCTATGGAAGTGCAAAGAGTTCCTGGGCTGGACTTTGAGGAGCTAGGGTTGGTTGTTGGGATTGTGATTCCCCCTAAATTCAAGGTGCCTACATTTCCTAAATATAATGGTTTGTCTTGTCCAAAGATGCACCTATGGTCTTACGTCAGAAAAATCCAACCTTATTCTTCTGATAAGGATCTGTGGGTCCACTTTTTTCAAGATAGTTTGACGGGTACACAATTAGATTGGTTCTACCAGCTTGAGAGATCTGATGTGCATAATTGGGAGGATTTGGCGGCTGCCTTCTACAAATAATATCAATATAATGCGGACTTAGCCCCTACTCGTACTCAATTACATAGTATAGGTATGGTCTCTAATGAAGGCTTTAAAGAGTATGCCCAGAAATGGAGGGACTTGGCTGGAAGGGTGCAACTACCATTGTCTGAGAGAGAACTTGTGGATATGTTTTTGGGGACCCTGTCAGGTCCATTCTTTAATCACTTGATCGGGAGTTCGTCTGCGGGGTTCACCGAGTTAATTCTGACTGGTGAAAGAGTTGAAGCTGGAATCAAGAGAGGTAAAATTCAAAAGGATGCATCTGCTTCCGCTACTATCAAGAAGACCTTTCCAGCCAAGAAAGAAGTCTCAACTATTTACTCCCATAGAAGTCAAGGAAGAGGTGGAATTCGACGCCCCTGAAAAACCTAATGTGATCTCTTCCCCAATGCCAAAACATGGTCACAATGTCCATGCTGTTGAAGAAGATCTTTATGTTGCTACTATTGATGACTTAATGACTCCATTACCAATAATCAAGATGAATCTATTGAAAGCCGGGATTTTCCCGGGCTGTGAAAAAGATTGCTACCTTTGTTCGTCCTTACAATCCGGTTGTCCGTTGTTGAAGTTAGGCATCCAACGCCTAATGGATAATCAAGAAATCCTCTTTGAGAAAACTCCTGTTACTCCAACTCCTATCAAAGATATTTCTATAATTACCATTTCCACCGATCTTTCCAAGGTTTCCAAAAGACCTGTTAAGATTACATCTGATCTAAAGATTGTACCTCTGAAGATAAATATGTCGAGGCCTATCCCATACAAGTCCAACAAATCAATACCGTGGAATTATGGAGGAGAGATCTTCTACCACGGTGTTAAGCAGTTTGAATCAGTTGAAGAAAGTTCCGATGAAGAGACTCCTGACATAGGAAATATTGCTGGGACGAGTAAAATCACCCGCAGCGGAAGAATATTCTCTCCGGAGATTACTCCTCCAAGGGCGGTCATCGGACCCTCAAATGCTCCTAAGGATACTCCTATGCCGGTCAACATATCCGTGCGAACTCCAATGATTGAAGAAATTGTTACTCCCGCAGTTGTACCCTCTGTTGTTGCTGTTGATAAAAGTAAGGGGGTCCAAGAAGCACCCTTCAGGACGAGGGCTCAGCCTTTGGTCATCCCCGAGACCACTCAAAAGGAAATGGAGGAGATTTTAAAAATAATTAAGAAAAGCGACTATGATGTCGTGGAACAACTGGGTTAAACCTCTTCAAAAATCTCTATGCTGGCCCTTTTGCTCTGTTTCGAAGCTCATGCCAAAGCTTTGATCAAATTCTTGAAGACGGCCCATGTGCCTCAGGAAACCTCCACGGACCAGCTCCAGGAGTGTGTAGCTAGCCTAACAGCCGACAACGGTCTTGGCTTCTCCGATGCCGATTTAACATCTAAAGGGAGAAAGCATAATGACGCGCTGCACGTCTCGGTGGAATGCAGAGGGACTACTTTAGCTCACGTTCTAGTTGACACCGGGTCGTCTTTAAATGTCTTGCCAAAGAAAGCATTGGACAGATTGGACTGTGAAGGTTTAACTTTGAAGCCCAGCAACATCATTGTCAGAGCCTTCGATGGTTCTAAGCGGATGGTCCACAAGGGGGTGGACATCCCGATTAAAGTGGGTACGGAAACTTTCAATTCCACACTCTATGTCATGGACATCCATCCCTCCTACTCGTGCTTGTTGGGAAGACCCTGGATTCATCATGCTGGAGCTGTTACTTCAACTCTGCACCAAAAGCTCAAATACCCTGTTCAGGGGAAAATTATGACAGTTCACGGTGAGGAGGAATACATGATAAGCCATCTTAATTCTTTCTGCTATGTGGAATTAGATGGTGAATTCATCGAAACCCCCTTTCAGCATTTTGAGGAGGTAACTCAGGAAATTGCAGTAGTACCTTATGTACCTATCATTACCAAACTTGTGTCCCAGATGTCATCCCTCAAAGATGTGAAGGCTGTGATTGAGGAAGGAGGAAGCACAGTATGGGGCCAATTGCCAGATTTTCCTTACAAGACAGATAAGTTCGGCTTTGGTTTCACTGCTGCTAGTCAGAAGGCTGTGCGTCGCCCCCGGGCTGGAGGGCCACCATTGAAGATCACCCATCATGGAGTTCATGCTTTGGAGGATGGTAAAGATGAGAGCAACTTTGAAGATTGGATCTTTCCGACTGTTGAAGGAGGACTATGCAATTGGGAGGCGAAGGATTTTGTTCCCATTACTTTCATCAATCAGTAATTTATCTTTCGAACATTTTCTGTTGGTTTGTAATAATTCCTAAACAATTCGTACATTTTTAACCATGTGCCTTACCCGAGGTACATTGGTCCATTTGTAAGGGTTTGATTTTTCATCTTCATATGCCATTTTTGATGAATCATGGACATTTTCATATATAAACTTTTGTGTTCATTTTCTTTCTTTTTTACATTTTATTTGTTTAAAGATGGCTATCCCTTACACACACCCACACTCGCCAATGCAGGTACCCATCCGTTCTGGATTCCATGGGTAACAATTCTACTATGGCCTTCAGTGACTCTGAAGATCTGGTCAATCATGCCGAATACGAAGGTGATGAAGACTGTGAAGTGCCTGGAGAATTGGCTAGACTGCTACAACAGGAAGAAAGGGTTATTCTACCTCACGAGGAGTTGTTAGAAACTATCAACTTGGGAATAGAGGAAGCCAGAAAAAAAGTTAAAGTGGGTGCCAACCTAGAGCCAAGAGTCAAGGAGCACTTAGTTCATCTATTGAATGAATACGTGGAGATCTTCGTCTGGTCCTATGAAGACATGTCGGGACTGGATACAGATATTGTGGTGCACCGTCTCCCTACAAGAGAAGACTGTCCAATAATTAAACAGAAAGTTCGCCGCATGAGGCCTGGCATGTCTGAAAAGATCAAAGGTGAAGTGATGAAGCAATTCAATGTTGGCTTTCTTGCAGTTACATCCTATCCACAATGGGTTGCTAACATTGTGCCCGTGCCTAAGAAGGACGACAAAGTTAGAATGTGCATAGATTACAGAGACTTAAACAGGGCTAGCCCTAAGGATGACTTTCCACTACCGCACATTGACATCTTGGTTGACAATACAGCTCAGCACAAGGTATTTTCTTTCATGGATGGATTTTCAGGGTACAACCAGATCAAAATGGCCCCTGAAGACATGGAGAAAACTACCTTCGTTACACAGTGGGGTACATTCTGTTATAAAGTGATGCCATTCGGACTGAAGAATGCCAGGGCAACCTATCAACGCGTTATGGTGTCCTTGTTTCATGACATGATACATCATGAGATAGAGGTCTACGTAGACGACATGATAGCCCGTTCACAAACAGAAGAAGAACACCTCGACCATCTGCAAAAGCTGTTTGTCAGGTTGAAAGAGTACAAGCTCAGACTGAACTCTAACAAGTGCACTTTCGGATTCAGGTCCGGTAAACTCTTGGGTTTCATTGTCAGTAACAAAGGCATCGAGGTTGATCCTGCCAAAGTCAAAGCTATACAAGAAATGCCTGCCCCTCGCACTGAGAAAGAGGTCAGAGGTTTCTTGGGACGCCTAAACTACATCGCAAGGTTCATTTCTCACCTAACATCTACCTGTGAACCAATCTTCAAGCTATTGAAGAAAGATCAGGTGGTTAAATGGAATGATGAATGTCAAGTTGCTTTCGATAAAATCAAGGAGTATTTATTGGAACCTCCTATCTTGATGCCACCCGTCGAAGGAAGGCCGCTTATCATGTATCTGACTGTCCTGGAGAATTCAATGGGGTGCGTATTGGGCCAACATGACGAGTCTGGCCGAAAAGAGCATGCCATTTATTACCTTAGCAAAAAGTTTACCGACTGTGAGACCCGCTACTCACTGCTCGAGAAAACTTGTTGCGCTTTGGTATGGGCTGCTCGCCGGCTAAGGCAGTATATGTTGACACATACAACTTTGTTGATCTTTAAGATGGATCCAATCAAGTACATCTTCGAGAAGCCTGCTCTATTCGGAAGAATCACTAGATGGCAGATGATCCTCACCGAATATGATATACAGTACACGACCCAAAAAGCTATAAAGGGGAGTGTGCTAGCCGATCATCTGGCCCATCAAGCTGTCGAAGATTACCAATCCATGAGGTTCGACTTCCCCGACGAGGATATCATGACTTTGAGCAACATTGAAGAGAACAGACCGTATGACGGACCTGAACAAGGATCCCGATGGACCCTGTACTTTGATGGTGCCTCCAAGGCACTTGGAAATAGTATCGGCGTTGTACTTATCTCTCCCGAAGGTTTCCATACACCTTTCACCGCCAGACTCTGCTTCAGCTGCACCAACAACATGGCCGAGTATGAAGCTTGTATCTTTGGTCTCAAGGTTGCGATTGACTTGGGAATCAAATCATTAATTGTATTTGGGGACTCCGCTTTGGTTATCAGTCAAATCAAAGGAGAGTAGGATACTAAACATCTGAACCTCATCCCTTACAAAGAACATGTCCTGACATTGTTACCACGCTTTGAGCAAATTACCTTCGAGCACTTCCCGCGAGAAGAGAATCAACTAGCAGATGCTCTAGCTACAATGTCTTCCATGTTTAAACTTAACTGGGATAATGAGGCTCCCTAGATCACCATTGAAAGGATGGACGAACCCGCACATTGTCACGAGATTAATACCGAAGAAGTAGTGGACCGACCTTGGTTTCATGACGTCAAAAAGTATCTCGAAACACAAGAATACCCCGAAGGAGCTTCAGTCAACGACAAAAAGTTCTTAAGGAAATTCTCGGCCAAGTTCTTCCTAAGAAATGGTATCCTATACAAGTGCAATCATGATTGCATTCTGCTCCGTTGTGTGGACAAGGTTGAAGCTGAGCAGATCATGGATGAACTGCACAATGGTACCTTTGGCACTCACTCAAGCGGATATATGATGGCTAAGAAGATTCTACGGGCAGGCTACTACTGGTCTACCATGGAAGCTGATTGTCATCAACATTCCCGTACTTGTCACAAATTCCAAATCTATGCTGACAAGGTACATATTCCTCCAGTTCCTCTCAATGTCCTAACAAATCCTTGGTCATTCTCTATGTGGGGAATCAACATGATTGGAGAGATCAAACCTACAGCGTCTAATGGACACCGCTTCATCTTGGTAGCCATTGATTACTTTACCAAGTGGGTTGAAGTAGCTTCTTTCGCATCTGTTACAAAGAATGTTGTTTCCGGCTTCATCAAGCAGAACCTCATTTACCGGTATGGTATCCCTGACAGGATTATCACCGACAACGGTACAAACTTGAATAACACTATGATCACCACTCTGTGTGAGCAGTTCAAGATTCAACATCACAATTCATCTCCCTATCATCCAAAGATGAACGGTGATGTCGAAGCTTCGAAAAAAAATATCAAGAAGATCATACAAAGATGACGGTCACCTAGAAGGACTGGCATGAGATGTTACCGTTTGCTCTGCACGGGTACCGTACCACGGCACGAACATCAACTGGGGCAACACCTTATTCTTTGGTATACGGCATGGAAGTTGTCTTACCTATCGAGGTTTAGATTCCCTCCTTAAGGATCATGAAGGATGTTGGTTTGAGTGAAGACGATTGGATTCAGACCCGGCTTGATCAACTTAACTTGATCGACGAAAAGCGACTTACTACTGTTTGCCATGGTCAGTCGTATCAGAAACGAATGATCAAGGCATTCAAAAAGAAAGTCAAACGCCAAGTATATCAAGTCGGGGACCTTGTAATTAAGCGGACCATCTTACCGCAAAGTGATCCCAGGGGACAATGGACTCCTACTTACGAAGGACCATTTGTGATCAAAAACATCTTTTCTAGTGGGGCAATGATCCTGACCACCATGGACGGCGACGACTTGCTGCACCCTGCGAACGCAGACATAGTCAAAAGATACTACGCATAAACGACCCGACAAGTTGAAAACCCGAAAGGGCAACTTGGGCAAAAATGGGCATCCCGGTGAATCGAAAACCCGAAAGGGCGGTTCAGGAAAAAATTAGGGATAAAATCAAAAAAATCTGTACACCCGACAATTTGAAAACCTGAAAGGGCGACTTGGGCAAAAAGGGTTTCCCGGTGGACTGAAAACTCGAAAGGGCGGTCCAGGAAAAAGTTAGGGAATTAAAGCGTATGACTATATCTCGTCGGATCACTTTAAGGACAATCTCTTCACTAGACAAGCTCCTGGCTTCTGATCAATCCAATCATCTTCGAACGAAGCAACAAATGGACAAGATATCCAGAGTTACGAAAGCTATAGAAGAATGGAAACCCCATGGAATTTTTACACATAGCCATCTTTATTTGTATAAATTTTTCTCAATTTTTTTTATGACAACGTTCTCTTACTAGGATGTCTGTCTCCTTTGTACAAAATACTTACACAAAGTTAATACAAAGATACTTTAAAGTGCAAAAAACTATTTGCCCTTTCTTTTCTTTACACTTGTGTTTTATTTGAAAACGTCCAATGGTTTATTAAATGAGCATATGCATTTGAATATAATCACTGTTTACAAATAAACGAAATGTGAAAGAATAATTACTGACAGGTTGAAAGGATAGGAAAACGTCTTTAGGCTATTCTAAGAGAGATCCTCTGTAGTACATCATTTGGATCCCCAGTGGAGCTAAACCTTGAAAAACATATTCCCAGCTGAATTAAACTTCAAAATCCCCACCAGAGTTGAAACTTTAAACTCCCAATCCTCGGTGGAGTCACATTCCAACTTCTAATTCTCATCAAGAGTTAAAATCCTCAGCAGGGAGAAACATTGGGTCGTAAATCCCCAGAAAAAGATGAAACCTTCTTCCCCAACAAAGTCAAAATTCCAACTACCAATTCACAGCAAAAACCATCCAGTTTCCCCGGATTCACCAGCAAGTTGTCTTAAAAATCCGAGAATCAACCAGATGACAGTTAACTTTTATCCCCAACTAAGGATAATTCCCCAGTAGATTGGTATACAACCCAAACTCCTGAACTTTTTCCAAACAGGAATAGGCTTTTTTCCCCCAGAGTCCTGATCTCCCCAGAAGAGTAGCTACTCTCCAGCAGTATAGTTATTCCCCACAGAGTTCTTCATCCCTAACAGAATGAAGATTCTCATTCTTAACTCTCTAGTTTGAAGTCCCCGGGGATTTATTTTCCCCTAGCAGATTGAAGATTCTCAGTCTGGATTCCCCAGTGAAGTTGCCTGAGTATTCATGACTCCCCAGCACGAGCTTGTCAGAATTTTTAATCCCCTACAAATCGAAGATTCTCATTCTCACTTCTCCAGTAAAGCCTCCAAGGTTTCAATTCCCCAGAAGATTGAAGTTTCTCATTCTTATTCTCCGCATAAGCCATCAGAGTTTTCCTTATTCTCCACCAGATCAAGGTTTTCTTTCGTCTGATCCCCAGTAGAGGTCTTCAGAGTTTCCCTATTCCCCGGCCGAGTAAGGATTCCCATTGGTGTACTCCCCAGCTATAGTCATCAAAGTTCTTTGGATTCCCCAAGCAGGTTTCTCAAGCAGACTTAACGGATTCCCACACCCCCGCAGAGTTTGTCAAAGTTAACCCTCACAAGTTGCCAAGGATTTTCTATCCCCAACATTGGTCCAAGGATTTCTAATCTTCAGCAATAAAATTTTTTGAATCTATAGCAGCGGTCATGGATTTATTTTCCCTGACAGCAGTCAAGGATTTTATTATCTCCTGCTATCAAGGATTTATTTTCCTCAGCAAGACAACTAATCAGCTTACATGTGCATACATTACATTCATATATCATAAACATTGATAAAACACATTTTATTGCATCATACATGTCATGCAACATAACTCTGTGTTTCAGCTAACATTTTACCCTTTTCAGGATGAGATTAAAAGCTATCTTTAACAAATATTCAAAGATTTCAGATACAGTACGGATACACCCCAGACGTGGAAGTCATTCTGTTACTCATTCAGATCTCTTATTCAGATACAGTGTGGATACACTCCAGACACGGAGGTCATTCTATTACTCATTCAGAATTTCAAGTCAAGATACAGTACGGATATGCTCCAGACACGGATGTCATTCTATCACTTATTCAGACTTCAACAATCAGATACAGATTAGATACGCTCCAGATACGGAATCCATTCTATTTCTCATTCAGATTCAACTATCAACTTCAAGCTCAGATACACTCCAAGACATGGAAGTTATTCTGTTGCCTTTCCAGATCCCAGTTACAGTATGGATACACTCCAGACACGGAAGTCATTATGATACTCATACATATCTCAATTATAGATACAGTCCAGATACACTCCAGACACGGTAGCCATTTTATCACTCATTCAAACCTATTCCCCAACTCAGAGATGCTCCAGATACGGATGTCATTCTGCCACTTATTCAGATTACAGATTCAGATACAATACACATACACTCCAGACACGGCAGTCATTCTGTTATTCATTCAAGAATCAAATACAGTTACATCTCGGATACACTCCAGACATGGACGCCATTCCACTGCTCATTCAAATTCAATCTCCAGATACAACTCAGATACGTTCCATATACGGATACCATTCTGATGTTCATTCTCCTGATTTTCAACAAACATTTTGGATGGCATCTTTAAGCCAATCTCCAGCAAGATTCTATCATCTCCAAATGGCATCTTTAAGCCCATTTCTTCAACTACATCTTGATGAGTGCAAATTTACGGGCACTCTAGTGTCCAATCCTCTTTTACCCTCGAGTCACGAAAGGCAAACTCGCCAATCTAACTCTTCAGGTTCAAGAAGATTGAACAGGGGCAGATGTTGTACCCCAAAATTTGCCCTCTCATTTTATCAAGATTTCCCCCCACAAGACTCTTTGGACTCCAGACAGAATTAGGGTTTGCTCTGCTCAAGACATCTCCTTGCACTGTTGACCTGAAATTAGGGTTTGAGTTTGCACAATGATTTTTGGACTTCCAATGCCTAAATTGACTTTCATACTTCATGTTGGACTTATAATATTTCCCATACCAAGTTTCAAGCTTTGAATCAAATTTTTATTGAGTCAATTAGACAGTTGACATAGAAATCAACTATATTGGGGAAAAAGTCAAATGTGACCAATTTACAGTTAAAACTCATAATTTTTGATCCACATCAATATTATAGGCTCATATGAAGCATTTGATCAAGTTTGGACCACAACTCAAGAAATTTGATCAGATCATCAAAAGGGCAAAATGGTCATTTTTAGGGTTTTGCCTGCAGAAGGGCAATTTATGATTTTTAACCTAGCCAATGGCAAATTGGGTTCAAGCATGGATTCAAGGACTAAATGGCATCATCTTGACCTAATCACAAGGTTCAAAAGATCTCAAAAGCATTGGATTGACAGATGAATTTTTCAGTCAACTGATCAAAAATCAACTGTACACTGAAAAGTCAAACTTTGACTTTTTGGTCATAATCAAGTGCCAAGGGTCATTATTCATCAAGATGTGGAAAAACATGAAAAAATTTCATCAAGAAACTTAATTTTGCAAATTAGGGCTTTAAAATGAAAATTTTCATAACTTCGAAATTTTCTAAGTTATGAAATTTTCTCATTTTTTCCCAACTTTGACCAACTTTTTCTCCATGATGCAATTGGATTCAAACAAAACTTCAAACATTAAAGTTGTAGTCCTCCACAAAATCTACAACTTTGATTCACAAAGTTTTCCCAAAGGATGCTTGGATCTCAAGTTATGATTTTTGGAATAAGGGTCCATGAAACTTTTAACTTAGTGAAATTTTGCCCTAGTTTAGGCAGGATTTTGACCTATCTTCATGGCAATTTTTCACATAGTTCCACTTGGAATCTCAAAATGCATTTCAAAGATGGATTGTAGAGAATGTTACAAGATTTCCAAAATTTCTAATAACTCTCCAAAATCATTTGTGGTTAGGGAGAATCGAAGGTTTGAATTTGGCAAAAAATCACTTTGATCCATGGCATTTTTCATGTTGCTACAAGTTGCAATTTCTGTCCAACTTCATTTGTACTTGAATACAGGTCTTTAAACCCTTCCACACTCAAAAATTGAATGCAAACTCAATGTATTAATGCATTGTTCTGATCAATGGAAGATTATACAAAGGATTAATCCAAAAATGGCAAAAAGTTAACAATGCCATTTTGATAAAGTTCACTTTATGCATATTTGTTTCTCTTGAGCATTGCACCCTTTCTTTTGCAGCAAACAAAGTCCATAAACTTAGGCAAAGGTACAACAACTTTGTGCATGCTTGAAGCTACCCTGTACAGGCCTGCCCTTGGTCACTTCACACTTTTGCTTCTAAACCAAGTCAACTTGCAAAAACCACATAACTTTGAAATCTGATAAAACCAACTCTTGTAAACATTTGAAACAAGTTTTGCGTATCACATTGAGCCAGAAACACGAGCTATCCAGTCCTCAAACACCCTTGAACACCAAAACACCATCTTCTTGCAAAACAGGGCAGCTTCTGCAGTTGCACCTCCATCTCACAAACCACTCGTGCGTTTTGCCCCAAACCTCTTCCAACACAATCTATACAACCCACCTAAGTTATCCCAACCATTGGCCAGTGACTGTAACTCCATTTACAAGCTTCACCATTCTTAAATTCTGCTTGTGCAGGTTGACTCCTACAGGCTCATTCAAGCAAACTCAAAGCAAACTAAGCATTCAGGAAGGTCAAAGGAAGTTCAAGCAAGCTCCCAAGCACCTCAGGCCTCATTGAAAACCTTCACATTGCCATAATCGAGTTCAACTGAAGCAGGTATTTTCTAACTTTCTATCTCTCTATTTAGGAATCATTAGGCTTAGGTTTGTGAATAAAAAATGTAGTACTCATTGCCCTTAAGCTATACATATGCATAGATTTCATTTAAGTTAATTGTGTTGAGAGAATTTGATTGATGAACTTTCTGAAAAAGTTAGGTTAGAAATTAGGGCCAGAGAAATTCTCTCTGGTCTTTGAGAGTTAGATTAAGTTCTTTATATGGTTGGAATCGTGTTGAAAAATGCTATAACTTTTGTGTTGTGAGTTTTTGCTTTAGAGCACGTATGCAGGATTTCTAGTTTGAACATACAGGGCGCGCGTTTTTTGTTCAAAGGTTGAAGACGAAGCTGGATCTGGGCTGGGCCTTGGCATTTCCATGCTATTTGCACCCCCTGACTTGCTTCTCACACCCCCTTGACCCATTTAATTTACTTTTGTATATTTTTCTATTTTCTTTTTAGTTTCTGACTATATTTTATTTTTCTAAACATAAAAAAATATAAAAAACATTTTTCTTAAAATTTCACATTTTATTATATTTTTTATTTTTATTTTAGCTTAGTATTTAGTTTTTTAAGTTTAATATATTTGTTTTCTTAAATAAAAAACTTATAAATAATACAAAAAATATTATATTTCTTATTTTTATTATTTATATACTTAAATAATATTTTTCTCATTATTTTTATTTTTTAACATTTGTATATATTTTTATTTATTTTTATTATACATAAATAACATAATTAATATATATGTTTTCTTAAAACCCTAAAAATAACCATTACTATTTTTAATATTTTTTTACATTAAATAGTTTATTTTTACATACATAAAAATAATACAAAAAACATTTTTGCATATTTATAATATATTGCATATTTATTTAATTGTCCATTTAAATATTTGCCTATTTATTTATTTGCACAATTAGTTCAATTTGGTTGTAATGATTTTAGGGTTTCAGTTTCTTGTAAATATCCCCTATTCAAAATTGTATCCCCCTCCCCATATCAATGTTGTAATAGTTGTAGATTTACTTTTACGCATTTATAGCTTTCAAATATGCCATGATAGAGATTAGGGTTTGTATGCAATATCCAAAATCAAAACAAATAGCTAGACCTAATACAAGACATAAAAGCATGTAAATTGACAACACAATACACACATGCACCCCTAGGGTTTCATCCACTTGTTGCCTTTAAAATGGCCATGGTATGCATGTTGAGTATCTTGGCAAAACAAAAACAAAACAAAAGATCATAGTCCCTCGATGACGCTATCTTGGTTGCCTATACATAAATTATCTAGTCCCTCAAACAAATTTGCTAAGATACTTAACAACATTGCTATCATGGTCAATACGATGACCCGCGCCTGTCATGTTTAACATCTAAATACAAGGTTGTTTACCAAATACAATGGTAAAACAATAATGTAAAAGGGTTAAAAATGTGTAGGAAAGATCTTTGAGTAGATAGGGTAGATGCTCTTAATTACTTGATCAAACTGGAAAACATCCTACTATTTTCAAAACACATCACAACACAATTTCAAAACATTTCCCAAAACAAACTTTCAAATATTGAAACATCTTTTCAAAAGACAATACACCTTTGTATACATTCAAACAAGAATCATTACAAAGGTTGCCACAATGATGGCCTCTTTTCAAAACATTTTCATAACCACACACAAAGCACCATTTCAAACAATTGAAAAGCAAAAGCAAGTGATCTAAACAAGTAACTAAGAGCGCATGGATAACCATGGATGAAAAGGGTGCTTGCACCTTCCCTTTTCATAATCTACCCCCTGAACCCAAGAAAACATCTCAAAGGTCTTTCCTGTGCTTTTTGACCTTTCCTTTGGATAAAATAAAAAGTCGGTGGCGACTCTTGCTAAACCGAAACATTTGCGAACACAAAACGTAAAACCTCAAGTCAGTTCTCCCACCGCATCACAGGGTGCTAACACCTTCCCTTTTCATAACCTACCCCCCAAACTCAAGAAAATATCTCGAAAGGATTTTCCTGTTCTTTTCACCCTTTCCTTTATTGGATAAAATAAAAGTTGGTGGCGACTCTTGCTATCCGCAATACTTGCGATCAAACGCAAAACACCTAAGTCAGTTCTCCCACCGTATTACAGTTGCACTGTCTTGTTTCAGGAGTTTATCTTGAACCTTCTTTTTGTCAGCCATTGATATAGTTGCCCTGCCTTGTTTCAGGAATTAATCTCTGACTTGGTCCCATTGTTGCCTCGTCTTGTTTCGGGAATTAATCTTGGACCAGTTGTTCACAAATAGTTACCCTGTCTTGTTTCAGGAATTAATCTAGAACTGTTGAAAATTGTTGGTGATATTTATTTGTTGATTGATCTTTCCTGAAAAGATAAATAGTTAGTTGTATGCAATATCATGATGTATGAAATGCATTGCGTAATGATGTTCTCAAAATAAATTAGATTAATCCATATGTGTTTCATATGCATATCATATGATGTATAAATATGAAATTTTATTGAAGTATATCTTTGTCTAGGAAAATAAATCCCTGACTATTGTTGGGGATGAAGAGTATGTGTGTCTTCAATCTTGTCTAGAATGCTTCTGCTGGGGATTCCTGGTTACTTGTTTAAGGAAGATCTGAATGGGATGTATTGATTTCTATTTAGGGAGAAAAGTCCAGGAATGTTGGTTGTTTATCACTCTACTGGTGAACTTATTTCTTATATACCCTGACTGGGGATAAAAGAGATGGTTAAACTTGTGACTCGTCTGGGGAGGATAAGGTTGACTGGTATCTGGTTGATCTCCAGGTTTCACAATAATTTTCGGGGGATAGTGGAAACTTTACTGGGGAGAAGAATTTTGTCACTGATGAACTGGGGAATTTGCAGGTTGTTAGGGAAATAAACCCTTGATTGATGGAGAAGTGTTCTGCTGAGGAAACAAATCTCTTAGGGAGATTGATTTTGCTAGAGAGGAGGACTCTGCGAGGTTTCTTTTTTCCGTCTGGAGAGACTAAAATCAGTTGGGAAAGAGAATTTCCATAAATTGTACTGATTGAGATTTCGCGGGGAGATTTAAAAGGGAGAAGATTATACTCCTTTATTTGTTAAAGTGATCTTCCAGGGAGATTGCGGAGAATGTAACCTTATTTGTGAAGATTATTCTATGGGGGATAATCTCATGGAAGTGGCTCTGGCGACTTCACTGGTGGTAAACCTTATAAAAGGGATTCTGTGGGGATTTACAGACAAATTGAGTGTCATCCCAACTCTTAGAGTTTTTTCGAGTAAATGTTTATTCCTATTCTTATTTATTTGCTAAAAGTTAATCATGTTCGTATGCATATGTTCATTCAATTTTAGTCATTGGACGCCTTTGCAAGCAAAATAGAAAAACAAAAAGTTTGAACTTTAAAGTATATTTGTATTGATAATTTGCCTATAAACAAGCGATTTTGTACAAAGAGAAAGAAATCCTAGTAAGAAGAAGTCGTCATAAAATGAAAGAATGAAAACAAGTGTATATAGCCATGTGAAAGTGACCTCATTGGGTTCTGTGATACGGTGGCAGAACCGAGTAATATATACTGGTTTTGCATTTTTTTCCCGTAAATGTCGCGGTAAGCAAGAGTCGCCTCCGGCTTTTCTTTTATCTAACAAAGGAAAGGGTGAAAAGAACAGAAAAAGACCTTTTTCGAGATTTTCTGAGTAAGGGGGTAGATTATGAAAAGGGAAGGTCTTAGCACCCTTTCCATCTGTGGTTTTCCACGGGCTCTTAGGTATTTGCTCATTTTTTGAAAACTGTTTGTGTTTGTGTGTTTTGAAAGATTTTTGTTTTCTTTATGGTAACTCTTGTATTAGTCCTCAAGAGTGTGATAAAGTGTTTTTGAAAGTAGTTTTTGAAAATGTGTTGTAAAAATGAATTGTTTTGAGCAAGCACTTAACAACTATCTACCTACTCGAAAAAGGACATTATTTTCCTCCTTTCCTTTAGATAGTGCTATCCTACGATTAGTGAGTAGGTAGCCTTATCGTCGAATGTTGAGGGACAATCAAAAGGGACGTTATGGTCATTGAAGGTAACATGTAAGGACATCCTAGCATTCAAAGGGACGGTCATCATATAGGAAACATTGAGCGACAAGATCATTTTTCTCGTAGGCAACTCGAGGAACGTTAAGGGACCATGATCTTTATGATGACTTTTAGAATTGAGGGTCTTTGCTAAGATATCCCTATGTTCAAGGGACATGACCATTTCCGAGGCAACCAAGTGAGGAATACCCTAAGGATGCAAGTGTGAGAAGTATGTTTTTTTTCCAGTTATATTATCTTGAGGTTAGTGATCTAACAGTTAATTAATAATCTTGTCATGCACGCCTAATTTACTAGCAGTAATATATACAGCAAAATAAAATGGGGAAAGTATAAATCTAGACTATTACATGGCTCCGGGGAGGGGGATATTTACATTCCAAACCAAATGGGGAAAAGAAAATAAAGCAATAAAGTAAATTCCTATTAACTATTACATCATGTATAACAATTACATGAATATAAAATGCAAAAGAAAATAAACGCACGAAAAGAAATATTACGTCTAAAAACTTAATAAATAAAAATAAATAACAATAGAATATTTTTTTTGTTTTTGCTAAGAGAATGATTAATTTTAAACTTAATGTTAATTAAGAAAACAAAATTTGAAGGGAATGAACCCTAATTCTAATATATTTTTGTTATTTTTTTTATTAAGAAAACAATTTAAATTAATAAAGAACCAAAGTCTAATTTGATTTTAAATTGATAAAATTGCATTAAAATAATTAATTAATTGATTTTAGAAAGAAACTAATCCTAATTATTATTTTTTGTGATTTTTATGATTTATTAAAAAAATACTTTTGAAAATGATAAACAAAATAAAAAAGAAAAAAAGAAAATAGACAACATGGGCCTGGTCATCAAAACAAAAAATGGGGGGTGTTATTGTAAAAAATACGCTTGGCCCAAAAGTTAAAGCCTAGATTGGCGTTTGATCCTGTGTGGGCACGTCTGGAGAGTCCATGATGGGGACTACTTGTTGGAGGCATTGGATCCAGGTTGAGTATGATCTGATGGTGCTGATGGTAGGGTGCATGGTGAACCCCTGGCTAATGCATGCACCAAATCTACATTTGAAAATTGTTAGAAAAATAATATGCTGGACCTAGGACCCGAACCCAGGTCCTTTCCCTTATACACACGCCTCATCACCATATGAGCTGCCTTGCCATTCGTTTATACATACCAAACAAAAATAATATAATTTAACATTTCCAGCAATTATTAAAAATAAAAAGAAAACACGTGCAGGTTCAAACTGTCCAATGAATGGCTGCCACGCATTGCCTTCTTCCTCTCTCTGTCGTTTTAGACCTGGAACCCTATAGTGACAGTTTTTGTCCATCATTAAAAAGCCTGCATTTGAAACAAGCACAATATACAAAATAAATTTACTTTGAGGCCATGGGTTGATTGCTCTCAGCCTCCTGAGCAAGATGATGTCCTTAGTTTTGGCTAATTTTGGCCATTGTGAAAAATCCCAATTTAGAGGTTCAAACCCTAGAAATGGTAGTATACGATTCTGGCTCCCAAACTACAATCAAACTAAACCAAAAACTTGCAAATACTCACACGGTTAGATACGCATGGTTAAAATACATTGTTATTGCATGAATCGTGCAAAACAAATTTAAAATAATGAAGCAAACTGTGAGAGTGGATGGGGCTGCTTCGTGGTGTTTGTAGGGCGGGTAAGGATGGAAAACACTTCAGGGAACCTCTAGGAGTGTATTTTTGATCTTTAGTTTGGGCTGAAGCAAGCTAGAACATGAAATTCGAATTTTACAATTTGATACTTTTTTGCAAAATGGGAAGGGGTTCTCTAGGCTTTGTATCTGTGTTTGATGCTTGTCAATGCCTTCTTTATATAGAGAGGAGTGAGGAGACATGAGAAGTAATGTTTGTAACAGCCATAGACAAACATTTGAATACCATGAATACCAATATGTAACCTTGGCCAAAGTTAAGGGGTTTTGTCCAATTTTAAATTTTGCGTGAATGTAGACATGCTGGCCTTGCTTCACACGAAATTTGGGGCCTCTCCATGTATCAAACCAAGCCCAAATGATAATGGCCCATATATTTTGCAACAATCTTGATTTATTTGATTTTTTAATTAAATAAATATAAAATGCAAATAAAATCAAGACTATGCAAAAATGGTTTTAGGGGTCCTCTATGATCTTAGGAAGATGTTTGAAGTTCAAGAATTTGAGCCATTGCCTTAAAAGTTTAAACTTGCTCAATGCACATTTCTTGAAATTTCCCAAATTTTCCCAACTTGGGCAAGCCATAACTTGCTCAATTTTTATCTCATGATGATGATATTGGACTTTTTGGAAGTCCCAAGTTGTTTAATTCAATCCCTCTTTTGATCAATTTTTCATTTGAAGATGTTATCTTGATGTTAAAGGTCTTGGAAAAAAGTAGCTTTTATTGACTTTCTAAAAATGACCTGTAATGTATGAACTTGTATATTTCAAATGGTGAATTTCTTGCACTTTAGGGATGAAGATAAGTTGTAGGTAATTGGATTCTCTTCAAAATGAGCTTTGTTTGGAAAATTTCTGATAAAGTGTGAGAAAGTTATCTATGTTAAAGTTTAGTTGACTTTTCCTATAGAAACCCTAATTTGCCACTTTTGACTTTTGATGGGTTAGGAGCATTTCTTGAGGAATCATGATAAACCCTTTATCAAATGATGGATATCACTTCTAAATGTTTATGTTGACCAAAAATATTGAAGTTTGACTGTACATGGGCCACATTTGATTTTTGACCTAGCACAGTTGATTTTCTAATACTTGAGAAATTGATTGAGCAAACTTATTGAGCAAGGCATGAAACTTGGCATGGATGATCTTGAAGACATATTAGGACCATGGGAAGCATTTGAGACTTTTAGAGCTCAACCATATTGATGAAAATGGAAACCCTAGTTAGGGGTTCATTGCCTTAGGAGGAGAATTGTCTGGTCAATCCTTGGTCAACCTTGAGCAATTGAGAACCTCTAGGAGTATGTCTTTTGTGAAAATAGAAGGGAAAATTTTGGGGTACAACAGCTTCCCCTGTTCAATCTTCTTAAACCTGAAGATTTAGATTGGCTTGTTTGCCTTTCGTGATCTGAAGGTGGAAGATGATTGAACACTAGAGTGCCCAGAAATTTGCACTCGCCCGAAGTGAGACTGTTGGTGAATAATATCGGGAATGGGCTTACAAATGCCATTTAGAAAAGATGACAGAAGACTATCGATATGGGCTTAAAGATTCCATCCAAGGAATATGATGGAGAGTTGTCGGAGATGGGCTTAAAGATGCCATCTAAAATAGATGCTGACTTCGTAAGGAGTCTCTCTATGGGGATTCTTGTTCCTGCTGTCCGAGGAGGAATCCGCTGGGGAATGTTTTCTAGGGGAATATTGTCTAGGAGCTTAGGTTGTCTATTACGCTACTGGGGAGTCATCTCTTGACTGAAGAGACAGAAGTGAATTGATATCTGCTCAGGATCCAGGCTTCACATTGATTTGCTGAGGATAATAAGGCTGACTGCTATCTGGTCGCATTCCAGGCTTCACAGCGACTTACTGGAGAAATGAGATTAAACTGTTATCTGGTCATACTCTAGGCTTTATAGTTTCTCCAACTGGAATAGAAATCATAGAAATCTTAGTGTCGATTTAACTGAACCAGAGAAAGGATCTACCAGGAAAGAATCATTAATAAATCAATGGTCGATTTGAACTGAACCAACAGAGGTCTTGATTTATCTTTGACTGGATAAGAATCAGAAAAATCTTAGTGTCGATTTAGCTGAACCAGAAAAAGGTCTATCAGAAAAGAATAAGTAACAAATCAATGGTCGATTCAAACTAAACCAACAGAGGTCTTGGTTTATCTTTGACTGGATAAGAATCAGAAAAATCTTAGTGTCGATTTAGCTAAACCAGAAAAAGGTCTTGGATCATCTTCAACTGAAATAGGAATCAGAGAGATCTTGGTGTCAATCTATCTGAACTAGAGGAAAAATCTTGATTTATCTTTGACTGGATAAGAATTAGAAAAATCTTAGCATCGATTTAACTGAACCAGACAAAAGTCTTGGATTATCTTCAACTGGAATAGAAATCAGAGAGATCTTATTGTCGATCTGACTGAACCAGAGAAGGTCTTGGATCAAGTTTGACTGGAATGGAAATCAGAAGAATTTTAGTATAGATTCAACTAAACCAGACAAAAGTCTTGGAATATCTTCAACTGGAATAGAAATCAGAGAGATCTTAGTGTCGATCTGACTGAACCAGAGAAGGTCTTGGATCAACTTTGACTAGAATGGAAATTATAGGAATCTTAGCATCGATTTAACTGAACCAGACAAAAGTCTTGGAATATCTTCAACTGGAATAGATATAAGAGAGATATTAGTGTCGATCTGACTGAACCAGAGAAGGTCTTGTGAGGACATCTTTCTGAGGAAGATCCTGAGATAACCCTTTGTCAGACGTAGCTTTTGAGAAAACTACCAGGTCACATAAGTAGTAGTGTTTGTTGATTTGATCTTTTCCTAAAAAAGGTAAAGAGTTAGTGTTGTACCCCAAAATTTCCCCTCTCACTTATCAAGAATTTTCTCACAAGATTTTTTTGACTCAAGACTACATTAGGGTTTGACCAGCTCAAGACACCTCCTCTTGCACTGATGACCAAAATTTGGGTTTGAGTTTGCACAAGTATTTTTGGATTATCAATGCTTCATTTGACTTTCAAGGATCATTATGTACCCCTAAGATTACTCATGCCAAGTTTCAAGACTTAAATCACATTTTTTATCAGTCAATTGGACAGTTGACCTAAAAATCAGCTGTATTGGGGAAAAAGTCAACCATGGCAAATTTTCAGTCAAACTTCATAATTTTTATTCACATCAACATCTTAGACTCATATGTAACATTTGATCAAGTTTGGACCATAATTCCCCAAGAAATTTGATCAAATCATCAAAAGGGCAAAATGGTTAAAATTAGGGTTTTAACTGAGAAGGTGCCATTTTTTATTTTTGACCTAGAAATGATCAATTGGTTTGAAAAATGATTTCAAGAGTTCAATTGCATCATCTTGACCTAATGACATGGTTCAAAACATTGCAAATCCATTAGATTGACAGATGAATTTTTCAGTCAACTGATCAAAAGTCAACTGTACACTGAAAAGTCAAACTTTGACTTTTTGGTCAAATTCAAGTGCCAAGGATCATAATTCATCAAAAAATGTCAAAATGTGAAGCTTTTTTATCAAGAAACCGAAGATTTAATATTTGGATTTGAAAAGTTGAAAAATTCTAACTTAGAAAATTTTCTAAGTATAGAAAATTTCTTATTTTTTCTCAACTTTAAGCCAAATTATCACCATGATACAAGATGATTCAAAGAAAGTTACCAACATTAAAGTTGTAGATGTCCATGAAATATAAAACTTTGATTCACACTATTTCTCCTAAAGATTCTTGGATCTCAATATATAATCTTGTGAATACATGCTCATGAACTAAAATAACTTAGTGAATTTTGCCCTAGTTAGGCAGGTTTTTGACCTAACTTCATGGCAACTTTTCACCTAGTTCCAAGAGGAATCTTCAAAAGCATTTCAAATATGGGTTGTAGAGCACATTACAATATTTCCAAAATTTCCAAGAACTCCTTGATATCATTCTTGAGTAAGGAGAATCGAAGAGATGAATTTAGGGTTTTATCACTTTGATTATGAGTCATTTTCATGAAGAACAAGTTTTCAAATTTGCAAATTGGTTGTACAATCTTCACTTATCAGGCCTCAAAATCGTTTGCCACTCCACCATTAATGAATTGCACAAGGTTTCATGCCCTAAAGCCAAGCATTCAATGCATTGTACAAGGAAATAGCCATTTTTGGAAGAAAGGCAACATTGCCATTTTGAAAAGGCATGCTTTTTACATTTTTCCATTTCTTGAGCATTGGACTTGTTCTTTCTGCACAAACCAAGTCTCTAAACCTGAACAAAACATGTTTAAAGCTTCAAGCCACCTGTGATACGGTGGGAGAACTGACTTGGGATTTTGCGTTTGTATTCGCACTTGTTCGGTTTAGCAAGAGTCGCCACCGACTTTTTATTTTATCCTAAGGAAAGGTCAAAAAGCACAGGAAAGACCTTTGAGATGTTTTCTTGGGTTTGGGGGTAGATTATGAAAAGGGAAGGTGCTAGCACCCTTTTCATCCATGGATTTCCATGGGCTCTTAGTTACTTGTTTTAGATCACTTGCCTTTTCTTTTCAATTGTTTGAAGTGGTGCTTTGTGTGTGATTTTTGAAAATGCTTTGAAAAAGAAGTCTTGTCTAGGAAACCATTGTAATAATTCTTGTTTGAATATATACAAAGGTGTGTGTCTTTTTGAAAAGATATTTCAATGTTTTGAAAGTTGTTTTGAAAGTTGTTTTGAAATTGTTTTAAAGTTGTATTGTGAAGTGTGTTTGAAAAATGGCAAGGATGTTTTGCAAGTTTTTTGATCAAGTAACTAAGAGTTGTCTACCCTATTTTACTCAAAGATCTTTCTTATGTTTTCAACCCTTTTGACAGTGTTATTTCACCATTGTATTTAGCGAATAACCTTGTGTTAGGATGTTTAAACGGGACAGGCGCGGGTCATCGTATACAATCATTGAAAGCAACTTGTGAGACGCTCTAGCAATTTTGTAAGGGACGAGATCGTTTTATCGGAGGCAACATCGAGGGTCATCGAGGGACTACGATCTTTGTTTATTGAAGGGACATTTGCTAGAGTGTCTCATACTCGAGGGACACGATTTTATTTTCTGAGGCAACAAGCGAGGTTACCCTAGAGGTGCAAGTGTGAATTGTGTATTGATTTTCATGCATTTATCTTGTATTAGGTCATCTAGCGATTGATTTTGAATCTTCGTATACAAACCCTAATTACTATACAGTATATTGAAAGCGATAAATTGCGGGAATTTAAAGTCTAAGTTATTACAAATAAGTATCCAGGGATGGGGGTACAAATTATTTACAAATGGGGATGAGTCTTATCAGAATAATAATGTCCAAGTATTATGTTACAACCAAATTGAACTGTCGCAATTCAATGTAAATATTATAACAAATTATAAGATAAAGAAAATCAAAGAAATATGAGATGCATGTATTTATTTACAAATGATCAAATAAAAATTTTAACCTAAGAAAGATTAAGTATTTATTATTATTGTATTTTTTATGAATTATGTAAATAAAGAGTTTTAAAGAAAAGAAAAATTATTTAAGTTAATGCTTAAGATCATTTTTGTATATTTTTTTAAAGAAAACTTTTATAAAAACTCTATTATTATTGTATGACAAATATTAATTAGTAAATAAAATTAAAATTATGTTAAGAAAATTTGAAGTAATTATTATAAAAATAAAAAGATCAAAAAGAAAAGTAATAGTTTCTGTTTAAAAAAAAAAGAGATGAAGGTGATGGGCCTAGGATTTGTGGCCCACACAAGAAAAAATGGAGAAGAAAATATTGCAAGTCAGAACGAGCAAGGGGGGGGGGGGGTGTGCGCTTAGTAAGAACGTGGGTCTAAAGTGTTTTATTTGGGGCGAGGGCCCATCTGCTGTTGCACAAAGTTTGTTAGGGTTGATGTTTAGTGTACTCAGAATTTAGGGTTTGCAATTTTGGCCTCAGCGGCGCCTCCTTCTTCTTCGTTTCTCTCATCTCTCTCAGGCAAAGCATTGATTCCTCCTCATGCCTCCAAGCTGCCAGAGCGCCACCTTCGCCCTCTCCTCTCCACGACGGTCCAAGGCGACAGTTTGAAAGGTACAGTATTTATCTTGAACGCGTTTTTACAGTTTACATTTGTGTGATTCTTGTACGTTATTGTTTGCATGTTTTGATTCTTTGATGCTTCATGCGTGAGATGCAGAAAAATTGAGGAAAAGGAAACTAATACCTTGGTCCTTCATTTTTGGAAAAGATGGAGGGAGGGTTGGACCGGCGGCGCTCTTGGTGGCCGGAGCGAGAGATGGAGATGAATGGTTACTTGCTTCTGGTATCTCTGTTTCTTTGACTTCTTTTTTGAACGTTTGATGATGAGTTTGTTCTGAGAACTATTGTTGTTGGGTTTTGTTGATTCTCTTCCTCTGAGTGTTTGATGATGAGATTATTCTGAGAACTATTGTTGTTTGCTTTTGTTGATTCTCTTCCTCTTTCTGGTTTTGTCAATGATGATGCCCTGAGATTTGTTTCTTTATTTGTTGTTTTGATTTAAGTTGATGATGAACAAAAGTTCTGAGACCTATATTATTTTGCTTCTGAATGCTCTTCCCCTTCTCTTTGTATGCTTGAATAAATGGTGATGAAATTGTTGGTTAGCTTCTGACTGTTTGCAGTTTCTTTGAGTTTTGGCCTGCTTGTGGTTTTTGTAGGTTGGGTAAGTTGCAAGCAGGTTTGAACTGTTTGATTTTTGGAAGCTGGCTTGAGTTGTTTGGATTGAGTTGTTTTGGGCAAGCAGGCTTGAGCTTACAGTTTTGGTAAGTTGTAGGATGTTTGTGTTTTCTTACAGGCTTCTGTAGGTTTGCCTTGGCTAGCAGGTTTGCTAGAAGGTTATGCTGCTTGATGATTTTGTTAGGAAGACTGGTGAGTTTTTTTAGATGCGGTTTTGAGAAGTTGCAGTTATGCAATTTTTTGTGTTTTGTTACAGTTATGGTGGTGTTGAGATCTTGCAGTTTCGGTAAGTTCTGTTTGTTGACAGGTTGGGAAGTTCTGGTTTTGAGAGTTTGGTTTGCAGTTGGAACTGCAGATTTGCAGTTTGTTGTTTCAAGCTTGTTGAGCTTTGTTCTTATAGGTTTTGACTTGCAGCTGTAGTTTGCAGTTTTGTAAGCTTGGTCTTATAGGTTTTGACTTGCAGCTGTAGTTTGCAGTTTTGTAAGCTTGGTCTTACAGGTTTGAAGTTGTTTTGGCTAGCAGGTTTGCTACGCAGACTTGGGTTTGGCCTGAGTGTTTGTAATGCAGGTTTGAATTGTTTTTGTGGGCTCTATGTTTTCTCCCTTTTCACTGTGTTGGCTGTTGGACTGTTATATCTTTTTTTTGTTCCTCTTACTTCCTTTCATAGCCTGTCTTTAGCCAAAACTGCAAAACCTATTCACTAGGTTCTCTCTTTCTTCTCTCTCTCTCTCATAAGCATTTTCTTGCTTAATATATTTAATTCTGAAAAGTTTTGTCTAGTGCTGGAAAGTGATGATGGCTATTGCATGCCTCTTGCTTGTAACTTGGTTTATCCCTGCATTGTTGTACTTTTGATTGCATGTTTCCTGCCTTGTGTACTTTGTTGCTTTGACATTTTTGCCTACTTCCTGCATTGTGTACTTGATGTGACAGTTTTGGAACTCAGTTTGACATTTGGTTAATGCATTTGAAACTCAGTTTGCAGTATAGTTTGCTTTGTATGCAGCCTTGTGCCTTTGTATTTGAACCATGTTTTTGCATCTAGTTTGACATGCTTGCATTTTATATCTTTTATTTTTCTTTCTGTGAACCGAGAAGAGCGATCTTCTTGTGATTTTCAGAGAGGAAAATAATAATATGATGAAGATAGCACTCTGATTCCAGCCGACAAACTTTAATGATGATTTTTCTTTTTATCTGCTTGAAAATTCTTTTTCAGTTAATTGCACTGATTTCTTTTTCTTCTGTCTTTTGCAGGTAAGTACCAGTTGGATGATAGAGGAAGCAGTAGAAGTAGAAGTCAAAGATCTCAAGATATTTAGGCTTAGATTTATTTTTTCCATTTATTGTAAACAAATATTATTGTAAATACTGTAAGTTGTAAATTTACAATATTCGAATAAAATTTGTAACAACATTTGAAATAAATAAATAAATAAAAGTCTTTGTCAAATATCTTCCAACTTTTCCTTGCATTGTTTATTTAGTTATTTAAGACTCTTAAAATAATTGAAACTGTGTCTCAATAATTCTAATCCAGATGAAATAAATAATCAACAAACTTTGCAGTCTCGCAACCATCAATCACAATATGCGTAGTATTCCAGATAACACATGTGTTGTACAGTTAAACAAACAAGCATTCCATAAACTTTTCACTCCACTGATCAAACAAATTCCTTAATGTTCCAAACAAAAGTCTCAGCTCTTATCCCAGACAATTAGGTTTTGAGAAATAACCAGTAATCTTGAACAAGCGTAAAAATAATGTAACAGTTAACTGAATTTCTGAGGATTCAGTTCTTCTGAGAAATGCGAGCGTAAACCCTAATCCTGGATTACTGCCAAAGAAAAATCTGTCTGATCGATTCCTAAGTCAATCTTAACAAATCAGAGGAAACCCTAATTCTGGATTGACTAATAAAGAGAAGTCTGTTTGACCGATTCTCGAGCCAATCTGAAAAATCAGAGAAACCCCTGAGGTTGTGATTTCTTGTGAAAAAGGGAGGGAAAATTTTGGGGTACACCACCACCCTATAAGATCAGATTCGTGCCTTAAGAAGTCACTTCTCACACTTGCTTCAAAAATAAGAAATGTAGCAAAACATGTGATCTTGTACTTCTGAGCAAGCACAAGTCTTCCAACCTTTTGCTCTATATAAAGCCATCATTTTGCAACTAAAACCACGCATGCCCAAGCCTTGAAACACCTTAGAATTAGAAATTGCATACTAAGCCTCCAAACTTTCCATTTCTGACTTGTGAACTGAATCTTCTATTCCACTCGTGCGTTTTCAGGCCTTTTGCTTTCCCAAACTTACTTACCATACAAGTAAACCATCCCACATCCTGAAACATCATTGTAACTCCATCTTCCCCATTATTGAAGTTCAAAAATAGAGTAACACAAGTGGACTTTTCCAGACCATTCCAGCCACCCTCAAGATAAGCTAAGCATTGCATTAGCTTCCTAGAGGTTCAAGGAAGCTAACCTGATCATCACAGCATCCTAAAGCACGCTCATTTTCAAAACACGATTTCCATTTTCAAGGTGAGTTTTCTATTTTTCTAACTCTTGATACAGGCATAGTTAGCTTTCCATTTATGAATATAGAATGTAGACATCATTGTTATGAAGCTGTACATATCCATAGCTTGCATTTTTTTGGCTTGAGTTTAGAGATTTTTAAGTTTGAAGTTTCTGAAAAAATTAGGTTAAGAATTAGGGCCAACAAAATTCTCTCTGATCTTGGACTTATAGTTTTAGTTATGCACATGGTTAGAATCGTGAGGTAAAATGTTATAACGTTAATGTTATCACTTTCCATTTTTATTGAGAAATGAAAAAGTTACAGGGGGTCCGGCTGGCCAAAGGTTGAAGATGAAGTACAGGGCAAGAAAATGTTCTATGTTATGTTTTTTTTTTCTTTCATTTAGACTAACGGATGTACAGCCACCCCAGTGGCAAGGCAGCGCGCAAAATTTCCCTAGGTCGTGGGTTCGAGCCTTGGCGCTGCCTTTTTGTATTTTTCTCACATTTTGCTTCATTTTTATCCTCTTGCAGCTTGGGCTTCAGCATATTGGGCCCTATGTTTTTTTGCTAACTTCCTGCCTCTCATTTGCTTTCAACACCCCTGGCCCAAATATTTTATCTATTTGTTTTATTTTATTTTTATTTTATCAAATATATTTTCTTAATAATAAAAAATCATAAAAAATATAAAAATGATAAATATTATATTTTTGTTTTATTTTATTTTATTTTCTCATAAACAATATTTATTTTTATTTAAAGTTATATACTATCTTTTTTATTTAAACTTGTGAATTAAATTAAAATTAGTTTAAATACTTATTTTTTCTTCATACCTATTAAATATTTATTTTAACATATAAAAAGACAAAAATACTTCATAAATGTCATATATCATTTTCAATACAAAAATACAAAAATACTTAAAGAAATTTATTTCCTTTTAATAAATTAGAATTAGGGTTTAATCAAAATCTTTTCTAAAAAAAATAATAATCTCCTTCCTTAATTAATTTAAGTTTAATCTTGATTTGTTTATTAGACTTAGGTTAAAAAAAATTACATAAAAAGAACAAAACAAAATCTTCTTTTGCATTTACATATCTTTGCATATTTAAATTATCTTGTACATTATTTATTCCAATACTTGTATAAATTCAATTTGGTTGTAATAAATTAATTTTTCACAAAATATTGTAATAGCGTAGTAATCTTTAAATTTTGCAATTTATCGCTTTACATAACATGTTAGTAATTAGGGTTTGTATGGCAAGATATAATCAATCAAATAGAAAACCATAATCCAAGACAAAATCAAGCATGAAAATGACACACTTGCACACAAGACACCCTTAGGGTTATCCCACTTGATTTCCTTATACAAAATGGCCATATTACGAATGTAAAGTGTCTTAGCAAAAACAAACAAATACAAGATCATGGACCCTCGATGACGCCATTCAAAGTTGCCTTACAAAAATGATCTTAGTCCCTCAAAAATGCTAAGATACTTTGCAACATTGCTAATCATGGCTATACGATGACCCGCACCCGTCCCGTTTACCTCCAAAGATAGGGTTGCTTACCAAATCAATGGTAAGACAACAATGTCAAAGGAAAAGAAAATGAACAAGAAAGACATTTGAGTAGGTAGATTACTCCTAGTTACTTGCTCCATTTCAAAACAAATATCCTTTCTATTTTCAAAACAAACACACATTTTCAAATATCTTACAAACATTGAAAACATTTTCAAAAATACAAACATCTTTGTGTACATTCTTACGAACAAGAATCATTACAAATATTGCCTAAACAATGGCCTCTTTTACAAAAATACTTTCAAAACCACACAAAGCACAATTTCAAACAAAAGCAAGTGATCTAGCAAGTAACTAAGAGCCCATGGAAAACCATGGATAAAAAGGGTGCTAATACCTTCCCTTTTCATAATCTACCCCCCGAACTCAAGAAACAATCTCAAAGGTCTTTCCTGTGCTTTTTCACCTTTCCTTTTTGGATAAAAGAAAAGTCGGTAGCGACTCTTGCTAACCGCAACATTTGCGATAAAATGCAAAACAATCAAGTCAGTTCTCTCACCGTATCACAATTAGTTATATGCAATGTCATGATGTATGAAATGCATTGTGATAATGTTCTCAAAATAAATGAGATTATACTGTATGCAATGTGTATGCGCATGCCATGATGTATGAATATGGGATGCTATTGCGATATTTCTTAGTCGGGGAAAGTAAATCCTGGACTGCTACTGAAGAGTATTGGGATGCTGAATCCTTCGTTTCTGCTGGCGATGATGAATGGATATGATTTACCGGGGATTTCCTCTTTCTGTTTGAGGATATTCTGTTGGGGATTGACTCTGCTTGAGAATAACTCAGTGGAGGAAGGATACTTTGTTGGAAGATTATACCGATGTAGATAAATAAACTTCGTTGGGGAATAAACTTCTGTAATTTGAGGAATAAACTCTACTCGTGAGGAGTTTTTATAAATTGTTTAAGATTATAAAGCTCGGCTGGGGAATACAGATTTCAGTTCTCTGAAGGAACTTCACTGGAGGAGGTAATTCCTGCTTGGGGAAGGAGAGATCAAAACTTTGGTCGTTTCTACTCTGTGGGGAACATAGACATTGCGGGGTCGCATTGTAATGGTGACTTCGTCTCAAATTGTCTCTGCCCCCGTACCTACTGGGGGGGAGTAACTGTCGGGACTGCAAATTTTTTTTTAGACTTTGCCCCGTTTCTTAAAGTCATTAGCAATTGTCTTTCTGTTTTTTATGCAAGTATTCGTGAACAGTGATCATAATCAAATGCATATGTCAAGAATAAGTCATTGGACATTTTTGCAAAACAAAACAGAAAAAGAAAAACAAGTAGTTTTGTACTTTCAAGGAATGACTTGTATTGATTTTTTAAATTCGCCTATAATGGGCATTTTGTACAAAGAGACTGACATTCTAGTAGCAGAACACCGTCATAAAGAAATGAAAACTACACAAAATAGTGTACAAAGAGAAAACAACTATGTGTAATAATCCCATTGAGTTTCAATTCTGCTATTGCCCCTATGTCTTCGAGCGTCTCATCACTTTGCTACTTGTCTGAAGTTGATTGGATTGATTGATACCGTTTGAGTTTGATAGTTGATACTGAAGTCTGGTTACAAGGTGATCCAATTGGACATAGTGATACGCTTCAAATCCCTAATTTTTTCCTGGACCTCCCTTTCGGGTTTTCAGTCCACCGGGATACCCTTTTTTTCCTAAGCCGCCTTTTCAGGTTTTCGACTTGCCGGGTGTACAGATTTTTTTGTGTTTATCTCTAATTTTTGCCCGAACCCTTTTGGTTCGTCGGGATGCCCTTATTTTTGCCTAGGCCAGTTAACCTAGCGGGTCTTTATTTAGGCGTAGTATCTTCTCACTATGTTTGCATTAACAGGGTGAGGAAGGTCGTCACCATCCATGGTGGTCAGAATCACGGCTCCACCAGAAAATATGCTTTTGATCACAAATGGCCCTTCGTATGTGGGAGTCCACTTTCCCCTGGGATCACCTTGTGGCAATATGATGCGCTTGATTACTAGATCACCCACTTGATACACTTGACGTCTGACCTTTTTGTTGAAAGCCTTGATCATCCATTTTTGATACATTTGACCATGATAGACAACAGTAAGTCTTTTCTCATCAATCAGATTCAGTTAATCAAGCCTAGTCTGGATCCAATCGTCTTCGTTCAAACCTGCATCCTTCATGATCCTCAGAGAAGGGATATGGACTTCAATAGGTAGGACAACCTCCATACCATATACCAGAGAATACGATGTTGCCCCTTGTTCATGTACGCGTTGAGGTGCGGTAACCATGAAGAGCAAATGGTAACATCTCATGCCAGTCTTTGTATGTCACCATCATCTTCTGTATGATTTTCTTGATATTCTTATTAGCAGCCTCCAAAACACCATTCATCTTCGGCCGGTAAGGGGAAGAATTTTGATGCTGGATCTTGAATTATTTACAGAGTTCGGTGATCATTGTATTATTGAGATTTGTACCATTGTCCGTGATGATTCTCTCTGGCACACCATACTAGCAAATTAGTTTATTCTTGATAAGTCGTGCCACAACATTCTTGGTAACGGTAGCAAAAGAGGCAGCCTCAACCCACTTCGTGAAGTAATCAATGACCACTAGGATGAAGTGATGTCCATTGGAGGCGGTAGGCCTGGTCTCTCCGATCATGTCAATTCCCTACATTGAAAAGGGCCAGAGAGCCGTCAAGACATTCAAGGGAACCGGAGGTACAAGTACTTTATCAATATAGATCTGGCATTTGTGACAAGTTCGAGAATGCTGATAACAGTCAGCTTCCATAGTGGACCAATAGTATCCTGCCCATAGGATCTTTTTAGCCACAGTATGTCCACTAGAATTGGTGCCAAAGGTACCTTCGTGTAGATCTGCCATAATACTCTCTGCTTCATTTTTATCTATGCACCGAAGTAAAGTAGAGTCATGGTTGCGCTTGTAAAGGATTCCATTACTGAGGAAGAACTTTGCGGTGAATCTTCTCAGAAACTTCTTATCATTGACAGATGCCCCCTCAGGGTATTCTTGAGCCTCGAGATACCTATTCACTTCATGGAACCAAGGTTTATCTGCTAATTTTTCAGTATCAATCTCACAGCAATATGCTGGTTCATCCAATCTCTCAATAGTGATTCTAGGAGCCTCGTTATCCCACCTGACCTTGAACATGGATGACATAGTAGCTAGCGCGTCTGCTAACTGATTCTCTTCTCGTGGAAAATGTTCAAAGGTGACCTCTTCAAAGTGTGGAAGCAATGTCAGCACATGTTCTTTATAAGGGATGAGATCCGAGTGCTTTGTATCCCATTCTCCTTTGATATGACTTATAACCAAGGTTGAATCCCCGAAAACACTCAAGGACTTGATCCTCGGGTCAATAGCAGCTTTTAGACCCATGATGCATGCTTGATACTCTGCTATATTATTGGTACAATTGAAGCATAGTCTGGCGGTGAAAGGAGTATGACAGCCCTCGAGAGATATGATTACAACACCAATGTTGTTGTCAAGTGCGCTGGAGTCTCCATCAAAAACCATGGTCCATCGAGATCCTTCCTCAGGTCCTTCATCCGGTCCAGGTTATTCATAGTCAGTCACTAGCATAATATTCTCATCCAGGAATTCAAAGTTCATGGACTGGTAGTCATCCACAGCCTGATGAGCCAAATGATCAGCTAGTATACTTCCCTTGATTACTTTCTGGGTCGTGTATTAGATATCGTATTCAGTCAAGATCATTTGCCATCTTGCTATTCTTCCAGAGAGAGCGGGCTTCTCGAAGATGTACTTGATCGGATCTATCTTAGATATCAACAAAGTAGTGTGTGGGTCAATATATACTATCTCAGTCGGCGAGCAGCCCGTGCCAAAGTTCAGTAAGTTTTCTCGAGTAGTGAGTACCTTGTCTCACAGTCGGTAAACTTTTTGCTAAGGTAGTATATTGCATGCTCTTATCGGCCGGACTCGTCATGCTGCCCCAACACATACCCCATTTAATCATCTAACACTGTTAGGTACATTATCAAAGGTCTTCCTTCAATCGGAGGCATCAGAATTAGAGGCTCGTGAATGTATTCTTTGATTCTCTCGAAGGCAGTCTGGCACTCGTCATTCCATTTTACCACTTGATCTTTCTTCAGGAGTTTAAAGATTGACTCACAAGTAGCAGTTAAGTGGGAGATGAATCTGGAAATGTAATTCAGGCGTCCCAAGAAACCTCTAACTTCCTTCTCAGTGCGAGGAGCCGACATCTCTTGTATAGCCTTAACTTTTGCAGGGTCTACCTGAATGCCCTTGTCACTGACAATGAAACCTAACAGTTTACCAGACCTTACCCCGAAGGTGCACTTGTTCGGATTCAACCTCAATTTATACGTCTTCAACCTGTCAAACAACTTTTGTAGAGGATCAAGGTGTTCTTCCTCAGTTTGAGACCTGGATATCATGTCATCAACATAGACCTCTATCCCATGGTGAATCATGTCATGAAACATAACTACCATGGCTCGCTGATAGGTTTCCCCAGCATTCTTCAACCCAAACGACATCACTTTGTAGCAGAAAGTGCCCCATTGTATGACGAAGGTTGTCTTCTCCATGTCTTTGGGTGCCATCTTGATCTGATTGTAGCCATAGAAATCGTCCATGAAGGAAAAGATCTTGTGTTGCACATTTTTGTTAACCAGAACGTCAATGTGGGGAAGCGGAAAGTAATCCTTGGTACTTTGCCATGTTCAAATCTCAGTAGTCCACACACATTCGTACCTTGCCGTCCTTTTTAGGTACCAGGACCATGTTAGCAACCCATTGGGGATACGAGGTGACATCTAATAACCTAGTGTTGAGTTGTTTCATAACCTCTGCTTTAATCTTCTCTAACATTTCAGGGTGTATACGACGGACCTTCTGCTTTACTGGAGGGAAATCTTCTTTAGTCGGTAGACGATGAACCACAATATTTGTGTCTAGTCCTGGAATGTCTTTATATGACCAGGAAAAGATCTCAACATAATCATGTAACATCTGAATCAAATGTTGTTTGACACGAAGCTTCAAATTTGCACCTATCTTGACCTCTTTTATGTTCTCTTCTGTGCCCAAATTCACTATCTCAACTGGCTATTCATGAGTCTGTATAGCCCTTTCTTCCTGCTGTAACAGTATGGCAAGTTCTCTGAGTACCTCACAATCTTCCTCACCTTCGTCCTCGGCTTGGTTGATCGGATTTTCAAAGTCATAACCGATAATAGAAGAACTGTTATCAATGGGATCCGGAGTGGATATGGATCTGGAGTTTGATATGTGAGTGTGTGTAAGAGCATAGTTGTATAGACAAAGTAAAAGCAGAAAAGAAAAATAGAGAGCGCAAAATTTGTATGCATAAACGTCCAATGCTTTATTAATGCCATATGAAATTGAACATGAAAACCCTCACAAATGAACCATTGTGCCCCGGGTAAGACACATGTCCAAAAAGTTTATACTATTTATTACATATCCAAAAACAAGAAAGACAATTACTTCTAAATAAAATTAATTGGTACAAAGTCTTTTGTGGTCCAGTTACTGGGCCCACCGTTGGTAGTAGGGAAGATCCAGCTATCCATGTCATACTCGTTGTCAGCATCTTCCATGGCGGAGACAACATCAATAGCATTGATTCCCGAGCCGTGTTTGGGCATGGGTGTAGTTATGACGTTGGGAATTTCTGGAGCATCGAATTCAATCTCCTTTGCCTCGATTAGATCCTGTACCTTGTTCTTCAAAGCCCAACAATCATTCGTGTCATGCCCCGGAGTCTCAGAATGGTAGGCGCATCGAGCATTTGGATTGTAGCGGAGAGAGGCAGTATTAGGATTCTTCGGGGCTTCCTTCAAATTTACCAGATTAGACTTCAGTAGATGAAGAAAGACTTGAGACATCGTCATATTTATTCGGGTAAACTGTCTTACCGGCCTTTCTATTCTTGGTTGATTGTTCCTTTATTGAGTAGGTGCAGGTTTAGGGATCATGACAGCTTCTACCGCTGGACGACGTTCAGTCATGTCCTGATTCCTATGGTTGTACACAACACTAACCTCTTTTTTCCCAGAAAATGGCTTCCTTGTTGAACTGGAGGACGCATCCTTCTGGATCTTACCACTCCTAATTTCGGCTTCCACTCTTTCTCCTATCAAGATCAATTTAGTGAAACCGACTGAGGAACTTCCAATCAGATGATTGAAAAATAGACCAGACAGGGTCCCCAGAAACATACACACTAGCTCCCTATCAGACAGGGGGGGGGGGTTGGACTCCTCCTACTAAGTCCTTCCACTTCTGAGCATAGTCTTTAAAGCCCTCGCTCGAACCCATAAACATACTTTGGAGTTGTGTACGGGTGGGAGAAAGGTCTGCATTATACTGATACTGCTTGTAGAAAGAAGCAGCCTGGTCTTCCCAATTACGAATGTTGGCCCTTTCCAGCTGGTTGAACCATTCTAGTTGAGTTTCAGACACACTATCCTGAAAGAAGTAGACCCATAAGTCCATGTCAACAGTGTGAGGTTGGATATTCCTCATATAAGATCGGAGGTGCATCTTGGGACATGAAACCCCATCATACTTGGCGAACACCAGAACCTTGAACTTCTGCGGGATGACGACCCCATAAACCTAACCCAGTTCCTCAAAATCCAGACCCGGTACCTTCCAAACCTCCATTGCATTCAAACGATCCTCCAGTTGTTTGTATTTTTCATCAGTAGGAGGATACTGTTCCTCATCATAGTCAGATTCATCATCTGATTCTTCTAGACTGGAGTCTTCCTCTCTTGTTTCCTCCTCTTGATTGTTTCCTTCCTTTGATGAAGTTATCAGTTCAGAGGCTCGCCGCACTGGTCCTCTGATCCTTCTTCCCAAGTTCACCACACCAGCTGGTTTCCTTGGCTTCTTCTTTTCTTTAACAAGCAGATCTTTTAGTTCTTCTTGCCCTTTGGTCAGAGCCATGATCATCTGTTGAAACTGGGCATTCTGAGTCTGTAGATCCTTCACTGTTTGTTCTAGATCCATTGCTGAAATAAACAGCGAAGAGGATGAGAAACCTGCTTTGAAACATGCTTATGCAATGATATGTATGATATATGTATGCAATGTTTTCAAGGATTTCTAAGACTCAAATTTGCTCAAACATAAAAATAGCAAATGTTAATTGCATTAAGAAGTTTTATTGGTCACAACGATGCCTCTTGGGCTTACAAAGGAGGTAACAAAGAAAAAGTAAACTCTCAAAGCAAAGAGACTCAAGCTTCCCACAGGCACATCCTCTTTGGTGCAATGTAGGCATTTATATTCCTCTCCTCGTGAAGTAACCGGGTGAGCTCTAGAACCTTCTTCTCGTTGGAGTAGAATTGGGCTTCAAAAGTATCTCGTTCTTCTTTAAGTTGGATCCAGGATTTCTGTAGCTCCTCAAAATCAGTTTGCATATCAGGATGAAGAACAACGTAAGGAGTGTTTCCTTCAGCAACTGGCTCCACAATCACAGGTAAGATGGCGAGGTAAGGCATCATAATACATTGAGCACGAGCTCGCACCCATTTTAGGTAAGGCTCAAGAGGGATGGAATTCTTGTGTACCAGTGTCTTGCTATCAACTATATTTGTCATGCCCCAAGCTCGAATGAACCTCTTGCGATAACCCTGAACATCATTCTCATAGTCAAAGACGATTCCTTGGACGAGTGCATCATGAGGACCATCCCTTCTAGCATAACCAAATTGTCGCAACGCTAAACAAGGATTATAAGTGATTCCTCCCCTAATGCCTAAGAGAGGGACATTAGGGAATTCCCCACAGTGATCAATGATGGTAACATTCTCCGAGGATCGCGAACACCAATGAATATCTGAATATGTAAGGGACATCAGCCTATGAGACCATCTCATACCCTACTTATTTCTCAAGATAGATCGGTGTAGGTGCGAAATAAACCACCTAGCCAATTGAGGAGTGCAACACAGCAGGCCATCTCTTCTCTTTAGAGTGCAAGTATGCAGAGAGTGTAGAATATCCCCGAGTAAGGTAGGCACCAGATTATGTGACAGAAAAACCCTAACCGCATTCACATCTATGGGTTGGTCTGTGTTAGGGAATAGTACCATCCCATAGATGAGAAGGGCCAACACCTCCTCAAAATATTGTAAATCTAGGCTATCCCAAAAATAGTGGGCTTTCTCAAATAGAAACTTAGCTGGAAATCCTTGGATACTTCTTCTGGTTTCCCAATTTGCCACTACATTAGACCGTTGTAAAGACAGAGCTTGAGCAATCTCTTCAGGCTTTGGGTCTCTTTCTGTACCGTTGAATGGTAGCTGATTAAGGATAGGTACCCCCAGTAATTGAGAAAACTCCTCCATAGTAGGCACTAACTGGTAATCAGGAAAAGTGAAGCAGTGGTGCAATGGGTCAAAGAACTGAAGGAGCACCTTTAACATTTCTTCATCAGGGGTTAAAGTTACCAAGTTGAGAAGTCGACCATGTTTTTTAGTGAAGGGAGATCTTTCAGGGATCCTTGATGCTAACTCCTTGAGTTGAGGATGCATTTTCACAAGGTTGATTTGGATAGTGTTCCCGCGAGCGGATGTCATGTCCTACAAAACAAGACAAAGATAAGCCCTAGAAAATCCTTGAAATGGTTAGTATGATATTCCATGTCATAATGTCATGATTATGCTAAGACATCACAAATATAGCAAGCAAAAGCAAATCACACAAGAGACCTTAGGTTTAAGGCTTGCATGGGTTTTAAGGTAGTACCCTCTTGAAGTTGGATTGGTTCAACCTATCCTATAAATAGTAACCGGGTTCTAAAGGATCTCAATATCATTGATCTTTCCCACAATTTTCATTCGATAGGCGACTGACTCGCAACCAAACAAAACTCAAGAGTCAAATATTAATGAGTGTAGCATCGAGTATCTGCCGACTTTGGGAATACACCAAAGACGACCATCTCGTTACGTCCTAATGACCAAGTTGTTCAATTAAAGTTTCTAAGGTTAGTTGAAGCTTCATGACACCATGCAGCGGACCCATATTCTCCTTGATTAACTCAAGGGCTACCGATACCAACCAAAGTGTCGTATCAACGTAGCCATCTCTTCAACCGTGTCAGTATACCCCGCACAGTTTCGAAGATCTATTGCTACTTACCTAAAAGGTTTCCCCAGATCCGGGTGTAGGATCTATAGTAACCCAAACAATCCCTTAAAATTAAAGCAAACAAACAAGCGAACAATTTAGAAATGATCTAAACCCTAAGGTAAACCCCACTTTTATTGTAGTCCCCAGCAGAGTCGCCAGTTCTGTGATACGGTGGCAGAACCGACTGTTATATACTGGTTTTGCATTTTTTGTTCGAAAATGTCGCGGTAAGCAAGATTCGTCACTGACTTTTCTTTTATCCAACAAAAGAAAGGGTGAAAAGAACAGAAAAAAACCTTTTTCGATATTTTCTGAGTAAGGGGGTAGATTATGGAAAGGGAAGGTGTTAGCACCATTTCCATCCGCGGTTTTCCATGGGCTCTTAGGTAGTTGCTCATTTTTTGAAAACTGTTTGTGTTTGTGTGTTTTGAAAGATTTTTGTTTGCTTTATGATAACTCTTGTATCAGTCCTCAAGAGTGTGATAAATGGTTTTTGAAAGTAGTTTTTGAAAGTGTGTTGTAAAAATGAATTGTTTTGAGCAAGTACTTAACAACTATCTACCTACTCTAAAAAGGACATTCTTTTCCTCCTTTCCTTTAGATAGTGCTATCCTACTATTAGTGAGTAGGTAGCCCTATCGTCGGATGTTGAGGGACAATCGAAAGGGATGTTATGGTCATTGAAGGTAACATGTAAGGATATCTTAGCATTCAACAGGACGGTCATCATATAGGCAACATCGAGGGATAAGATCATTTTTCTCGTAGGCAACTCGAGGGACGTTAAGGGACCATGGTTGTTGTACCCCAAAATTTGCCCTCCCATATTCTCCAAGAAATTGCCAAGTCAAGCTGCAAAAATTCCCCAAGGGTTGCACAGTGCAAAGGTCTCCTATACAGTCAAAACTAGGGTTTGTGTTCTGATCAAGAAATTGAAGGTTTCAAAAGCCCAATCAAGTCTCACATGATTACAAATATGGTCAAGTATCCTCATATCAAGTTTCAAGGCATTCAGCTCAAAATTGCACAGTCAAAAACCCTAAATTGCACTACAGTCAAATGTAGGGGCAAAATGGTCATTTGGCAGTCAAAAGTTCAAATTTTTGGTCAATATATCATTTTGAAGCCACAAACATCATTTGATCAATGCTTGATCATGATTCTCAAAATTTGGCTCAGAAATCATCAAAGATGCAAAAGTTTCCTTATTTGGACAGCTGAAAAAGTCAATTGAAATTGACCAGGGCATAACTTTCACATGGATTATCATAAAAATTCCATCCAAAGCTCATTTTGAAGAGAAAGACATTTCCTACAACTCATCTTCATACTTCAAGTCCAAGAAATGCTCTCACAAAAAGTTATCAATTTCAACATTATAGGTCATTTTCAAAAGTCAACAAAAAGGGACTTTAAGTCAAAGGCCATAACTTGAGATTGGTAAATCAAAATGACATGGGACCAAAGGCATTGGTTAGAGGACTCAAAGACCTTTCCAAAATGTTCAAGAACATGAGAAAAGCTTAAAAATTGAGCAAGTTATGCCTTGTGGAAGTTGGGAAATTTTTGGATATTTTGAAAAGTCAACATTGATTCAAATGACCTAAAAATGCTAATGGGCTCATTTTTCTTCCATGATTCATCATCCATGACATATGCACGACCACTTGGCCCAAAGGGAAGTATTTTCTCATTTTTTATTTATTTATTTGAATTTTTATTTATATTAATTCATTTAAATCATTTAAATATGTGAAAAATATATAACTTGACCTAATAAATCTTTTCATGCATGTTTTGAACTCAATATTTCGTGCTTGTACAAATATGGAAAGATTTGGCTTAATTGGATGCTAATTGATACAAAAAAACTTGAAAAAGATATGAAAATTATGGTGGAAAAAAATCAAATATTCAATCAATGATTACAAGAGATTTGGATCCAATTTGTTAACCTAATTGATTCATATATATGCCAGGATCATAACCCTAATGGACATAGACTCTTAGCTGCGCAAGAAAGGCCATTGCAAACTTGGAAAAGTTCCTTAAAAACTCAAAACTGAAAACAGCTTTCCAGGACGATTCAAGCCCTAATATTCATTCCATTGGCTTCCTGAAGCTTCACTGATCATATTCCAATTCAGAACATTCATCAAAAGGCAAGGAATCGGTGTACAGAACTCAACATATTCCATGAAAATTTCATAATCGTATTCTATAATCTATGCATTTTCATGACATTTCAATTATTGATTCTTGTTCCTGGTGTGATTCTAAAGCTAACCCATATGTTTGATTGAATTTTTGCAAGCCATACGCGATTATGCCATAACTGTTTTCTAGGGTTTACAGAGCTTGAAATTGGGGTTTCTCAAATAAGGCAAAATTGAGACTCCAAACCACCACCATTAGCTTCAGCACGTTCAGACGAAGAGGAAACACCAATCGCGCCCAATTTATGGACACCATAGCGCTAGTCGCTATTTTCTTGAAACTGACCTTAGACAACGCACGTAAAACCATTGCCTTATATCTTGTGTTTCAGGCACGCGAGGAAGACGACTGCGTGGCTGCCAATGATTGGTTAATTTAAATCTCGCGCGCTTTAATCCACTAATGTTTCGCTTTTCTTTTATATTATTTACTTGTTACTAATATATCAAAAAGGTTCAGTGGCTCAGCTGGCAAACGCTCATTGCTTCAACATCCAAGACCTGGGTTCGAGTCCCAGGTCTGTATAATTTCCATATTATTTTTCTATGTGAATTCCTATGCAGCGCTTACGTTGAGACATACCATGCACTCCCAAATCAAGTGTGACACGTCCCCCTGGAGATCAAACCAAAGGCCTAGATCTGAAGTACACCATGAGCGTGAGTCAACGTTGCTACACGCTTGTTGAAAAAGGTCCACAAGGCCATGCTTAACTGGGCCAGATTGCTAAGGCCTATACCTCCATATTGGGACTTCCACCCCCCCTGGTTTGCCATTTTCTTCATATTTTATTTTTTCAATTATTGTTTTATTTATTTTATTGTTTTGATTTAATTAATTAATTAATTATTTTTATAAAATACAAAAAAATGCCTAAAAATCAGAAAAGATAAAAACATAATAAATATTTTATTTTAATTATTTTTATAAACAAATTGCATGTAAATTAATTTAGTATAAATTAGGTTTGCAATATTAATTCTTTTCATAAAAAATCTAAAAAGTGTAGAACTAGGTTTAATTGATGATTTTTATTCCTTTTAATTTTCCTTTTTACCATAATATTATCTATTTATTTATTTTTATAATTAAATTGTACATAAATTAATTAGGGTTCATTTAGGTTAAAAAACTCCAATATTTTTCTTAATAACTTAAAAAAATAATTAGAATTAGGTTTATTTTAATGTTAATTAATTCCTTCTTTTTCTATTAAATCTCAAAATACTAAAAATACCAAAAACATTCTCTTTTAATTTTTAATTCTAATTCCTCATTAATTTTAATAGTTTTGCAAAAGGGTCCAACGCCCTCGTTTTGATAATTCCTTTATTTCGCATATTTATTTTATTTCGCTTAAATACTTATGTACCTCTCCCGAAGCTTTGTAACATTTACTTCTCGCACTTTTTAATTCTTTTATTTGCTTTATTTACTTTTTCGCCAAATCGGGTCCGGTTAATTTTGGCGATGTGGACCCGCGCCATTTGTAATAGCTTTAGATTTACTTTTCCCGCAAATATTTTAACTGTTAAATAAGCATGCAAGAATGGATGGCCTTAAATAAAATCAAGCGTAGATCACTTTAACATGACAAGACAAATATCTGAAAACGACACACGAATCGCACACGCCACCCCTAGGGTATGCCTCACTGTTGCCTTGCCTTCGAAAGGTGATCGTCGAGTAGAGGATGTCTTAGTAAGTCCTCATGATCCGGGAACCTGGCATGAGGGTAGCTTCTAAGGTGTCTTCCCATTGCTCTGGTGATCACCATGTCCCTGCAAACTCGAATTGACCCGAACACCTCCAACAGTGGTGCTACCTACCTCTCAATGGTGGGATGGCATTACTTTAAAGGACATTTACACAGACGAATTCCTTAGGGTAGGTAGACGACTCTAGATACTTGCTCTAATTTCAAAACAAACTCAAAAATACTTTTCACACCGACACCTTTTCAAAAAGCTTTCGAAAGTAATTTTTCAAACACTCTTGAGGACTGATACAAGAGTCGAACTGAAATTTTCAAAGAAACTTTTTAAAACCCACAGTTGAAAAGCAAACAAATCATTTTTGAAAACACAAGTGAGCAAGTATATAAGAGCCCATGGATAACCATGGATAGAAAGGGTGCTAATACCTTCCCTTTCTATAACCTACCTCCCGAACCGAGAGCAATCTCTTTAAGGAATTTTTCTGTGCTTTTGTCCTTTCCATTTGGAGAAAATAAAAGACGGTGGCGACTCTTGCTTCCGCGACATTTCGCGAACCAGCGTTAAACAGTCAGTTCCAGATCCACCGATCACAGAACTGGCGACTCTGCTGGGGAATAAACTATAAAGTGAGGTGTACCTTAGGGCTAGGTCATAACTATGTTTTCAATTGTATTGCTTTGCTTGCTTTAAATTGTGGGACTGTCTTGGGAGTTCTATAGATCCTAACCCAGATCTGGGGGATACCTTTCTTAGAAAGTAGCAACAAGGCTGTGAGGGAACTGTGTGGGGTATACCGACATGGTTGAAACAGTCTGCTACGTTGATGTGGCACTTTGGTGTGTACCAGTAACCCTTGAGTCCAGTCAAGGAGAGTACGGGGCCTCCGCGTGGTGTCGTGAAGCATCAACAGACCTTAGGAACCTTAATTGAACTATCTTGGCCCCTTTAGGGTAGTGAGATAACTGACTTTGGTGCAGCCCGAGGTTGGTTGATACTCGATACTACACTCAATTGAGGGTTGCTTTCCTGGAATATTTCGGTCGCCAGTTCAGTGGCTAAATCGAAACGATGAACAATGAAAGCAATCCCGTGATATTGGGAACCTTAGAACCCGGTTACTTTGATTAGGACAGGTTGAACCCACCAACTTCAAGAGGGTACTACCCAGACCCCATGCTAGCCTTAAACCTTAAGGGCTTGTCTTGTGTGCCTTGTGTGCCTTACATGTTTGTCTTTGTAAATATTTGTGGTGTGTTTAATCATAGCATCATGACATCATCCAGCATCATATGCATTGACTAACCATTTCAGGGGTTCGAATCTTCATCTTTGTTCTTTGTTTTGTAGGACATGGAAACTGTTCGTAGAAAGACAATTCAAATCAATCTTGTAAGGATCCCTCCTCAGCTTAAGGAGCTTATATCCAGGATTCCCGAGAACTCTTCATTCAGTGAAAGGCATGGAAGCCTCATCAGCTTGGTCAATACCAACATTGAGGAAGATATGATAAAGGTCCTGTTCCAGTTCTTTGATCCTCTGCATCACTGTTTTACCTTCTTGGATTATCAGTTGGTACCTACATTGGAGGAGTTCTCCCGGCTCCTGAAGATCCCTATCCTTGATCAGCTACCCTTCAACGGTACAGAAAAGGAACCTAAGCTTGAAGAGATTGCTAAAGCCTTGCACCTACAGTCATCTGACCTCAAGGGGCATTGGGAAGTTAGAAGTGGTATCAAAGGGTTCTTAGCCAGATTTCTGTTTGAAAAGGCCCTTGAATGTTGGAACTCCCTTGACTTGCAAGCTTTTGAAGAGATTGTGGCCCTCCTTGTCTATGGTTTGGTGTTGTTCCCTAACCCAGATCAGCTTATTGATATCAGTGCTGTTCAGATCTTTATGTCCAGGAATCCTATACCTACGTTGCTGGGGGACATCCTTCACTCATGTTACACTCGAACCATGAGAAAAAGAGGTGTCCTTATGTGTTGCACTCCTCTCCTGGGAAGGTGGTTTATTTCGCACCTTCCACAATCGGTCTTGAAGAATGAGCGGGGTTTGAGATGGTCACAACGGTTGATGACTCTTACGCATGCAGATATACATTGGTGTCCTAGGTCCAGAGGAGATGTCACTATCATTGATCGTTGCGGGGAGTACCCTAATGTTCCTTTACTTGGAATCAGAGGAGGTATTACTTATAGCCCATGCCTGGCTTGGAGACAGTTTGGTTATGCTCGGAGGGATGGTCCTCATGACATGTTAATTCCTGACATAGTTTTTGACTTCGACAACGATACTCAAGGACTTCGCCAGAGATTTATCAGAGCTTGGAGGATGCCCAGTAGGATAGACAGCAAGACACTGGGGCACAGGAATTCCATCCCGTTGGAACCTTATCTCAAGTGGGTACGAGCTCGCTCCCAGAAGTTAGTGATGCCTTATCCTCATATGCTCCCGGTGATCAGAGAGCCAGTCTTGGAAGGAGAAGTGTCCCACACTATTCAGCACCCTGATATGCCCACATCCTGGGAAGAGATGCAGAAAAGCTGGATCCAGCTTAAGGAAGAACGGAATTCTCTTGAGACTAGTCTGCATGCCAGTGAAAAGAAGGTCTTGGAGCTCACTCGCCTGTTGCATGAGGAGAGGAATCTCAACACTTACATAGCTCCAAAGAGGATGCGCAGTGTATTTTGGGATTGATTTGATTTTTGTACTTTTGCCCATGAGGCCTTGATGTATTAAACAATAATTTCCATAATGATAACGTGTGTTCCTTTTTGTCTACAACAAATTTGAACTTTCGAACCCTTGAATGCATTGCATACGCATTTCATACATCATGTGCATAGCAGGTTTTTCTCCCTTTCAGGTTTCTTACAGTTCTTCGCTGTTTATTTCAGCATCATGAACACTGACTCTGCATCAACTGAGACATCAATCAAGGCTCTTCAGGCGCAGAATGCGCAGTTTCAAGAATTAATCAAGGGTCTGGCTAAAGGCCAAGAAGAACTAAAGGCTATGCTCCTGAAGAAGGAGAAGAAGAAGAAGAGAAGAACTGTTCTGTTTAACTCGGGCCGAAGGTTTAACAATACTCTGCAACAGGAAGAGGCTGGTTCTTCTGTTGACAAGAATTCTCCTCAGGCAGAAGCAAGGGTTCCTAGTCCAGTGGTCTCCGACAACGAGACAGATTTTGATGAAGAGCAGTACCCTCCTGGAGAAGATAGATACAAGCAACTGGAGGATAGGTTGAAGGCTATGGAGGTTCAACAGGTACCTGGGCTGGATTTCGGAGATCTGGGTTTGTCGACTGGTGTGATCATCCCCCACAAGTTCAAAGCACCATCCTTCTCTAAGTATGACGGGGCGTCTTGTCCCAAGCTGCATCTAAGGTCCTATGTTCGGAAAATTCAGCCGTACTCTGCGGATAAGAATTTGTGGATCCACTTCTTCCAGGAGAGTCTTTCAGGGACTCATCTCGAATGGTTCTATCAGCTGGATGGGACCAAGGTTCGTAACTGGGAGGAGTTGGCTACTGCTTTCTACAAGCAGTATCAATATAATGCCGACCTTGCCCCCACACGTACCCAACTCCAGGGTATGTCGTTAGGTGCAAGCGAAGGTTTTAAGGAGTACGCTCAGAAGTGGAGGGACCTGGCTGGCAGGGTGCAGCCACCATTGACTGATCGGGAGCTGGTAGACATGTTCTTGGGGACCCTATCTGGGCCATTTTTCAACCATCTCATCGGGAATTCTTCGGCTGGGTTCACCGATTTGATCTTGACTGGAGAAAGGATTGAAGCTGGGTTAAAGTCTGGAAAAATTCCGAAGGGTGCATCATCTAGTTCTGAGAAGAAGCCCTTCAAGAAGGAGTCTAGTGCCGTATATGGTTCCAGGAGATCAGAGAGATCTGAGCACCGCCAATCTGTCAGTGCGGTAATGATTGCTAAGCCTGCTGCCGCTCCCCGGCCAAACAATACTCAGAAGGTGGAAAGACCCCGGGGAGAATTCACCCGTTTAAGCATGACCTTGTCGCAGATCCTGCCACAGTTGCTATCCACCAATTTAGTGACTGTCAGGGAGGCGCCGAAGTTTCCAAATACAGCATCCCCCAAGTACAATCCGAATGCTCGTTGTGCCTACCATTCAGATAGCCCGGGGCACTCTACTGATGACTGTTGGGCGTTAAAGAACAAGCTGCAGGACCTTATTGACGCCAAAGAGGTGCAGTTTGAGGCATCTGACAAGCCTAATGTGGTGACGGCTCCCCTACCTGCTTATGGAGTGAATGCTATTGGGGACGAAGAGGAGGTTGATGAAGCTGAGTTTGATAGCTGGATCTACCCGGCAACCGACAATGGACTCAACAATTGGAGTGCAAAGGACAACTTATCTGTTTCTCTTGTTACTAAGTAATGAATTCCTATGTTTTGTTATTTTGTAATAAACAATGATAAACTCTATGGCCCGGTGTCTTACCCGAGGCACCGTGGTTCTATTTGTGAGGGCATACAAACTGTCATTTCATATATCATGAATGAAAATCTTGGACGTATTTTTCGCATTGCAAATATTGTGTTCCTTTTCTGTCTTTCTTTTCCTTTACATAATTTTCAAAAACAACTGTATTTACACACACACTCACTCATACAGGTTTCAATCCACTCTGGATCTTACTGATAACAACTCTGCTACTGCCAATTATGACTTCGAAAATCCGATCAACTTAGCCGAAGACGAAGGTGAAGATGATTGCGAAGTGCCTGGCGAGCTTGCAAGACTATTGCTTCAGGAAGAGAGGGCAATTCAACCCCATGAAGAGCCAGTGGAAACAATAAACTTGGGTACTGAGGCAGACAGAAAAGAGGTAAAGATTGGTGCCAACCTAGAGCTCAGCGCGAAGCAACGGTTAACCAAGATGCTGCACGATTATACGGAGATCTTTGCCTGGTCCTACGAAGACATGCCCGGGTTGGATACCGATATTGTGGTCCATCATTTGCCAACTAAGGAAGACTGCCCTCCAGTTAAGCAAAAGGTCCGTCGGATGCGTCCAGAGATGTCTGAGAAGATTAAAGCCGAGGTCATGAAGCAGTTTGATGCTGGGTTCCTTGCAGTGACTCCTTACCCTCAGTGGGTTGCTAATGTGGTGCCGGTACCAAAGAAGGACGGTAAGGTCAGAATGTGTGTCGACTACAGGGATCTAAACAGGGCCAGCCCCAAGGATGGCTTCCCCTTACCTCACATTGATGTCCTTGTTGATAATACAGCTCAGCACAAGGTATTCTCTTTCATGGACGACTTTTCAGGTTACAACCAGATTAAGATGGCGCCTGAAGACATGGAAAAGACTACATTTGTTACTCAGTGGGGCACCTTCTGTTACAAGGTCATGCCATTTGGATTGAAGAACGCTGGGGCAACCTACCAACGTGCCATGGTTGCCTTATTTCATGACATGATCCATCATGAGATAGAAGTGTATGTTGACGACATGATCGCAAGGTCCCAGACTGAGGAAGAGCATCTAGATCATCTGCAAAAGTTGTTTGACCGGTTGAAACTATACAAGCTGAGATTGAACCCGAACAAGTGCACCTTCGGGGTAAGATCCGGGAAATTGCTAGGCTTCGTGGTCAGTGATAAAGGTATTCAAGTGGACCCTGCTAAGGTCAAAGCTATTCAAGAGATGCCAGTTCCCGAGACAGAGAAGGAAGTCAGAGGCTTTTTAGGATGCCTGAATTACATCGCTCGATTCATCTCACATCTGACTGCTACTTGTGAGCCAATCTTCAAGCCGCTGAAGAAAGATCAGGTAGTACGTTGGAACGATGAATGTCAGGCTGCTTTTGACAAAATCAAAGAGTATCTCCAAGAACCACCTATCCTTATGCCACCGGTTGAAGGGAGACCTCTGATCCTATATCTGGCAGTGCTTGACAACTCAATGGGGTGTGTGCTGGGGCAGCATGACGAGTCTGGCCGAAAAGAGCATGCCATTTATTACCTTAGCAAAAAGTTTACCGACTGTGAGACCTGATACTCACTGCTTGAGAAAACTTGTTGCGCTTTGGTATGGGCTGCTCGCCGGCTGAGACAGTATATGCTGACTCATACTACCTTGTTGATATCAAAAATGGATCCTATAAAGTACATATTCGAAAAGCCTGCTCTGTCTGGGAGAATTGCAAGATGGCAAATGATCTTGATGGAATACGACATTCAGTACACAACCCAGAAAGCCATCAAGGGAAGTGTATTGGCAGACCACTTAGCACATCAAGCTGTAGATGACTATCAATCAATGAACTTCGAGTTTCCGGATGAAAGCATCATGATTGTGACAGATTGTGAAGTACCTGGACCGGATGAAGGACCTGAACCAGGATCCCGATGGTCTATGCACTTTGACGGAGCCTCCAACGCTTTGGGTAATGGTATCGGCGCCATCATCATATCTCCACAAGGTACTCATACTCCACTCACCGCCCGGCTATGTTTCAACTGTACCAACAACATGGCGGAGTATGAGGCGTGCATCATGGGTCTTCAAGCTGCGATCGACCTAAGGATCAAGTTTCTGAGTGTCTTCGGAGATTCCGCTCTTGTGATCAATCAGATCAAGGGAGAGTGGGATACGAAACATCCAAACCTGATTCCTTACAGAGAATGTGTGTTGACCCTGATCCCCTACTTCACAGAGATAACCTTTGAGCACTTCCCAAGAGAAGAGAATCAGTTAGCGGACGCGTTAGCTACCATGTCTTCAATGTTCAAGGTCAAATGGGATAATGAGGCTCCCCGGATCATCATCTGGAAACTGGACGAACCGGCATACTGTTGTGATCTCGAAACTGAATTGGTGACTGAGAAGCCTTGGTACCACGAAGTGAAGAGATATCTGGAAGCTCAGGAATACCCTGAAGGTGCCTCTATCAATGATAAGAAATTCCTGAGGAGGTTTGCAGCCAAGTTCTTCCTTAGCAACGGCATCTTGTATAAGCGAAACCATGATTCAACCTTACTGCGTTGTGTGGATAAGACTGAAGCAGAAAGAATCATGGAAGAGCTACATGAAGGGACCTTTGGTACGCATTCCAGTGGGCACACTATGGCTAAGAAAATCCTACAGGCAGGGTATTACTGGTCTACAATGGAAGCTGATTGTTACCAACACTCCAGGACATGCCACAAGTGCCAGATCTATGCAGATAAGGTGCATGTTCCTCCGGTTCCCCTGAATGTTCTGACTGCGCCTTAGCCGTTTGCAATGTGGGGCATAGACATGATCGGCGAGATTAAACCTACGGCATCTAATGGACATCGCTTCATCCTAGTGGCGATTGATTATTTCACGAAGTGGGTCGAGGCAGCATCCTATGCTACGGTAACCAAGACTGTTGTGGCACGGTTCATTCGGCACAACCTGATCTGTCGGTACGGCGTCCCTGAGCGGATTATTACAGACAACGGTACCAATCTGAACAATAAGATGATCGCTGAGCTCTGCGAACAGTTCAAGATACAGCACCACAATTCTTCTCCTTACAGACCGAAGATGAATGGGGCTGTAGAAGCAGCAAATAAGAACATCAAGAAAATCGTGCAAAAAATGACAGTGACTTACAAAGATTGGCACGAGATGTTACCGTTCGCTCTACATGGGTACCGCACCTCAGCAAGGACGTCAACCGGGGCAACTCATTTCTCTCTGGTTTATGGCATGGAGGCAGTCTTGCCGATCGAGGTGCAGATTCCCTCTCTCCGGATAATGAAGGATACAAATCTGAGTGAGGATGATTGGATCCAGACACGACTTGATCAACTCAACCTCATTGACGAAAAGAGACTTGCTGCTATCTGTCATGGTCAGACGTATCAGAAATGGATGATCAGGGCATTTAACAAAAAGGTCAGACCACAGGAATATCAAGTTGGGGATCTGGTAATCAAGAGAATCATCCTTCCTCAGAGTGATCCAAGGGGCAAATGGACCCCTACGTACGAAGGGCCATTTGTGGTTAAACATGTGTTCTCAGGAGGAGCAATGATATTGACCAACATGGATGGTGACGACCTTCCTCACCCCGCCAATGCAGACATAGTAAAAAGATACTACGCATGAAAAAAGACCCGCTAGGCTGACATGCCTAGGCAAAAATTAGGGCTTCCCGTCGAACCAAAAGGGTTCGGGCAAAATGAAGGGATGAAAAGAAAAAAAATTTGTACACCCGGCAAGTCGAAAACCTGAAAGGGCGGCTTGGGCAAAAATGGGTATCCCGGTGGACTGAAAACCCGAAAGGGCGGTCCAGGCAAAAATTAGGGATAAAAGCGTAATACTATGTCTCATTGGATCACTTTGCATCCATAATCTGGTATCTACATCAAGTTCAGACGGCATCGATCAGTCAGCTTCACCTTCAACCAAGGTCATCAAGTGATGAGACGCTCGGAGTTATAAAGGCAATAGCAGAGTTGAAACCCAGTGGATCATTCATACTTCACACAGCTGTTTTATTTTCTTTTGTACAAAATTTGTATAAACTCTCTTGTTCGGCGACATCCCTCTTACTAGGACGTCAGCCTCTTGTACACAAAACGCCTATTTTTAGGCCATTCAAAATCAATACAAATATATCTTCAGTTAAACGTGCCAAGTGTTTTTCTTTTTCTGTTTTGTTTTACGAAGAACGTCCAAGGTTCAATTTGTGATATATGCATTGACAATAATTTGCTAACTCATAAATATTTGCATACGAAACAAATGAATTAATTGCAGGTGACACTAGAAACAGGGGCAATAAAAGAGTTGTCCGAACAATCCGATTGTTCTATCCTCCAAGGTACCAAGGTAGGTTCGGCTAAAGAACACGACCAGGTACATATTAATTCCCCAGAGAGTGGTTCAGCAAAACAATACATTCTTCTCCAAGCAAAATTATCAAATCTCAAGGAAGTTGAGTACCATCCCGTCAACATTCCCCAGCAGCAATACATATATTCTTAACAAGCATCCCCGGCAGTCTTGGTCTAAAGATTGTTCCCCGGCGGCGTATCAACATTCAAAGGGATCACTTCCCCAGCGTATCAAAACCCCCCAGAAGAGTCCAATCCAGTTTCCCCAGGAAAGTTGGAATTCATATTCCCAAGCAATAAGCTTATCCCCAGTAGATTCTGGAAGCTTATCCCCTCACAGAGCACGAACGCGTCGTCCGGCTTGATTTAAAGAGTTATTTCCTCAACAGGATATAACTGGGTTATCCTCAGCCAAAAGCCACGGAAAGGTCGTCGTCAACGTAGTTCTTTCCTATCCCCAGCAAAGTCTATTCACACTTCCAACAACAAGACATCCTCAGCAAGTTACTCTCAACATTCAGCAAAGCATCTCTATCCCCACAGAGTATTGCTTCCCAGCATGGTCGCTAGAGTATCTTTTCTCCCTGCAGAATCTTCCATTCGCCAAGTTTATTCCGCAACGGAGTCATCTTCTCCTACCGGTATTCTTGCAGTTATCATCCCCAGCGGAAGCAAAATCTATTCTTCAATATCAGCCCAGGATACGACTTCCCGGCACCCGTCAAGGATTTACTTTCCTAGACAAAAACATACATAAAACATCACATACATCATTATAACATGCATAGACGCATTATATCATACAAATCTCATTTATGTTGAGAACATCATTGCTTGATCCATATCATGCATTGCATATGACTGACCTTTACCTTTCAGGAAAGATACAGTTGAAGTTCTCAATCATATTTCAAGACCTAGACCGGTTCAGTTAAATCGACCCTAAGATTTTTCTGATGCTTATCCAGTCAAAGGCCTTCTCTGGTTCAGTCAGATCGACCCTAAGATCTCCCTGATGCTTATCCAGTTGAAGATATTTCAAGACCTTGTCCGGTTCAGTTAAATCGACCCCAAGATTTTCCTGATGCTTATCCAGTCAAAGGCTTTCTCTGGTTCAGTCAGATCGACCCTAAGATCTCCCTGATGCTTATCCAGTTGAAGATATTCCAAGACCTTGTCCGGTTCAGTTAAATCGACCCTAAGATTTTCCTGATGCTTATCCAGTCAAAGGCCTTCTCTGGTTCAGTCAGATCGACCCTAAGATCTCCCTGATGCTTATCCAGTTGAAGATATTTCAAGACCTTGTCCGGTTCAGTTAAATCGACCCTAAGATTTTCCTGATGCTTATCCAGTCAAAGGCCTTCTCTGGTTCAGTCAGATCGACCCTAAGATCTCCCTGATGCTTATCCAGTTGAAGATATTTCAAGACCTTGTCCGGTTCAGTTAAATCGACCCTAAGATTTTCCTGATGCTTATCCAGTCAAAGGCCTTCTCTGGTTCAGTCAGATCGACCCTAAGATCTCCCTGATGCTTATCCAGTTGAAGATATTTCAAGACCTTGTCCGGTTCAGTTAAATCGACCCTAAGATTTTCCTGATGCTTATCCAGTCAAAGGCCTTCTCTGGTTCAGTCAGATCGACCCTAAGATCTCCCTGATGCTTATCCAGTTGAAGATATTCATAGACCTTGTCCGGTTCAGTTAAATCGACCCTAAGATTTTCCTGATGCTTATCCAGTCAAAGGCCTCCTCTGGTTCAGTCAGATCGACCCTAAGATCTCCCTGATTCTTATCCCAGTAGAAGACACCCAAGATTTTTCTCAACAAGCGTTGTTGAAGTTAAAGTCACCCAAGGTTCTCTTACCGTTCATACTAAGATAGTAACTATCCCTGGTTCATTCATCGCCGTTTGAAGCCCCAGACCCAGCTCCTGTAACCAATCAGGACATATCTATGCCAAGCATCTAAAAAAATCAGCTCCTGCAACATGTCAGGTACTCATTTCTCTTTTTTGCAGGTATGCAGGTTCTCGCCAAGGAATCTCTTACGCGATCAACATCCAGATGGCATCTATAAGCCCATCATCCTATTTCATCAACCTCTAAATGGCATCTATAAGCCCATTCCCCCATCACACTGCTAACATGTGAGCGCAAATTTCTGGGCACTCTAGTGTCCAATCATCTTCTACCCTCGGATTACGAAAGGCACGACAGCCAATCTGCATCCTCAGGTCTAAGAAGATTGAACAGGGGCAACTGTTGTACCCCAAAATTTGTCCTCCCATATTCTCCAAGAAATTGCCAAGTCAAGCTGCAAAAATTCCCCAAGGGTTGCACAGTGCAAAGGTCTCCTATACAGTCAAAACTAGGGTTTGTGTTCTGATCAAGAAATTGAAGGTTTCAAAAGCCCAATCAAGTCTCACATGATTACAAATATGGTCAAGTATCCTCATATCAAGTTTCAAGGCATTCAGCTCAAAATTGCACAGTCAAAAACCCTAAATTGCACTACAGTCAAATGTAGGGGCAAAATGGTCATTTGGCAGTCAAAAGTTCAAATTTTTGGTCAATATATCATTTTGAAGCCACAAACATCATTTGATCAATGCTTGATCATGATTCTCAAAATTTGGCTCAGAAATCATCAAAGATGCAAAAGTTTCCTTATTTGGACAGCTGAAAAAGTCAATTGAAATTGACCAGGGCATAACTTTCACATGGATTATCAGAAAAATTCCATCCAAAGCTCATTTTGAAGAGAAAGACATTTCCTACAACTCATCTTCATACTTCAAGTCCAAGAAATGCTCTCACAAAAAGTTATCAATTTCAACATTATAGGTCATTTTCAAAAGTCAACAAAAAGGGACTTTAAGTCAAAGGCCATAACTTGAGATTGGTAAATCAAAATTACATGGGACCAAAGGCATTGGTTAGAGGACTCAAAGACCTTTCCAAAATGTCCAAGAACATGAGAAAAGCTTAAAAATTGAGCAAGTTATGCCTTGTGGAAGTTGGGAAATTTTTGGATATTTTGAAAAGTCAACATTGATTCAAATGACCTAAAAATGCTAATGGGCTCATTTTTCTTCCATGATTCATCATCCATGACATATGCACGACCACTTGGCCCAAAGGGAAGTATTTTCTCATTTTTTATTTATTTATTTGAATTTTTATTTATATTAATTCATTTAAATCATTTAAATATGTGAAAAATATATAACTTGACCTAATAAATCTTTTCATGCATGTTTTGAACTCAATATTTCGTGCTTGTACAAATATGGAAAGATTTGGCTTAATTGGATGCTAATTGATACAAAAAAACTTGAAAAAGATATGAAAATTATGGTGGAAAAAAATCAAATATTCAATCAATGATTACAAGAGATTTGGATCCAATTTGTTAACCTAATTGATTCATATATATGCCAGGATCATAACCCTAATGGACATAGACTCTTAGCTGCGCAAGAAAGGCCATTGCAAACTTGGAAAAGTTCCTTAAAAACTCAAAACTGAAAACAGCTTTCCAGGACGATTCAAGCCCTAATATTCATTCCATTGGCTTCCTGAAGCTTCACTGATCATATTCCAATTCAGAACATTCATCAAAAGGCAAGGAATCGGTGTACAGAACTCAACATATTCCATGAAAATTTCATAATCGTATTCTATAATCTATGCATTTTCATGACATTTCAATTATTGATTCTTGTTCCTGGTGTGATTCTAAAGCTAACCCATATGTTTGATTGAATTTTTGCAAGCCATACGCGATTATGCCATAACTGTTTTCTAGGGTTTACAGAGCTTGAAATTGGGGTTTCTCAAATAAGGCAAAATTGAGACTCCAAACCACCACCATTAGCTTCAGCACGTTCAGACGAAGAGGAAACACCAATCGCGCCCAATTTATGGACACCATAGCGCTAGTCGCTATTTTCTTGAAACTGACCTTAGACAACACACGTAAAACCATTGCCTTATATCTTGTGTTTCAGGCACGCGAGGAAGACGACTGCGTGGCTGCCAATGATTGGTTAATTTAAATCTCGCGCGCTTTAATCCACTAATGTTTCGCTTTTCTTTTATATTATTTACTTGTTACTAATATATCAAAAAGGTTCAGTGGCTCAGCTGGCAAAAGCTCATTGCTTCAACATCCAAGACCTGGGTTCGAGTCCCAGGTCTGTATAATTTCCATATTATTTTTCTATGTGAATTCCTATGCAGCGCTTACGTTGAGACATACCATGCACTCCCAAATCAAGTGTGACACGTCCCCCTGGAGATCAAACCAAAGGCCTAGATCTGAAGTACACCATGAGCGTGAGTCAACGTTGCTACACGCTTGTTGAAAAAGGTCCACAAGGCCATGCTTAACTGGGCCAGATTGCTAAGGCCTATACCTCCATATTGGGACTTCCACCCCCCCTGGTTTGCCATTTTCTTCATATTTTATTTTTTCAATTATTGTTTTATTTATTTTATTGTTTTGATTTAATTAATTAATTAATTATTTTTATAAAATACAAAAAATGCCTAAAAATCAGAAAAGATAAAAACATAATAAATATTTTATTTTAATTATTTTTATAAACAAATTGCATGTAAATTAATTTAGTATAAATTAGGTTTGCAATATTAATTCTTTTCATAAAAAATCTAAAAAGTGTAGAACTAGGTTTAATTGATGATTTTTATTCCTTTTAATTTTCCTTTTTACCATAATATTATCTATTTATTTATTTTTATAATTAAATTGTACATAAATTAATTAGGGTTCATTTAGGTTAAAAAACTCCAATATTTTTCTTAATAACTTAAAAAAATAATTAGAATTAGGTTTATTTTAATGTTAATTAATTCCTTCTTTTTCTATTAAATCTCAAAATACTAAAAATACCAAAAACATTCTCTTTTAATTTTTAATTCTAATTCCTCATTAATTTTAATAGTTTTGCAAAAGGGTCCAACGCCCTCGTTTTGATAATTCCTTTATTTCGCATATTTATTTTATTTCGCTTAAATACTTATGTACCTCTCCCGAAGCTTTGTAACATTTACTTCTCGCACTTTTTAATTCTTTTATTTGCTTTATTTACTTTTTCGCCAAATCGGGTCCGGTTAATTTTGGCGATGTGGACCCGCGCCATTTGTAATAGCTTTAGATTTACTTTTCCCGCAAATATTTTAACTGTTAAATAAGCATGCAAGAATGGATGGCCTTAAATAAAATCAAGCGTAGATCACTTTAACATGACAAGACAAATATCTGAAAACGACACACGAATCGCACACGCCACCCCTAGGGTATGCCTCACTGTTGCCTTGCCTTCGAAAGGTGATCGTCGAGTAGAGGATGTCTTAGTAAGTCCTCATGATCCGGGAACCTGGCATGAGGGTAGCTTCTAAGGTGTCTTCCCATTGCTCTGGTGATCACCATGTCCCTGCAAACTCGAATTGACCCGAACACCTCCAACAGTGGTGCTACCTACCTCTCAATGGTGGGATGGCATTACTTTAAAGGACATTTACACAGACGAATTCCTTAGGGTAGGTAGACGACTCTAGATACTTGCTCTAATTTCAAAACAAACTCAAAAATACTTTTCACACCGACACCTTTTCAAAAAGCTTTCGAAAGTAATTTTTCAAACACTCTTGAGGACTGATACAAGAGTCGAACTGAAATTTTCAATGAAACTTTTTAAAACCCACAGTTGAAAAGCAAACAAATCATTTTTGAAAACACAAGTGAGCAAGTATATAAGAGCCCATGGATAACCATGGATAGAAAGGGTGCTAATACCTTCCCTTTCTATAACCTACCTCCCGAACCGAGAGCAATCTCTTTAAGGAATTTTTCTGTGCTTTTGTCCTTTCCATTTGGAGAAAATAAAAGACGGTGGCGACTCTTGCTTCCGCGACATTTCGCGAACCAGCGTTAAACAGTCAGTTCCAGATCCACCGATCACAGAACTGGCGACTCTGCTGGGGAATAAACTATAAAGTGAGGTGTACCTTAGGGCTAGGTCATAACTATGTTTTCAATTGTATTGCTTTGCTTGCTTTAAATTGTGGGACTGTCTTGGGAGTTCTATAGATCCTAACCCAGATCTGGGGGATACCTTTCTTAGAAAGTAGCAACAAGGCTGTGAGGGAACTGTGTGGGGTATACCGACATGGTTGAAACAGTCTGCTACGTTGATGTGGCACTTTGGTGTGTACCAGTAACCCTTGAGTCCAGTCAAGGAGAGTACGGGGCCTCCGCGTGGTGTCGTGAAGCATCAACAGACCTTAGGAACCTTAATTGAACTATCTTGGCCCCTTTAGGGTAGTGAGATAACTGACTTTGGTGCAGCCCGAGGTTGGTTGATACTCGATACTACACTCAATTGAGGGTTGCTTTCCTGGAATATTTCGGTCGCCAGTTCAGTGGCTAAATCGAAACGATGAACAATGAAAGCAATCCCGTGATATTGGGAACCTTAGAACCCGGTTACTTTGATTAGGACAGGTTGAACCCACCAACTTCAAGAGGGTACTACCCAGACCCCATGCTAGCCTTAAACCTTAAGGGCTTGTCTTGTGTGCCTTGTGTGCCTTACATGTTTGTCTTTGTAAATATTTGTGGTGTGTTTAATCATAGCATCATGACATCATCCAGCATCATATGCATTGACTAACCATTTCAGGGGTTCGAATCTTCATCTTTGTTCTTTGTTTTGTAGGACATGGAAACTGTTCGTAGAAAGACAATTCAAATCAATCTTGTAAGGATCCCTCCTCAGCTTAAGGAGCTTATATCCAGGATTCCCGAGAACTCTTCATTCAGTGAAAGGCATGGAAGCCTCATCAGCTTGGTCAATACCAACATTGAGGAAGATATGATAAAGGTCCTGTTCCAGTTCTTTGATCCTCTGCATCACTGTTTTACCTTCTTGGATTATCAGTTGGTACCTACATTGGAGGAGTTCTCCCGGCTCCTGAAGATCCCTATCCTTGATCAGCTACCCTTCAACGGTACAGAAAAGGAACCTAAGCTTGAAGAGATTGCTAAAGCCTTGCACCTACAGTCATCTGACCTCAAGGGGCATTGGGAAGTTAGAAGTGGTATCAAAGGGTTCTTAGCCAGATTTCTGTTTGAAAAGGCCCTTGAATGTTGGAACTCCCTTGACTTGCAAGCTTTTGAAGAGATTGTGGCCCTCCTTGTCTATGGTTTGGTGTTGTTCCCTAACCCAGATCAGCTTATTGATATCAGTGCTGTTCAGATCTTTATGTCCAGGAATCCTATACCTACGTTGCTGGGGGACATCCTTCACTCATGTTACACTCGAACCATGAGAAAAAGAGGTGTCCTTATGTGTTGCACTCCTCTCCTGGGAAGGTGGTTTATTTCGCACCTTCCACAATCGGTCTTGAAGAATGAGCGGGGTTTGAGATGGTCACAACGGTTGATGACTCTTACGCATGCAGATATACATTGGTGTCCTAGGTCCAGAGGAGATGTCACTATCATTGATCGTTGCGGGGAGTACCCTAATGTTCCTTTACTTGGAATCAGAGGAGGTATTACTTATAGCCCATGCCTGGCTTGGAGACAGTTTGGTTATGCTCGGAGGGATGGTCCTCATGACATGTTAATTCCTGACATAGTTTTTGACTTCGACAACGATACTCAAGGACTTCGCCAGAGATTTATCAGAGCTTGGAGGATGCCCAGTAGGATAGACAGCAAGACACTGGGGCACAGGAATTCCATCCCGTTGGAACCTTATCTCAAGTGGGTACGAGCTCGCTCCCAGAAGTTAGTGATGCCTTATCCTCATATGCTCCCGGTGATCAGAGAGCCAGTCTTGGAAGGAGAAGTGTCCCACACTATTCAGCACCCTGATATGCCCACATCCTGGGAAGAGATGCAGAAAAGCTGGATCCAGCTTAAGGAAGAACGGAATTCTCTTGAGACTAGTCTGCATGCCAGTGAAAAGAAGGTCTTGGAGCTCACTCGCCTGTTGCATGAGGAGAGGAATCTCAACACTTACATAGCTCCAAAGAGGATGCGCAGTGTATTTTGGGATTGATTTGATTTTTGTACTTTTGCCCATGAGGCCTTGATGTATTAAACAATAATTTCCATAATGATAACGTGTGTTCCTTTTTGTCTACAACAAATTTGAACTTTCGAACCCTTGAATGCATTGCATACGCATTTCATACATCATGTGCATAGCAGGTTTTTCTCCCTTTCAGGTTGCTTAGAGTTCTTCGCTGTTTATTTCAGCATCATGAACACTGACTCTGCATCAACTGAGACATCAATCAAGGCTCTTCAGGCGCAGAATGTGCAGTTTCAAGAATTAATCAAGGGTCTGGCTAAAGGCCAAGAAGAACTAAAGGCTATGCTCCTGAAGAAGGAGAAGAAGAAGAAGAGAAGAACTGTTCTGTTTAACTCGGGCCGAAGGTTTAACAATACTCTGCAACAGGAAGAGGCTGGTTCTTCTGTTGACAAGAATTCTCCTCAGGCAGAAGCAAGGGTTCCTAGTCCAGTGGTCTCCGACAACGAGACAGATTTTGATGAAGAGCAGTACCCTCCTGGAGAAGATAGATACAAGCAACTGGAGGATAGGTTGAAGGCTATGGAGGTTCAACAGGTACCTGGGCTGGATTTCGGAGATCTGGGTTTGTCGACTGGTGTGATCATCCCCCACAAGTTCAAAGCACCATCCTTCTCTAAGTATGACGGGGCGTCTTGTCCGAAGCTGCATCTAAGGTCCTATGTTCGGAAAATTCAGCCGTACTCTGCGGATAAGAATTTGTGGATCCACTTCTTCCAGGAGAGTCTTTCAGGGACTCATCTCGAATGGTTCTATCAGCTGGATGGGACCAAGGTTCGTAACTGGGAGGAGTTGGCTACTGCTTTCTACAAGCAGTATCAATATAATGCCGACCTTGCCCCCACACGTACCCAACTCCAGGGTATGTCGTTAGGTGCAAGCGAAGGTTTTAAGGAGTACGCTCAGAAGTGGAGGGACCTGGCTGGCAGGGTGCAGCCACCATTGACTGATCGGGAGCTGGTAGACATGTTCTTGGGGACCCTATCTGGGCCATTTTTCAACCATCTCATCGGGAATTCTTCTGCTGGGTTCACCGATTTGATCTTGACTGGAGAAAGGATTGAAGCTGGGTTAAAGTCTGGAAAAATTCCGAAGGGTGCATCATCTAGTTCTGAGAAGAAGCCCTTCAAGAAGGAGTCTAGTGCCGTATATGGTTCCAGGAGATCAGAGAGATCTGAGCACCGCCAATCTGTCAGTGCGGTAATGATTGCTAAGCCTGCTGCCGCTCCCCGGCCAAACAATACTCAGAAGGTGGAAAGACCCCGGAGAGAATTCACCCGTTTAAGCATGACCTTGTCGCAGATCCTGCCACAGTTGCTATCCACCAATTTAGTGACTGTCAGGGAGGCGCCGAAGTTTCCAAATACAGCATCCCCCAAGTACAATCCGAATGCTCGTTGTGCCTACCATTCAGATAGCCCGGGGCACTCTACTGATGACTGTTGGGCGTTAAAGAACAAGCTGCAGGACCTTATTGACGCCAAAGAGGTGCAGTTTGAGGCATCTGACAAGCCTAATGTGGTGACGGCTCCCCTACCTGCTCATGGAGTGAATGCTATTGGGGACGAAGAGGAGGTTGATGAAGCTGAGTTTGATAGCTGGATCTACCCGGCAACCGACAATGGACTCAACAATTGGAGTGCAAAGGACAACTTATCTGTTTCTCTTGTTACTAAGTAATGAATTCCTATGTTTTGTTATTTTGTAATAAACAATGATAAACTCTATGGCCCGGTGTCTTACCCGAGGCACCGTGGTTCTATTTGTGAGGGCATACAAACTGTCATTTCATATATCATGAATGAAAATCTTGGACGTATTTTTCGCATTGCAAATATTGTGTTCCTTTTCTGTCTTTCTTTTCCTTTACATAATTTTCAAAAACAACTGTATTTACACACACACTCACTCATACAGGTTTCAATCCACTCTGGATCTTACTGATAACAACTCTGCTACTGCCAATTATGACTTTGAAAATCCGATCAACTTAGCCGAAGACGAAGGTGAAGATGATTGCGAAGTGCCTGGCGAGCTTGCAAGACTGTTGCTTCAGGAAGAGAGGGCAATTCAACCCCATGAAGAGCCAGTGGAAACAATAAACTTGGGTACTGAGGCAGACAGAAAAGAGGTAAAGATTGGTGCCAACCTAGAGCTCAGCGCGAAGCAACGGTTAACCAAGATGCTGCACGATTATACGGAGATCTTTGCCTGGTCCTACGAAGACATGCCCGGGTTGGATACCGATATTGTGGTCCATCATTTGCCAACTAAGGAAGACTGCCCTCCAGTTAAGCAAAAGGTCCGTCGGATGCGTCCAGAGATGTCTGAGAAGATTAAAGCCGAGGTCATGAAGCAGTTTGATGCTGGGTTCCTTGCAGTGACTCCTTACCCTCAGTGGGTTGCTAATGTGGTGCCGGTACCAAAGAAGGACGGTAAGGTCAGAATGTGTGTCGACTACAGGGATCTAAACAGGGCCAGCCCCAAGGATGGCTTCCCCTTACCTCACATTGATGTCCTTGTTGATAATACAGCTCAGCACAAGGTATTCTCTTTCATGGACGACTTTTCAGGTTACAACCAGATTAAGATGGCACCTGAAGACATGGAAAAGACTACATTTGTTACTCAGTGGGGCACCTTCTGTTACAAGGTCATGCCATTTGGATTGAAGAACGCTGGGGCAACCTACCAACGTGCCATGGTTGCCTTATTTCATGACATGATCCATCATGAGATAGAAGTGTATGTTGACGACATGATCGCAAGGTCCCAGACTGAGGAAGAGCATCTAGATCATCTGCAAAAGTTGTTTGACCGGTTGAAACTATACAAGCTGAGATTGAACCCGAACAAGTGCACCTTCGGGGTAAGATCCGGGAAATTGCTAGGCTTCGTGGTCAGTGATAAAGGTATTCAAGTGGACCCTGCTAAGGTCAAAGCTATTCAAGAGATGCCAGTTCCCGAGACAGAGAAGGAAGTCAGAGGCTTTTTAGGACGCCTGAATTACATCGCTCGATTCATCTCACATCTGACTGCTACTTGTGAGCCAATCTTCAAGCTGCTGAAGAAAGATCAGGTAGTACGTTGGAACGATGAATGTCAGGCTGCTTTTGACAAAATCAAAGAGTATCTCCAAGAACCACCTATCCTTATGCCATCGGTTGAAGGGAGACCTCTGATCCTATATCTGACAGTGCTTGACAACTCAATGGGGTGTGTGCTGGGGCAGCATGACGAGTCTGGCCGAAAAGAGCATGCCATTTATTACCTTAGCAAAAAGTTTACCGACTGTGAGACCTGATACTCACTGCTTGAGAAAACTTGCTGCGCTTTGGTATGGGCTGCTCGCCGGCTGAGACAGTATATGCTGACTCATACTACCTTGTTGATATCAAAAATGGATCCTATAAAGTACATATTCGAAAAGCCTGCTCTGTCTGGGAGAATTGCAAGATGGCAAATGATCTTGACGGAATACGACATTCAGTACACAACCCAGAAAGCCATCAAGGGAAGTGTATTGGCAGACCACTTAGCACATCAAGCTGTAGATGACTATCAATCAATGAACTTCGAGTTTCCGGATGAAAGCATCATGATTGTGACAGATTGTGAAGTACCTGGACCGGATGAAGGACCTGAACCAGGATCCCGATGGTCTATGCACTTTGACGGAGCCTCCAACGCTTTGGGTAATGGTATCGGCGCCATCATCATATCTCCACAAGGTACTCATACTCCACTCACCGCCCGGCTATGTTTCAACTGTACCAACAACATGGCGGAGTATGAGGCGTGCACCATGGGTCTTCAAGCTGCGATCGACCTAAGGATCAAGTTTCTGAGTGTCTTCGGAGATTCCGCTCTTGTGATCAATCAGATCAAGGGAGAATGGGATACGAAACATCCAAACCTGATTCCTTACAGAGAATGTGTGTTGACCCTGATCCCCCACTTCACAGAGATAACCTTTGAGCACTTCCCAAGAGAAGAGAATCAGTTAGCGGACGCGTTAGCTACCATGTCTTCAATGTTCAAGGTCAAATGGGATAATGAGGCTCCCCGGATCATCATCTGGAAACTGGACGAACCGGCATACTGTTGTGATCTCGAAACTGAATTGGTGACTGAGAAGCCTTGGTACCACGAAGTGAAGAGATATCTGGAAGCTCAGGAATACCCTGAAGGTGCCTCTATCAATGATAAGAAATTCCTGAGGAGGTTTGCAGCCAAGTTCTTCCTTAGCAACGGCATCTTGTATAAGCGAAACCATGATTCAACCTTACTGCGTTGTGTGGATAAGACTGAAGCAGAAAGAATCATGGAAGAGCTACATGAAGGGACCTTTGGTACGCATTCCAGTGGGCACACTATGGCTAAGAAAATCCTACAGGCAGGGTATTACTGGTCTACAATGGAAGCTGATTGTTACCAACACTCCAGGACATGCCACAAGTGCCAGATCTATGCAGATAAGGTGCATGTTCCTCCGGTTCCCCTGAATGTTCTGACTGCGCCTTAGCCGTTTGCAATGTGGGGCATAGACATGATCGGCGAGATTAAACCTACGGCATCTAATGGACATCGCTTCATCCTAGTGGCGATTGATTATTTCACGAAGTGGGTCGAGGCAGCATCCTATGCTACGGTAACCAAGACTGTTGTGGCACGGTTCATTCGGCACAACCTGATCTGTCGGTACGGCGTCCCTGAGCGGATTATTACAGACAACGGTACCAATCTGAACAATAAGATGATCGCTGAGCTCTGCGAACAGTTCAAGATACAGCACCACAATTCTTCTCCTTACAGACCGAAGATGAATGGGGCTGTAGAAGCAGCAAATAAGAACATCAAGAAAATCGTGCAAAAAATGACAGTGACTTACAAAGATTGGCACGAGATGTTACCGTTAGCTCTACATGGGTACCGCACCTCAGCAAGGACGTCAACCGGGGCAACTCCTTTCTCTCTGGTTTATGGCATGGAGGCAGTCTTGCCGATCGAGGTGCAGATTCCCTCTCTCCGGATAATGAAGGATACAAATCTGAGTGAGGATGATTGGATCCAGACACGACTTGATCAACTCAACCTCATTGACGAAAAGAGACTTGCTGCTATCTGTCATGGTCAGACGTATCAGAAACGGATGATCAGGGCATTTAACAAAAAGGTCAGACCACAGGAATATCAAGTTGGGGATCTGGTAATCAAGAGAATCATCCTTCCTCAGAGTGATCCAAGGGGCAAATGGACCCCTACGTACGAAGGGCCATTTGTGGTTAAACATGTGTTCTCAGGAGGAGCAATGATATTGACCAACATGGATGGTGACGACCTTCCTCACCCCGCCAATGCAGACATAGTAAAAAGATACTACGCATGAAAAAAGACCCGCTAGGCTGACATGCCTAGGCAAAAATTAGGGCTTCCCGTCGAACCAAAAGGGTTCGGGCAAAATGAAGGGATGAAAAGAAAAAAAATCTGTACACCCGGCAAGTCGAAAACCTGAAAGGGCGGCTTGGGCAAAAATGGGTATCCCGGTGGACTGAAAACCCGAAAGGGCGGTCCAGGCAAAAATTAGGGATAAAAGCGTAATACTATGTCTCATTGGATCACTTTGCATCCATAATCTGGTATCTACATCAAGTTCAGACGGCATCGATCAGTCAGCTTCACCTTCAACCAAGGTCATCAAGTGATGAGACGCTCGGAGTTATAAAGGCAATAGCAGAGTTGAAACCCAGTGGATCATTCATACTTCACACAGCTGTTTTATTTTCTTTTGTACAAAATTTGTATAAACTCTCTTGTTCGGCGACATCCCTCTTACTAGGACGTCAGCCTCTTGTACACAAAACGCCTATTTTTAGGCCATTCAAAATCAATACAAATATATCTTCAGTTAAACGTGCCAAGTGTTTTTCTTTTTCTGTTTTGTTTTACGAAGAACGTCCAAGGTTCAATTTGTGATATATGCATTGACAATAATTTGCTAACTCATAAATATTTGCATACGAAACAAATGAATTAATTGCAGGTGACACTAGAAACAGGGGCAATAAAAGAGTTGTCCGAACAATCCGATTGTTCTATCCTCCAAGGTACCAAGGTAGGTTCGGCTAAAGAACACGACCAGGTACATATTAATTCCCCAGAGAGTGGTTCAGCAAAACAATACATTCTTCTCCAAGCAAAATTATCAAATCTCAAGGAAGTTGAGTACCATCCCGTCAACATTCCCCAGCAGCAATACATATATTCTTAACAAGCATCCCCGGCAGTCTTGGTCTAAAGATTGTTCCCCGGCGGCGTATCAACATTCAAAGGGATCACTTCCCCAGCGTATCAAAACCCCCCAGAAGAGTCCAATCCAGTTTCCCCAGGAAAGTTGGAATTCATATTCCCAAGCAATAAGCTTATCCCCAGTAGATTCTGGAAGCTTATCCCCTCACAGAGCACGAACGCGTCGTCCGGCTTGATTTAAAGAGTTATTTCCTCAACAGGATATAACTGGGTTATCCTCAGCCAAAAGCCACGGAAAGGTCGTCGTCAACGTAGTTCTTTCCTATCCCCAGCAAAGTCTATTCACACTTCCAACAACAAGACATCCTCAGCAAGTTACTCTCAACATTCAGCAAAGCATCTCTATCCCCACAGAGTATTGCTTCCCAGCATGGTCGCTAGAGTATCTTTTCTCCCTGCAGAATCTTCCATTCGCCAAGTTTATTCCGCAACGGAGTCATCTTCTCCTACCGGTATTCTTGCAGTTATCATCCCCAGCGGAAGCAAAATCTATTCTTCAATATCAGCCCAGGATACGACTTCCCGGCACCCGTCAAGGATTTACTTTCCTAGACAAAAACATACATAAAACATCACATACATCATTATAACATGCATAGACGCATTATATCATACAAATCTCATTTATGTTGAGAACATCATTGCTTGATCCATATCATGCATTGCATATGACTGACCTTTACCTTTCAGGAAAGATACAGTTGAAGTTCTCAATCATATTTCAAGACCTAGACTGGTTCAGTTAAATCGACCCTAAGATTTTTCTGATGCTTATCCAGTCAAAGGCCTTCTCTGGTTCAGTCAGATCGACCCTAAGATCTCCCTGATGCTTATCCAGTTGAAGATATTTCAAGACCTTGTCCGGTTCAGTTAAATCGACCCCAAGATTTTCCTGATGCTTATCCAGTCAAAGGCTTTCTCTGGTTCAGTCAGATCGACCCTAAGATCTCCCTGATGCTTATCCAGTTGAAGATATTCCAAGACCTTGTCCGGTTCAGTTAAATCGACCCTAAGATTTTCCTGATGCTTATCCAGTCAAAGGCCTTCTCTGGTTCAGTCAGATCGACCCTAAGATCTCCCTGATGCTTATCCAGTTGAAGATATTTCAAGACCTTGTCCGGTTCAGTTAAATCGACCCTAAGATTTTCCTGATGCTTATCCAGTCAAAGGCCTTCTCTGGTTCAGTCAGATCGACCCTAAGATCTCCCTGATGCTTATCCAGTTGAAGATATTTCAAGACCTTGTCCGGTTCAGTTAAATCGACCCTAAGATTTTCCTGATGCTTATCCAGTCAAAGGCCTTCTCTGGTTCAGTCAGATCGACCCTAAGATCTCCCTGATGCTTATCCAGTTGAAGATATTTCAAGACCTTGTCCGGTTCAGTTAAATCGACCCTAAGATTTTCCTGATGCTTATCCAGTCAAAGGCCTTCTCTGGTTCAGTCAGATCGACCCTAAGATCTCCCTGATGCTTATCCAGTTGAAGATATTCATAGACCTTGTCCGGTTCAGTTAAATCGACCCTAAGATTTTCCTGATGCTTATCCAGTCAAAGGCCTCCTCTGGTTCAGTCAGATCGACCCTAAGATCTCCCTGATTCTTATCCCAGTAGAAGACACCCAAGATTTTTCTCAACAAGCGTTGTTGAAGTTAAAGTCACCCAAGGTTCTCTTACCGTTCATACTAAGATAGTAACTATCCCTGGTTCATTCATCGCCGTTTGAAGCCCCAGACCCAGCTCCTGTAACCAATCAGGACATATCTATGCCAAGCATCTAAAAAAATCAGCTCCTGCAACATGTCAGGTACTCATTTCTCTTTTTTGCAGGTATGCAGGTTCTCGCCAAGGAATCTCTTACGCGATCAACATCCAGATGGCATCTATAAGCCCATCATCCTATTTCATCAACCTCTAAATGGCATCTATAAGCCCATTCCCCCATCACACTGCTAACATGTGAGCGCAAATTTCTGGGCACTCTAGTGTCCAATCATCTTCTACCCTCGGATTACGAAAGGCACGACAGCCAATCTGCATCCTCAGGTCTAAGAAGATTGAACAGGGGCAACTGTTGTACCCCAAAATTTGTCCTCCCATATTCTCCAAGAAATTGCCAAGTCAAGCTGCAAAAATTCCCCAAGGGTTGCACAGTGCAAAGGTCTCCTATACAGTCAAAACTAGGGTTTGTGTTCTGATCAAGAAATTGAAGGTTTCAAAAGCCCAATCAAGTCTCACATGATTACAAATATGGTCAAGTATCCTCATATCAAGTTTCAAGGCATTCAGCTCAAAATTGCACAGTCAAAAACCCTAAATTGCACTACAGTCAAATGTAGGGGCAAAATGGTCATTTGGCAGTCAAAAGTTCAAATTTTTGGTCAATATATCATTTTGAAGCCACAAACATCATTTGATCAATGCTTGATCATGATTCTCAAAATTTGGCTCAGAAATCATCAAAGATGCAAAAGTTTCCTTATTTGGACAGCTGAAAAAGTCAATTGAAATTGACCAGGGCATAACTTTCACATGGATTATCAGAAAAATTCCATCCAAAGCTCATTTTGAAGAGAAAGACATTTCCTACAACTCATCTTCATACTTCAAGTCCAAGAAATGCTCTCACAAAAAGTTATCAATTTCAACATTATAGGTCATTTTCAAAAGTCAACAAAAAGGGACTTTAAGTCAAAGGCCATAACGTGAGATTGGTAAATCAAAATGACATGGGACCAAAGGCATTGGTTAGAGGACTCAAAGACCTTTCCAAAATGTCCAAGAACATGAGAAAAGCTTAAAAATTGAGCAAGTTATGCCTTGTGGAAGTTGGGAAATTTTTGGATATTTTGAAAAGTCAACATTGATTCAAATGACCTAAAAATGCTAATGGGCTCATTTTTCTTCCATGATTCATCATCCATGACATATGCACGACCACTTGGCCCAAAGGGAAGTATTTTCTCATTTTTTATTTATTTATTTGAATTTTTATTTATATTAATTCATTTAAATCATTTAAATATGTGAAAAATATATAACTTGACCTAATAAATCTTTTCATGCATGTTTTGAACTCAATATTTCGTGCTTGTACAAATATGGAAAGATTTGGCTTAATTGGATGCTAATTGATACAAAAAAACTTGAAAAAGATATGAAAATTATGGTGGAAAAAAATCAAATATTCAATCAATGATTACAAGAGATTTGGATCCAATTTGTTAACCTAATTGATTCATATATATGCCAGGATCATAACCCTAATGGACATAGACTCTTAGTTGTGCAAGAAAGGCCATTGCAAACTTGGAAAAGTTCCTTAAAAACTCAAAACTGAAAACAGCTTTCCAGGACGATTCAAGCCCTAATATTCATTCCATTGGCTTCCTGAAGCTTCGCTGATCATATTCCAATTCAGAACATTCATCAAAAGGCAAGGAATCGGTGTACAGAACTCAACATATTCCATGAAAATTTCATAATAGTATTCTATAATCTATGCATTTTCATGACATTTCAATTATTGATTCTTGTTCCTGGTGTGATTCTAAAGCTAACCCATATGTTTGATTGAATTTTTGCAAGCCATACGCGATTATGCCATAACTGTTTTCTAGGGTTTACAGAGCTTGAAATTGGGGTTTCTCAAATAAGGCAAAATTGAGACTCCAAACCACCACCATTAGCTTCAGCACGTTCAGACGAAGAGGAAACACCAATCGCGCCCAATTTATGGACACCATAGCGCTAGTCGCTATTTTCTTGAAACTGACCTTAGACAACGCACGTAAAACCGTTGCCTTATATCTTGTGTTTCAGGCACGCGAGGAAGACGACTGCGTGGCTGCCAATGATTGGTTAATTTAAATCTCGCGCGCTTTAATCCACTAATGTTTCGCTTTTCTTTTATATTATTTACTTGTTACTAATATATCAAAAAGGTTCAGTGGCTCAGCTGGCAAACGCTCATTGCTTCAACATCCAAGACCTGGGTTCGAGTCCCAGGTCTGTATAATTTCCATATTATTTTTCTATGTGAATTCCTATGCAGCGCTTACGTTGAGACATACCATGCACTCCCAAATCAAGTGTGACACGTCCCCCTGGAGATCAAACCAAAGGCCTAGATCTGAAGTACACCATGAGCGTGAGTCAACGTTGCTACACGCTTGTTGAAAAAGGTCCACAAGGCCATGCTTAACTGGGCCAGATTGCTAAGGCCTATACCTCCATATTGGGACTTCCACCCCCCCTGGTTTGCCATTTTCTTCATATTTTATTTTTTCAATTATTGTTTTATTTATTTTATTGTTTTGATTTAATTAATTAATTAATTATTTTTATAAAATACAAAAAAATGCCTAAAAATCAGAAAAGATAAAAACATAATAAATATTTTATTTTAATTATTTTTATAAACAAATTGCATGTAAATTAATTTAGTATAAATTAGGTTTGCAATATTAATTCTTTTCATAAAAAATCTAAAAAGTGTAGAACTAGGTTTAATTGATGATTTTTATTCCTTTTAATTTTCCTTTTTACCATAATATTATCTATTTATTTATTTTTATAATTAAATTGTACATAAATTAATTAGGGTTCATTTAGGTTAAAAAACTCCAATATTTTTCTTAATAACTTAAAAAAATAATTAGAATTAGGTTTATTTTAATGTTAATTAATTCCTTCTTTTTCTATTAAATCTCAAAATACTAAAAATACCAAAAACATTCTCTTTTAATTTTTAATTCTAATTCCTCATTAATTTTAATAGTTTTGCAAAAGGGTCCAACGCCCTCGTTTTGATAATTCCTTTATTTCGCATATTTATTTTATTTCGCTTAAATACTTATGTACCTCTCCCGAAGCTTTGTAACATTTACTTCTCGCACTTTTTAATTCTTTTATTTGCTTTATTTACTTTTTCGCCAAATCGGGTCCGGTTAATTTTGGCGATGTGGACCCGCGCCATTTGTAATAGCTTTAGATTTACTTTTCCCGCAAATATTTTAACTGTTAAATAAGCATGCAAGAATGGATGGCCTTAAATAAAATCAAGCGTAGATCACTTTAACATGACAAGACAAATATCTGAAAACGACACACGAATCGCACACGCCACCCCTAGGGTATGCCTCACTGTTGCCTTGCCTTCGAAAGGTGATCGTCGAGTAGAGGATGTCTTAGTAAGTCCTCATGATCCGGGAACCTGGCATGAGGGTAGCTTTTAAGGTGTCTTCCCATTGCTCTGGTGATTACCATGTCCCTACAAACTCGAATTGACCCGAACACCTCCAACAGTGGTGCTACCTACCTCTCAATGGTGGGATGGCATTACTTTAAAGGACATTTACACAGACGAATTCCTTAGGGTAGGTAGACGACTCTAGATACTTGCTCTAATTTCAAAACAAACTCAAAAATACTTTTCACACCGACACCTTTTCAAAAAGCTTTCGAAAGCAATTTTTCAAACACTCTTGAGGACTGATACAAGAGTCGAACTGAAATTTTCAAAGAAACTTTTTAAAACCCACAGTTGAAAAGCAAACAAATCATTTTTGAAAACACAAGTGAGCAAGTATATAAGAGCCCATGGATAACCATGGATAGAAAGGGTGCTAATACCTTCCCTTTCTATAACCTACCTCCCGAACCGAGAGCAATCTCTTTAAGGAATTTTTCTGTGCTTTTGTCCTTTCCATTTGGAGAAAATAAAAGACGGTGGCGACTCTTTCTTCCGCGACATTTCGCGAACCAGCGTTAAACAGTCAGTTCCAGATCCACCGATCACAATGGTCTTTATGATGACTTTTAGAATTGAGGGTCTTTGCTAAGATATCCCTACGTTCGAGAGTCATGACCATTTCTGAGGCAACCAAGTGAGGAATATCCTAAGGATGCAAGTGTGAGAAGTGTGTTTGTTTTCTCAGTTATATTATCTTGAGGTTAGTGATCTAACGGTTAATTAATTAATCTTGTCATGCACGCCTAATTTACTAGCAGTAATATATACAACAAAATAAAATATGGAAAGTATAAATCTAGACTATTACATGGCTTCGGGGAGGGGGATATTTACATTCCAAACCAAATGGGGAAAAGAAAATAAAGCAATAAAGTAAATTCCTATTAACTATTACATCCAGTATAACAGTTACATGAATATAAAATGCAAAAGGAAATAAACGCGCGAAAAGAAATATTACATCTAATAACTTAATAAATATAAATAAATAACAAGAGAATCTTTTTTTTTTTGCTAATAGAATGATTAATTTTAAACTTAATTTTAATTAAGAAAATAAAAGTTGAAGGGAATGAACCCTAATTCTAATATATTTTTGGTATTTTTTTATTAAGAAAACAATTTAAATTAATAAAGAACCTAAGTCTAATTTGATTTTAAATTTGAAAAATTGCATTAAAATAATTAATTAATTAATTAATTTTAGAAAGAAACTAATCCTAATTATTTTTATTTTTTAATTTTTTATGATTTATTAAAAAAAGACTTTTGAAACTGATAAACAAAATTAAAAAAAATAAAATAAAATAGACAACATGGGCCTGGTCATCAAAACAAAAAATGGGGGGTGTTGTTGTAAAAAAACACTTGGCCCAAAAGTTAAAGCCCAGATTGGCGTTTGATCCTGTGTTTGCACGTCTGGAGAGTCCATGATGGGGAATACTTGTTGGAGGCACTGGATCCAGGTTGAGTATGATCTGATGGTGTTGATGGTAGGGTGCATGGTGAACCCCTGGCTAATGCATGCACCAAATCTGCATTTGAAAATTGTTAGAAAAATAATATGCTGGACCTGGGACTCAAACCCAGGTCATTACCCTTATACACACGCCTCATCACCATCCGAGCTGCATTGCCATTCATTTATACATACCAAACGAAAATAATATAATTTAACATTTCCAGCAATTATTAAAAATAAAAATAAAACGGGCGCAAGTTCAAACTGTCCAATGAAGGGCTACCACAAATTGTCTTCTTCCTCTCTCCGTCATTTTAGACCTGGAACCCTATAGTGACAGTTTTTTGTCCGTCACTAAAAACCCTACATTTGAAACAAGCGCAATACACAAAATAAATTTACTTTGAGGCTATGGGTTGATTGCTCTCAACCTCTTGAGCAAGATGATGTCCTTAGTTGTGGCTAATTTTGGCCATTGTGAAAAGTCCCAATTTAGAGGTTCAAACCCTAGAAATGGTAGTATACAATTATGGCTCCCAAACTGCAATCAAACTAAACCAAAAGCTTGCAAATACTCACACGGTTAAAATACATTGATATTGCATGAATCATGCAAAACGAATTTAAAAAAATCAAGCAAACCTTGACAGTGGATGGGGCTGCTTCGTGGTGTTTCAAGGGCTGGTAAGGATGGCAATACTTCAGGGAACCTCCAGGAGTGTATTTTGATCTTTAGTTTGGGCTAAAGCAAGCTTGAACATGAAATTCAAATTTTACAATTTGATACTTTTTTGCAAAATGGGCAGGGGTTCTCTAGGCTTCGTATCTGTGTTTGATGCTTGTCAATGCCTTCTTTATATAGAGAGGAGTGAGGAGACATGAGAAGTAATGTTTGTAACAGCCATAGACAAACATTTGAATGCCATGAATACCAATATGTAATCTTGGTCAAAGTTAAGGGATTTTGTCCATTTTTGAATTTTGCATGAATGTAGACATACCGGCCTTGCTTCGCACGAAATTTGGGGCCTCTCCATGTATCAAACCAAGCCCAAATGATAATGGCCCATATATTTTTCAATAATCTTGATTTATTTGATTTTTAATTAAATAAAATTAATATAAAATGCAAATAAAATCAAGACTATGCAAAAATGGTTTTAGGGGTCCTCTATGGTCTTAGAAAGATGTTTGAAGTTCAAGAATTTGAGCCATTGCCTTAAAAGTTCAAACTTGCTCAATGCATATTTCTTGAAATTTCCCAAAATTTCTCAACTTGGGCAATTCGTAACTTGCTCAATTTTTATCTCATAATGATGATCTTGGACTTTTTAGAAAGCCCGAGATGTCTAACTCAATCCATCTTTTGATCAATTTTGCATTTGAAGATGTTATATTGATGTTAAAGGTCTTGGAAAAAAGTTGCTTTTATTGACTTTCTAAAAATGACCTGTAATGTATGAACTTGTATCTTTCAAATGGTGAATTTCTTGAACTTGAGGGCTGAAGAGAAGTTGTAGGGAATTGGATCCTCTGCAAAATGAGTTTTAGTTGGAAAATTTCTGATAAAGTGTGAGAAAGTTATGCTTGGTCAAAGTTAAGTTGGCTTTTCCTATAGAAACCCTAATTTGCCACTTTTGATGAGTTATGAGCATTTCTTGAGGATCCATGATCAAACCTTGATCAAATGATGGATATCACTTCAAAATGTTAATGTTGACAAAAAATCTTGAAGTTTGACTATATATGGGCCACAATTGACTTTTGACCTAACACAGTTGATTTTCCAATACTTGAGCAATTGACTGAGCAAACTTATTGAGCAAGGTACGAAACTTGGCATGGATGATCTTGAAGACATATTAGGACCATGGGAAGCATTTGAGACTTTTGGAGCTCAACCATCTTGGTGAAAATGGAAACCCTAGTTAGGGGTTCATTGCCTTAGTAGGAGAATTGTCTGGTCAATCCTTGGTCAACCTTGAGCAATTGAGAACCCCTAGGAGTATGTCTTGTGTGAAAATGGGAGGGAAAATTTTTGGGTACAACAGGTTCCAACTCTGCTATTGCCCTATGTCTTTGAACATCTCATCCCTTGTTGTCGGAGGAAGTTGATTGCACTGATCTTATACCTTTTAAACTTTCGATCTTGGTAATAAATCTGGCATGTAAGTGATCCAACAGGACATAGTTGTACGCTTTAATCCCTAATTTTTGCTTGGACCGCCCTTTCGGGTTTTCAGTCCACCAGGATACCTTTTTTTGCCCAAGCTGCCCTTTCAGGTTTTCGACTTGTCGTGTGTATGATCTTTTGTATATATATCCCTTATTTTTGCCTGAATCCTTTTGGTTCGTCAAGATGCCCTTATTTTTGCCTAGGTATGTCAACCTAGCGGGTCATTCTTATGTGTAGTATTTTTTGAGTATATCCGCATTCACAGGGTGCAGGAAATCTTCTCCATCTATAGTGGTTAGCATCATAGCTCCGCCCAAGAATACTTTTTTAACAACAAATGGCCCTTCATAAGTGGAAGTCCATTTTCTCCTGGGATTTCCCTGTGGCAGAATGATGCACGTTATTACCAGGTCACCAGCCTGATATACCCGATGTTTGATCTTTTTGTTGAAAGCTTTGATCATACGTTTCTGGTACATCTGACCATGACAGATAGTCGCCAACCTCTTCTTGTCAATCAAATTCAGCTGATCTAACCTTGTCTGAATCCATTCATCTTCCTCTAGGTATTCTTCTTTCATAATCCTTAGAGAAGGAATCTAAACTTTGACAAGCATGACAACTTCCATGCCATAGACCAAACAGAAAGGGGTTTCCCCAGTTGATGTTCATGCTAAAGTACGGTAGCCATGAAGAGCAAATGGTATCATCTCATGCCAGTCTTTGTAGGTTACCACTATCTTTTGCTAAATCTTCTTTATATTTTTGTTGGCATATTCCATTGCTCCGTTCATCTTAGGTCTATATGGAAAAGAGTTGTGATGCTTGATCTTGAACAACGTGTAGAGTTCAGTGATCATGGCATTGTTGAAATTGGTACCATTGTCAGTGATAATCCTCTCAGGGATGCGATACCGACATATGAGATTATTCTTGATGAAATGGGCCACGGTGTTCTTGGTAACTAAGGCAAATGAAGCTGCTTTAACCCACTTGGTAAAGTAGTCAATGGCGACAAGAATGAAATGGTGTCAATTATAGGCAGTAGGCTTGATCTCTCCAATCATGTCAATGCCCCACATTACAAAGGGCCAAGGAGCAGTCATGACGTTCAAAGAAATTGGAGGCACATGGACCTTATTATCATAAATTTGGCATTTATGGCAAGTCTTTGAGTGGTGATGACAATCAGTTTCCATGGTCGACCAATAGTAACCAGCTCTCAGAATCTTCTTGGCCATAGTATGTCCGCTAGAATGAGTACCAAAGATACCTTCATGAATATCCTCCATGATCTTTTCTGCTTCCTTCTTGTCCATACAACAGAGCATAATTGAATCATGGTTGCGCTTGTATAAGATCCCATTGCTCAGGAAGAACTTGGCTGAGAACCTCCGCAGGAATTTCTGGTCGTTGATTGACGCCCCTTCAAGATACTCTTGAGCTTCGAGATATATTTTCACCTCATGAAACCAAGGCTTCTCCTCTACACCATCAGTGTCAATATCATAGCAGTGTACTGGTTCGTCAAACCATTCGATAGTAATTCAAAGAGCTTTGTTGTTCCATACGATCTTAAACATAGAAGACATGGTAGCCAAAGCATCTGCCAACTGATTTTCTTCCATCGGAATGTGTTCAAAGGTAACCTCTTCAAAGTATGGAATCAGGGCTAGCAAAAGTTATTTGTATGGGATAAGATTTGGATGTTTCGTATCCCATTCTCCTTTAAATTGGCTAACCACCAAAGTTGAGTCTCCATATACACTTAAGAATTTGATTCTTAGGTAAATATCAGCCTTGAGACCCAATATGCATGCTTCGTACTCAGCCATATTATTGGTATAGTCAAAGCAAAGCCTGGCAGTGAAAGGATTATGGCAACCTTCGAGAGAAATGATCATAGCACCAATTCCGTTACCAAGAGCGTTGGAAGCTCCATCGAAAACCATAGTCTATTGGGATCCTTGTTCAGGTCCTTCATACGGTCCAGGCTTTTCACAATCCACAATCAGCATGATATTCTCGTCAGGGAATTTAAAGTTCATGGATTGGTAGTCATCCATATCTTGATGCGCCAAATGATCTTCCAACACACTTCCTTTGATTTCTTTTTATGTAGTGTACTAGATATCGTATTCGGTTAAGATCATTTGCCATCGGGCTATCCTTCCGGAGAGAGCTGGCTTCTTGAAAATGTACTTAATGGGATCCATCTTAGAGATTAATATAGTGGTATGAGTCAACATATACTGTCTTAGTCATCGAGCAGCCAATGCGAAAGCGCAACAAGTTTTCTTGAGCAGTGAATATCTTGTTTCACAGTCGATAAACGTTTTGCTAAGGTAGTGTATTGCATGCTCTTTTCGACCAGACTCGTCATGCTGCCCCAACACACACCCAATTGAATTCTCTAACACGGTTCAGTACATGATCATAGGTCTTCCTATAACTGGTGTCATCAAGATGGGTGGTTCTTGTGAGTATTCTTTGATCTTGTCAAAAGCTATTTGACAGTCGTAGTTCCATCTTACCACTTGATCTTTCTTCAACAGCTTAAAGAGTGGCTCACAAGTAGCAGTTAGGTAAGAGATGAATCGGGAAATATAGTTTAGACGTCCCAAGAAACCTCTAACTTCCTTTTCAGTACGAGGAGTTGGCATTTCTTGGATAACTTTGACTTTGTCGGGATCGACTTAAATTCCTTTGCCATTGACGATAAAGCCTAGGAGCTTACCAGACCTTACCCCGAAGGTGCATTTATTGGGATTCAACCTCAGCTTATATTTCTTCAACCTTTCAAACAGCTTGTGTAAATGATCAAGGTGTTCTTCCTCGGTTTGGGACCTTAGTATCATGTCATCAACATAGACTTCTATCTCATGATGAAACATGTCATAAAATAAAGCCATCATAGCCCGTTGATAAGTTATGCATGCATTCTTCATTCCAAAAGGCATGACTTTATAACAGAAGGTGCCCCATTATGTGACAAAAGTAGTCTTCTCCATGTCTTCGGGTGCCATTTTGATTTGGTTGTAACCGGAGAAGCCATCCATGAAGGAGAATACCTTGTGTTGAGGTGTATTGTCAACCAAGACATCAATATGTGGTAGTGGGAAGTCGTCTTTAGGGATTGCCCTATTTAAATCCCTTTAGTCTATGCACATACAGACCTTACCGTCTTTCTTCGACACTGGAACAACATTTGTAACCCATTGGGGATACGATGTTACTGCCAATAAACCCATGTTGAATTGTTTCATCACCTCAGCCTTGATATTCTCAGATATATCAAGACACATGCAACGAGCCTTTTATTTGATCGGAGAACATCCTTCTTTCATTGGCAGATGATGAACCACGATATCAGTATCGAGCCATGGCATGTCTTTGTATGACCAAGCAAAGACCTCAACATATTCGTGCAACATTTGAACCAATATGCTCTTGATACTGTCCTCCAAGTTGGCGTTGATCTTGACTTTCTTCCTATCTACCTCTGTACCCAGGTTTATCACTTCCACCGGTTTTTCACGCGGTTGGATGGCCTTTTCCTCTTGTATCAGGAGTCTGGCGAGTTCTCCAGGTATCTCACAATCTTCTTCACCTTCTTCTTCGACTTGATAGATTGGATTTTCGAAGTCATAGATGGCAATAGCAGAGTGATTGTCAATGATATCTGGAGTGGCTATGGATCTGCAAATGTGTGTGTGTGCATGTAAGGTCACATGGCTATTTGAAAGTGCAGTAAAGTAAAAGAAAGACAAGGAGCATACAATTTGAATGAAAAATCGTTCAATGTTTTTCATTAAATGAGCATATGATGAAATGACAAACCCTTAACAAATGGACCATTGTGCCCCGGGAAAGGCACATGGTTTAAAGTCATTGTTTTGAAGGAAATTATACAGACAAATTTCGTAAAGCAATAAAAATAGGAAATAACAATTACTCCTAGTTGAGGGAGATTGAGATGAAGTCTTTGGCTCTCCAGTTGTTGAGTCAACCATCAGCAGTTGGGAATATCCAATCGTCAAAGTCACCATCACTATCAGTGTCCTCCAAAGCATTGACTCCATGGTTGCTAATACAAAGAGGTGGTTTTCTAACACGAATATGTTGAACCTCTTTATGAGCCTTTGAAGTAAAACCCAATCCAAATTTGTAAAATTTGTAGGGGATTTCAGGAAGTTGTCCCCAGATAGTGCAGTCTCCATATTCTACAACAACCCTAGCATCCTTTAGAGAGGCCATTCTTGGTGTACCTTTATATATTTCAAGAGTAGCAGGAGTAGCAACAACAACCATTAGAGGGATTACCTCAAATGCTTGACAGGGGGTTTCAATGAATTCGCCATCCATTTCAACGTATTTAAAAGAATTCAAATGACTGACCATATATTCTTCCTCTCCACAAACTGTGACAACCTTCCCTTTCATTGGATATTTCAGCATTTGATTTAATGAAGAGGTAACCGCACCTGCTCCATGAATCCATGGGCATCCGAGTAAACATGAATAGGCCAGGAGAATATTCATTACATAGAAAGTTAAATTGAAGACTTGAGATCCTACCTTAATCGGGAGATCAACCTCTCCATGGACCATCCTTTTTGAACCATTGAAGGCTCTTACCACAATATAGCTAGGTTCCAGCACCAACCCATCACAATCCAGTCTATCCAAAGCAACTTTAGGTAAAACATTGAGGGATGACCTAGTATCTACCAACACATGCGCCAGAGTGGTGCCTTTGCATTCAATAGAGATGTGTAGAGCTCTGTTGTGATTATTCTCCGCCGGATTTAAATCTACATCAGAAAATCCCAAGTTGTTGTCAACAGTTAGGCTTGCTACACAATTCTCAAATTGATCAGCAGTGGTTTCTTGTGGAACATGGGCATTCTTCAGGAATTTCAATAAAGCTCGGGCATGTGCGTCGGAGCATAACAACAAGGACAACATGGATATCTTTGAGGGTGTATTCCTTAGTTATTCCACTATTTTGTAATCACTTTTTCGGATGATTTACATAATTTCTTCCATCTCTTGTTTAGATGAGTCTTCAATTGTAACCTCTTTTTGGGGTGCCTCCGTCAGGGCAGGTCGATAACTTTCTCTTTACGTCGGGCACTGGCAGTTGGCCCAGCAGCAAGAATGCAAATAGGTGTTGTTATAGTTGTTGGAGGAGAGATCTCTATAGAGAAGATCCTTCCTTTTCTAGTGACCTTACTAGTTCCAGCAATGTTTGTAATTTCAGGCTCTTCGTTTTCAGTAATCCATGGCTCTTGCTTGACACCATGATAATAAACTTCTGCCACATAGTTCCAAGGCACAACTTTGTCATAGGAATAAGGGACTGGCCCCGGTGTAGTTATAATTAGTGGAGCCATTCTTGGCTCAGCAGGGATCTCCATAGGGCCTTTAGAGGTGATCATAATAGGAGTGTTGAAGATTGTGATTATGGAAACATCTCGAGGTAAAATTTTCACAGATGGAGTTTTCTTGAACATAATTTCATGGCTATTAATCAGGCGTTGAACACCTTTCTTCAACCACATACAACTATTGATTTGGGAAGCACAATGGTAACAATTTTCAGGGCAGCTAGGAAATAAACTGGCTCTCAGCAGATTCTTCTTAATGGTCAATAATGGAGTAGTCAAATCATCAACGGTGGAGATAAATGAGGCATCATCAATATCATTGACACCTTTACCATGACTAGGCATGGGAGCAGTAATGACATTAGGGGACTGTAGAGGGTCAAACTCGATCACCTTGTTATCAATCAAATCTTGTATCTTGTTTTTCAATGCCCAACAGTTGTTGGTGTCATGGTCGGGACTATTTGAGTGATAGGTGCATTTCACGTTCAAATTATATTTGGGAGAGGAAGTATTGGGATTAGGGTGAGGCTCTCACAACGTTACCAAATCCTCCTTCAATAGATGTTGTAAAGCTTGAGACAGTCGCATGTTGATTCTAGTAAACTGCCTCCTCGGGGCATCTGGCCTTTGCTTATTGTTTAATTGTTGTGGTCGTTGAACTGGGGTCGAGTTTGAAATTAAAATTGCTCCTACCGACTGATGATGATCGTTCTTGATACGTCTCCTTTGTCCGTAAACATCATTAGTCACTTTATTACCAACAAATGGTTTTTTCACAGAACCAGAGGTTGAGGCCATGGGGATCTTTCCGTTTTTTATTCCACTTTTAACTCGCTCGCCAGTCAAGATCAACTCGGTAAACCCTGACGAAGAACTCCCAATCAACAAATTAAAGAATGGGTCAGTCAAGGTGCCCATAAACATGTCCATTAATTCTCTGTTAGTTAATGGGGGCTGCAACCTTCTATCTAGGTCCCTCCACTTTTGAGCATACTCTTTGAAGCCTTCATTTGAACCCATAGCCATATTTTGCAACTGCACGCGAGTTGGTGCAAGATCAGTGTTGTATTGGTATTATCTATAGAAGGCGGCAACTAGATCCTCCCAAGTGTGGATATTAGTCCCCTCAAGTTGATAGAACCATTCCAACTGTGTCCCATATAAGCTTTCTTGGAAGAAGTGCATCCATAACTTTCTATCAGCGGTGTGCGGTTGAATCTTGCAGACATATGACCTTAGATGCATCTTTGGACAGGAGACCCCATCATATTTGGCGAAGACAGAGACTTTGAATTTGTGGGGAATGACCACCCCAGGGATCAAGCCTAAATCTCCAAAGTCTAGACCAGGCACTGTTTGGATCTCTACAGCCTTAAGTCGGTCTTCGAGTTGTTTGTACTTATCATCCGCCGGTGGGTATTGCTCCTCAGAATAATCTTCATCCCCAACTCTAGTGCTTCTAGCTTCCTCTTCTTGATTGCCTTCTTCCTCAGAAGAAGCCTCTTCTATTTGAGCTAGTCGGGAAGGTCCCTTGAACCTTCTTCCCCTGTTGAGGATGTCATCCCTCTTCTTAGTCTTCTTCTTGGTGACAAGGAGTGCCATCATTTCTTGCTGATCTTTGGCTAGGTTGAGGAGTTTCTCTTGGAACTGTGTATGTTGAGTTTGCAGATCTTTGGCGGTTTTCTCTAGAGCCATCTTATACTAAAATAAACAGTAAAAAGATGAGGAAACTTGTATCGGAAAACCTGCTTATGATATGATGCATGCTATGTGGATACAATGTTTTCAAGGACCTCAAGAGATTTAAATTTGCTAGCAAAAAAGGAAACAAACACAATAGTTGTATTAATAAGTTCAAAGATTACAACTGCCTCTTGGGCTTACAATGAAAAAGCAAAAAGGTCTCAAAGAGACAACAAAATAAACTCCTAAAACAAAAGACTCAAGTCTCCTATGGACACTTCTTCTTTGGTGCAATGTAGGCACTCGGGCTTTACTCCTCGTGAAGTTGCCTTGTGAGCTCCAACACTTTCTTCTCGCTTGCATAGAATCGAGCTTCAAAGGTGTCTCGTTCCCCCTTGAGTTGAATCCACGATCTTTTCAATTCTTCGAGGTTGGTAGGCATGTTAGAATGTATAACGGTATGAGGAACATTCTCTTCGGCAACATGCTCCACAACTATTGGTAGAATACTAGGATATGACATCATGAGACTTTGAGCACGAGCTCGTACCCATTTGAGATAAGGCTCAAGAGGGATGGAATTATTATGCCCAAAAGTCTTGCTATCAACTTTTCTTGCCATGCCTCAAGCATGCACAAACCTTCGATGATAACCTTGGACATTGTTCTCGTAGTAAAAAACAATACCTTGAATGAGTGCGTTATAGGGACCATCTCTTCGAGCATAGCCAAACTGTCGTAGAGCCAGAGATGGATTATAAGTGATACCTCCCCTAATGCCTAAAAGTAGAACATTAGGGAACTCCCCACAATGGTAAATGATAGTAATGTCTTCTTGAGAACGAGAGCACCAATGATATATGCATGAGAAAGTGACATTATCCTTTGCGACCCCCTTAAACCTTGCTCATTCTTCAATACTGATCGGGGAAGGTGAAAAATAAACCACCTGGATAGCAACGAAATGCAACACATAAGAGCCCCTCTCTTCCTCATGTTGCGAGTGTAAAGACAATTTAGAATGTCTCCAAGCAAAGTAGGCACGAGATTACGAGTAAGGAAAATTTTGACGGCATTCACATCTATGAGTTGGTCAGGGTTAGGAAAAAACACCAACCCATATATTAAAAGAGCCAAGATCTCCTCAAAAGCTTATAAATCCATAGCATCCTAAAATAGTTGAGCCTTCTCTATTAGGAATTTAGCCAAAAAGCCTTTGACCCCACTTCTTATATCCCAAATAGCTACAATGTTAGAGCTCTTCAAATGTAAGGCTTTAGAAATAACTTCAGGCTTTGGAGTTTCCTCTAAACCGTTAAATGACATTTGATCAAGGACTGGTGCCCCCAATAGTTGAGAGAATTCTTCTATTGTGGGCACTAGTTGATAGTCGGGAAAGGTGAAGCAATGATGTACAGGGTCAAAGAACTGAAAGAGCACCCTCATCATGTCTTCTTCAAGCTTGAGGTAACCAGATTGAGAAGTCAACCATATCTTTTGGTGAACAGAGAATTTTCAAGAACCCTTGATGCTAACTCTTTCAGTTGAGAAGGCACCTTTACGAAGTCGATTCAGATGGTATTTCTGCGAGTGGAAGCCATATCTTACAAAACAGAAAAACATAAACCCCTAGGTCCTTGAAATTGTTAGTGAAAATGCTATGGCATGATGTCATGATGTTTATGATGTCATGAATAATTAATCACAAACAAAACACACAAATCCTTATATTTAGGCTTGCATGGGGTTTATAGGTAAGTACTCTCTTGAAGTTTAGTTGATTCAACATGTCCTAACAAAATTAACCGGGTTCTAAGGAATCTCAATATCACTGATCTTTCTTCATCAGGAATTGTTTCAGTATAAGCTTCTTTATTAGCGGCCAAAATATCCTGAAAGTTTGATCTTAATGAGTGTAGTATCGAGTATCAACCAACTTTAGTCTTGCACCAAATCCAGCTATCTCACTATTTTCTAATGGCCAAGTTGTTCAACTAAGGTTCTACGGTCAGTTAGTGCTTCATGACACCACACAGCGGCCCCGTATTCTCCTTGTCTGGACTCAAGGGACACATGTACCAACAAATGTGTCACACTAACGTAGCCATCGCTTCAACCATATCGGTATTACACCGCATAGTCCCCACGATCTATTTCTACTTACCTAATATATCCCAGATCCGGGTATAGGATTTTTCCAAGTAATAAACCCAAACATTACCCACAAATGTAAAGCATACAAGACAAACAAAATAAAGCAAATAAAGGTGATCTAGCTCTTAAGGTAACCCCACTTTTAATCAGTGTTCCCCAACAGAGTCGCCAGTTCTGTGATACGGTGGAAGAACTGACTTGGGTGTTTTGCATTTTATCGCAAATGTTGCAGATAGCAAGAGTCTCCACCGACTTTTCTTTTATCCAATAAAGGAAATGGTGAAAAGAACATGAAAGACCTTTTTAGAATTTTTCTTGAGTTCGGGGGGTAGGTTATGAAAAGGGAAGGTGTTAGCACCCTTTTCATCTGTAGTTATCTACGGGCTCTTAATTGCTTGATCACTTAAAAATGCTTTGTGTTTGTGTAAGTTTGAAAATATTTTGAAAAACGCCATCGTTGGGAAAACTTTGTAATGATTCTCTTCTCTATAAGAATGCATACAAAGTATTAATTTTGATAATATTTCAAGAAAGTGTTGGTGTGTTGAAAGATGTTTTTTTTGAAATGTTTGTGAGTAAGAAATTACGAGCAATCAACCTACTTAAAAATTCTTTGTTCTTTTCCTCCTCCTGTAGATAATGATATTTTACCATTGATTGGTAGAGAGCCATATCATTGGATGTGAAGGGACAGATGTGGGTCAGCGTACAGTCATACAAGGGAACTTGTAAGATGTTTTAGCAATTGTCGTAAGGGACTAAGATCATTTACCGAAGGCAATATCAAGGGGTCATCGAGGTACTACGATCTTGTAATTGAGGGTCTTTTCTAAAACATCCCAAGTTCGAGGGACATGACTGTTTTTATCCAAGGAAACAAGTGTGGTTACCCTAGAGGTGCATGTGTGAAAAGTGTGTTTGACTCAAATATTTTTATCTTGAATTAGGGTTGTCTAATGTTGATTTTAAATCTTGCCATACAAACCCTAATTACTTACAATAATAAGGAAATTGATAAATTGCAGAATTTAAATGTCCTACGCTATTACAACACTTTGGGAAGGGGGGGTACAAGTTTGTAAATGAGGGGAGGAAAGCAATAAAGCCCTAATTACTATTACAAACCATTGAACATGAATAAAAATAGAGTGTACAAAATTTAAAGAGAAAAAAAGGAAATTTGTTTTTAGGGGTTTTTGATAGAAAAAGGTTTTGGTAGTTAACCTAATTAACTAATTGATTTTAATTACAAAAAAAAGTTAACGAACTATCTAATAGAAACCTAAAATTTAAATTAATTAAAATACAAACTAAGTCTAGTTTAATTTGTTTAGAAAATAATTTTGAATGTTAGTGTCAATTGTCTGATGTACCCTTAATGATCCAAAATTATAGCAAAAGTCTCAAAAATCAGGATTTCTAATGCCTAGCCTGACACGGGTCGTGTCAGCGGACACGGGTCGTGTCAGCGGACACGGGCACCTGTGTCAGAATCTGCTATTGCTTCTTGCACATTTTTTAGTCCCAGCTGAATTGACATGGGTTGTGTCAGCCCCTGCCTTTCCCTTTTACACGTTTTCAGTCCCCAACTAAGTTGACACGGGTCGTGTCGTGTGACACAGGCACCCATGTCAGCTCCTGCCTTGCCCTTTTGCCATCCCTTCTCCCTGACACGATCCGTGTTAGGTGACATGGCCACCCGTGTCAGGGCTCCTGAAGCATTTTCTTTGAATTTTGGATATTTACACTCTTATGCCTTGATTTGTCATGTTTTATTCTTTTGAAAAGGAAAACAAATGATGCATGGATAAAGATATCAAAGTTTGAGGAAACTTACATCTCTTAGAGAAAAGTCCGAAGTCTCTTCTAGTTGTTCCAGGTGCAATATTATGATTGATTAAGCTCTCTTGGACCTTCTTGAAGCTATGCCAATCATCACTTTGTGCTAAAAGTTGTTGAATCACTCCAACCAAGTCAAGTTACAAGGTACTGTTTTTGAGTTTAGAAGATGGTGATAATGATGTTACATAAGTTGTTCTTGTGTTTGAACAACTTATATATGATGTATGTGAAGTATTTGGATGGTTTGTTTGGGCAAAACTTGCAAGGTTTGAGAGACTCAAAGATTTGGACTTCAAAGCCCAAAAATGGAGGTTTTATGGACAATTCTGGTTTTTTTAGAGAAAAAGGATTTTGACGGCTTGTTCATCTCCTTTATATTGCAATTGATATCTCTATTTATAGAAAAGAGGTTTTGAGGACAAGAGTTGATTAGGTTTACAAATTATGGAGTTATGGCTTGGTGGGATCGTAAGTAAGGGTTCATGACTTTTCCATAGTTCCAATGTGGGCATGGCCTGATTTTAGGGGTGCTTTGCAGGTTATAGATGGTTGCTTCTCTCTTTGACATTGTGTATGTGCAGAAGAAACCATTGAGAGGCTCAAGGAGTTGACATTGTGATTAAAGCATGCTTTATGTAAATGGCAATGGTGCCTTTGTGCCATAAATGGAAAGATCATTTGGATAATGGCTCAAACACTTGGGTAATGACTCAAAAGTATGTGTAATCTACCGATGATAGATAGATTTTAAGGTTTAGAGGCCTTCAAAAAGGGATTATGCAGCATGTCATGAAGATTTGATCTCATGTTCATCACAAAATGACTTGTGTTTCAAGAACGGATACCCAACTTCACCTCTTCAAATCTCCTAGCTCAAGCATGATAAATTTATGCTCTTGGACATTTTGTAAAGCTTGAAACATTGTTTACAGCTTTCATGTTGACCACTTTGGCTAAATCAAATTGGAACTTGATGAAAATTGGCTAAGAAGTTGGGAAAAAATCTTACCAAACTTGTTGAAAAATTCTCTAAGTGTTTATACAAAAATGTCATGACTTCATGAGCCCGTGTATTCAAATCTAAGCATGTTTTGGACATCAAACCTCTAATAAAAAGTTGTATAATTCATCAATATATACAACCTTAATTTTGAAAGTTTTCTTTGAATCATCTTGTATCTTGGTGAAACAATGTCATGAAGTAATGAAATTATCAAGTGTAAAAACACATAGAAAATTTCTAAGTATTGAAAACTTTGACTTTTTGTGGACTTTCTTGACTTTCTTGATTCTTGATGATCAAGTTTGATATTTTTTAGTATCTTTATGAATCTTGATCTTTGAAATTCAATGTTGATCAAAAATTCAAAGTTTGACTTTTTGTGTATCAGTTGACTTTTCATTAGTTGATCAATTTTCAACTATTAATCCATTGATCTTGAGAAATGATTTGAGCCATGAAGTTAGGTCAATATATTTTGTTTGAGTTCTTTGGTGAGAAATGTCGTGAGAAAAGAGAGGGCAAATTTTGGGGTACAACAACACACCTTTTTGAATTCCACTTTAAAAAGAACACATTTCCTTCCCAGCTTCCTAGCATAGTCTACTACCTCATTAGCCACCAAAAAACCATCAAGCAATGGTCTACCCGGAACAAAAGCACTTTGACACAGAGAGATGATCAAATTCAACATGTTTTTAATCTACCCACCAAGAGTTTAGCTAAAACTTTATACATACAACCCACCAAGAAAATCAGTCTATAATCATCCAAACACATCGGGTTCGGAGCTTTAGGGACCAAAGTCAAGAAAGAAGACGTAATCACCTTAGAAATGTTGCTTCAGGAATGAAAACAATCTACAAACCAGATGAGACCCTCTTTAATAAAATTCCAACATTTCTTAATGAACATAAACGAGTAACCATCCGGGCCCGAGCTTTTAGAGCTCCCACACCCCCAAATCGCTTCCTTTATTTCTTCCTCTTGAAACTGATTTTCAAGAGATAAAAAATCTTCAGAACTAATGCTTTTAAATGAAATAACTTCCAACAACAATCTATCCCTCTTTGTTTCTAAAAACATGTTGGAAAAATGATTCCTAATCTAACACCCCACTTTCCCACAATAGCAATTACATTAACATATATCAGAGTACATAAGCAGGATGTCACATCAAATATTCATAAAGTTTAAAGACACTTTATTACTTCTTTTATTCGAACATAATCAATTCGACAGCAGAATAATAAAATTAGTTCAATTCCATGTCATTACAACTTCAATCAACAAATAAAACTCCACAAATGTATGGTCCAACATAAGTCAAATGAAAGATACATAACAAATGAAATAAAACAAAATATAACAAAGATTCTCAATTCCTGTGTTACATATCAGAGCGACTCCAAGGACTCGATCAAGTAACACTCAATCTAAGCACTACTCATGTACCTGATTATTTGTACTCCAAGGAGAGCACAAACATAACAACACAAAAGGGGTGAGAATTTCGTTCAATAAATATAAGGTGAATATCACATGCTAAGGAGTAGTAACAACATAATCCACACATCACATAATACTTCACAACATAACAAATCATTCACGTAATGCAACATCAACTCGAATCAATGCAATACAATGAGAGCGACATCAACTCAATGCATGTGGTACCATCAGGGTATAAGCCCTCATCTCGTATGCCAATTTGGGCAATAACAGGGCATAAGCCCTCATCACTATAAAACATGTGACATCATATGGAACAACATAACTATACAACCACAATGCATAAGCCTACAACATAATGCTAATTTAGGCCATCAACATCATTATCATCATAGTCATCAATATCACCTTATAACAACATCGTAAGAAAATCAACATCGTAATAAATAACTCACCATTTTAGAGTAACAAGGGGAAACTATTCCTATCCTAACTTAGTGTTGTACCCCAAAATTTTCCCTCCCATATTTCTCAAAACATGTCAAGAAAGATCCTCAAGTTGCTCAAGGTAGTTCAAGGGTTGGCCAGACAAGCTCTCTCCTAAGGCAGTCTACCCCAAATTAGGGTTTCATGTTGCATCAAGATATTTGAGTCCAAGTGGTCCCAAATGCTCAACATTGTCCTAATATGTTCTCAAGATCATCCATGACAAGTTTCAAGCCTTGCAGAGGAAGTTTGTTCAGTCAATTACTCAAAGGTCCAAAAATCGACTGTGCTAGGGCAAAAGTCAATTGTGGCCCACATACAGTCAAACTTCAAGATTTTTTGTTAACATCCTCATTTTGAAGTATATTTCATTATTTGATCAAGTGTTGATCATTATTCATCAAGGATTGCTCATAATTCACCAAGACTCAAAAGTTGCTAAATTAGGGTTTTGCAGGAAAAGTCAACTCAACTTTGACCAAGCATAACTTTTTCATACTTTATGATAAATGACCCATCCAAAGCTCATTTTTAATAGGATTCAATTCCCTACAATCCTTCTTCAACTCCCAAGTTCAAAATATGCACTCACAAGAAGTTATGAATTTGGACATTATAGGTCATTTTGAAAAGTCAACAAAAACACCTTTTTTTTCAAAGCTTCATACATGAGCATGGAATATCAAATTAAGATGATACCAAAAGGGTTTATTATATCACATCTCAAGATTTCTAAAAAGTCAAAGAACACCTCCAAAGAGTCAAAATTGAGGAAGTTATGCATTGGTGAAATTGACCTTTTTTGCAAAATTGCCAAAAGTCAATTATCCCCAAAACTTCAAATTTTGCCAAATGGGCCCAATCTTTTTCACTTGTTTTGAGTTGGAAACATAGCCCACGAGCTCTAGCCTTTTCCACTTGTCCATATCTTATTTTTATTATTTATTTTGATTTTTATTTGAATTAATTCAATATAAATCAAAATAAATCAAATAAAATCCAAAACATTGATAACAAGAGATTTTGTGATTGTTTCAGGTCTTATTACACAACTAGCATCATTCAAATTCGTGCAAAACATTAGAGTTGTAGGTGTTTAGTTATTGGCATGCTTTTTTGGTAAAACCAGGTGTGTGAATGTCATGACTGATGTAATAACATTCTAGTTTATTAGGTATTGGTTTATTAGGTACCTTTGCAGAAAAATAGTGGTATACAGGTACTGATGTTTATGAGTGTGTATCTGAGCATTTTGCAAAATGATCACATTTACCAAAATCAGTAAACAGGAATTCAGATGTCATAACAAATGTTAAGACATCCTGTTCTGAACTAACAGTTATGCAGTTTGGTTAATTCTGAGTTTTTTCAGGAAAATGACTCAGTCTTTCCAGAACAGAATCTCTCGTGGACTTGGGGTTAACCTAGCTCAACCCTAACCTGGTTGATAAAGTCTCGTGACCAAGTCTTAAGGGCAAACGGAATTAACCCTAGCTTTTTGTGGAAACCCTAACTGAAGAAGCAGCTGCTATATATTCAACAGGGCTGCTTTTTGGAATTTATACCTTTTTGACAGAAGATCATTTAGAAGTTGTATAGTTTTAACTATTGTAATCCAAGCAAGTATCATTGTGATAAGTGACTTGGAATAGGTTTTAATTGTAAGGGTTTTGTATCACTCAAAGCTTTGAAGCAAGAGTGTTTTGTGTCTCTTGACTAAAGCTTTGAAGCAAAGTCAAGTTAGGTTTATGTATCACTCAAAGCTGTGAAGCAAGAGTGTTTGTGTTGCTTGATTAAAAAGCTGTGAAGCATAATCAAGTCTATGTTTTGAAGAGTGTCTTCATTAAATCATTAGTCAATTGTTTTAAGTATCACTGCTGTGATTGAGGGGGAGTGAGTAGGAACTCAGGTTTAAGTTGTACTTAGATTGAAGTTGCATTGGGTAGGTCTTAAGTGAAGGAGATAAACTGGTTGGTTTACTCCTGAATTAATATCTCTTATAGTGGATTTCCTCCCTGGCTTGGTAGCCCCCAGAGTAGGTGTTGTTGCACACTGAACTGGGTAAACAATTGACTGTGTTCTTTACTGTTTTTGTATTTACTGTCTTATAGAAAGTCAGATACTGTGTCATAACATTGAACGTGACATTGAGTATCTGCAGCCAGAATTTCAATTGGCATCAGAGCAGGCACCCTGCCTGTATTACTGGGTGAGATCTAGGGATATCACTTTCTGGCACTATGGACAAAGAAGGAGTTTTTGGAAATAGACCACCCATTCTGGATGGAACAAATTATGACTACTGGAAACCTCGTATGATTGCCTTCTTAAAATCTCTGGACAAAAAGGCTTGGAGAGCAGTTGACAAAGGATGGAACCATCCCACCATAACTGAGAAAGATGGGACAATCAGTCTGAAGCCTGAGGAAGAATGGAGTAAAGAAGAAGATGAGTTAGCCCTGGGTAATTCCAAAGCTTTAAATGCCTTGTTCAATGGAATTGATAGAAACATATTCAGACTAGTACATTAATATGAACTGGCCAAGGAAGTTTGGGACACTCTCAAAACTACCCATGAGGGCACTTCCAAAGTAAAAATGTCAAGGCTTCAGATGCTGACTACCAAGTTTGAGAATCTAAAAATGATGGAAGATGAAACCATTCATGAGTTTCACATGAACATCTTGGAGATTGCCAACACCTCAGGAGCATTGGGAGAAAAGATGTCAGAAGAAAAACTGGTGAGAAAGATTCTCATATCCTTGCCTAAAAGATTTGCAATGAAGGTAACTGCTATAGAGGAAGCCCGGGACATCAGCCAGTTGAAAGTGGATGAACTCATTGGGTCTCTTCAGACTTTTGAGATGGGGATCACTGAAAATGTTGACAAGAAGAACAAGAGCATAGCACTTGTATCCAACACTGAAGATGAAGACAAGGAGGATGAAGAAGAAAATATTTCAGAAGCTATAGCCATGCTTGGAAGACAATTCAACAAACTCATCAAAAGAATAGATCCAAAGTCAAGGTCTAATGTTCATAACATTCCCTCTGACATTGACAGTTCCAGCAGAAGACCAAGGTCAGAAGAGAAGGGAAATCAAGGCAGAGGAATTCAATGCCATGGTTGTGAAGGATATGGGCATATTCGAGCTGAATGTCCTACCTTTCTTAAGAAACAAAAGAAAGGAATGACTGTTACTTGGTCTGACTGTGATTCAGAAAGTAATTTTGAAGAAGAATATGCCAAACTAGTTACTGCTCTAACTGGTGTTTGTACCTCTGAAAGTGACACTAGGGATGAAGAAGTGACATTTGAAGAACTGGCTGATACTTACAAGAAATTGTGTATCAGAAGTGCTGAAGTCTGTGTGCAGAATGAGAAACAATCAAAACTCATCATAAAGCTGGAGGCTGAAAAAAGGGCAGACCTTGAAACTATAAGTCATCTAGAAGGGGAAGTTCAATTGTTGAACTCACAACTGAACCAAATGACCAAATCTGTCAAGATGCTGACAAATGGAACAGACAAATTGGAAGAAATCCTTCAGGTTGGACAAAATGTGGGAAACAAATCTGGACTAGGATTTGTGGAAGCAAAGAAATCTAGTACAGACAAGAAGATCAGGCATGTTAAACAAATGTCAAAGCAGATGTCTCAACACAACTCTCAACATCAGGAACAGAGATATATGAAGAAAAAGTACCAAAGATGGAGATGTCATCATTGTGGGAGGTATGGTCACATTAAGCCTTTCTGCTTCAGATTGTATGGATACCCTAATCAGATCCCAGGTGTTAAATCTAAGTCAAAAACGGTACCACATACTCCTCAATGGAAGAAAAAGGCTACTGCCCTGATAGCCCACACTTCCCTGAGAGTCTCTGCAAAGGAAGGCTGGTACTTTGACAGTGGGTGCTCTAAGCACATGACTGGAATAAAGAACATTCTCAATCATGTTAAACCTCACACCACTAGTTATGTGACCTTTGGAGATGGTGCTAAAGGTGAAATCAAAGGAATTGGTAATTTGGACTGCCCTGAAGTTCCAAATCTGAATGAAGTACTATTGGTAAAAGGCCTGACTGCTAATCTCATTAGTATCAGTCAATTGTGTGATCTAGGATTCAAGGTCAACTTCTCAAAATATGAATGTCTAGTAATTAATGAAAAACTAGAAGTTGTAATGAAAGGAATCAGATCTAAAGATAACTGTTACTTGTGGCAGCCTGAGAACACTAATAACTCCACTATGTGTTCTATTACCAAAGAAGAAAAAGAGATGAAACTGTGGCACCAAAAACTTGGCCATCTTCATCTAAGAAGAATGAAAAGAACTATCTCTATGGAAGCAGTCAGAAGGATTCCAAGACTGCAAATTGATAAAAGGAGGGTTTGTGGTGAACATCAAATTGAAAGGCTTGGTAAAAAGAGATATGTCTATGATGTGGTGAATAACCTTGAAGTTTTTAGAGAACTGTGCAGAAAAACTCAAAAAGAAGGATGTATTGTCAGAATCAGAAGTGATCATGACAAGGAATTTGGAAACAGCAAGTTTAATAAATTCTGTTTCTCAGAAGGAATGAGTCATGAAGTCTCTTCTCCTATAACTCCTCATCAAAATGGAGTTGACAGAACGAAAAATAGGATCATACAGGAATCTGCAAGAGCTATGATTCATGTCAAAAGAATGCCTTTTCAACTTTGTGCTGAAATAGTTGCAGCTGGTAGTAGCTGTTCTCAAATTATCTGGACAAAACAGATGCTCACTGAGTATAATGTCTCACAAGATGTTATGACATTGTATTGTGACAATCTGAATACAATCAATATTTCCAAGAACCCTATTCAGCATAGCAGGACCAAGCACATTGACCTTGTAGAGAAGAAGACAATTAAACTGGAACTTGGTGTCATTAAGCTACAGCTGGCTGATTTTTTTACCAAGGCTCTTGATGGAAATCAACTTGAAAACTTGAGGGGCAAGATGGGTATTTGCCAACATGAGAAATTATAGCAATTAATTTTGCTTAAAGCAAGGGTTGAAGGAGTTATTTTTGTTAAGTCTATTTTTAGTGGGTTAATCATATGTTTTTCCAATTCTTTCAAAATTATTAAGAAGTTGAATAGACTCTCATTTGCCTCCTACCCCTCTCGACTTTGCAACCTATTCCTTTCTCTCAATCAAAGTTTTCTCTCAAATTGCTATTGGTTAAGTCAATCAAAATGTCTCAAACATCATCTTCGACCAAGGCGACCACTTCATCTTCATCATCTGATCATGATTCTCGAGCAATCACCACATGCATAGATTCTGAAGTCCTGGAGATCACTCCTCTCAGAGAAATGGCAACTGACCCCTCCAAAGTCAAAAAGCTGAGAACTAGGCATGCAGGAAGATCTCAAGCTACTGCTTTCGGTAATCCTTCTCATCCTTCTTCTTCTGTACCAAATAGGGAAGGATCAGCTCAAGTACATCAAGCAATTGCTAGGCTTGTTACAATAATACTAAGCGAAAACCACTCTGTACCGGGGATTTTTGTCCCATTAAATCAAGAATCAGCAAGCCCAAATGTTGAAGCAAATGCAGATGTCTCTGAGAATGTGGTGACTCCAAATGACAACATTCAGAAATCATCTGAAATCCTTGATGATATTCAGAACCCTTCAGAGAAGTCTGTTGATCCACCTGTCATTGATGTGGATGAGGAATACTCAGACAATGAACTAATTTCCAATGTAAACCCTAGCATAGCTGGGAGAATGATGAAAAGAAAGGGTAATCAGAATGCTGCAAAATGTATGACCAAAGAGAAACCTGCTGATAAGAAATCCAAGGCTGAAGGCAAGACTGGGGTAGAATCTGTGAAAACTGGTCTGTCCAAAGGGAAGGTGAAAGCCCAAGTGCATACTGGAAGACAACCAATTACAAAGAAGAGAAAAGAACCTGAGTCTTTTGATTCTGATGAGGAATCAGAATTTGAAATTGAGGCTGAAGAAATTTCTATCAGAAGGAAACTCCCTTCCAGCAAAATGGCTAGAGTCCCTGAAGTCCCAACAGACAACATCTCTTTTCACCATCCTGACAATGCCAACAGATGGAAGTATGTTTGCTTGAAGAGAATAGCTTTAGAAAGAGAGCTAAACAATGATGCCATGGAGTGTAAGGAAATCATGGACCTGATTAAAACTGCTGGACTGATGAAGACTGTGGTAAAATTTACCAAGTGCTATGAAAATTTGGTCAAGGAATTTATAGTAAACTTATCTGATGAATGTGCTGATGGAAGGTCAGCTGACTTTGAATGTGTTTATGTTAGAGGAAGAAGGGTTAATTTCTCTCCATCAGAAATTAACAAATTTCTTGGAAGATCAAATGAGGATTGCCCTGAACTGGAAGTCACTGACAATGAAGTTTGTCAAACCATCACAGCAAGACAAGTCAAGTGCTGGCCCTTGAAAGGCAAGTTGAATGCCAGCAAACTAAGCATGAAATTTTCCATCCTGCACAAGATTGGTGCAGCCAACTGGGTCCCTACAAACCATAAATCAACTATCTCCACAGGATTGGGGAGATTTATTTATGCTGTGGGAACCAAGACTGATTTTGACTATGGCAGGTATATTTTTGAACAAACTTTAAAACATGCTGGTAGTTATGCTGTCAAAGGCCCTATTGCCTTTCCCTCCCTCCTTTGTGGAATTATCCTTGCACAGTACCCTGATATCCTGGTGGCAAGAGATACTGCTTGCAAAAGAGCTCCTGCTCTTGGGTTACACTACAAGCTTTTTCAGGGATCTCATCTTCCTGATATTGTTATAACATCAGCTGAGACATCATCTGTAAAGACTCAGTCCAAAACATCTGATGTTATAGCTATACTGAAAGAGACCTGCAAAGAGCTGGAGACTAGGAAAAAGACTCTAGAAAACCTAATTGCCAGGTTAGAACAGGAGGAGGCTGAAGGAAACAAAAGGGAAGAGGGTGCTGCTGAAGATCAACTCAATACTGAAGAAAGTAGCTCCTCTGAAGGGGACAATGCTTAAAGGTTGGTGGAGTTGCTGCTTGTTCCTAGTGGAGTTTGCAAGTGTGTTCAGATTTTAGTTGTTGTTTTTACTACTTTTGGGATGACTGTATAAATTTTAAGAACATGTATCTTTGGCCCATTTGTGGCTAAAGAGGGGGAGATTTTCTGTGGTTATTTACTTGATAGACATCCTATTTTTCTGCAGTCATATTTATTCTGCTGCTATCTATTCTCTGATTGCTTAGGGGCTTTAGCCAAAAATCTGCCAAAGGGGGAGTTTGTAGGTGTTTAGTTATTGGCATGCTTTTTTGGTAAAACCAGGTGTGTGAATGTCATTACTGGAATTTTTTTATTAATAACCATGTATTAAAAAAATATTTCGTAAATAACCGGGTTTCGGAAAAAATTACGCAAATAACCATGTTTGAGATGGCTCCACAAAGGAGGAGCCATCTCAATTGGCGCATGCACCTCCTTTTTTAAGGGAGGCGCCACCTCACTTGGCGCCTAAGTGCTTAGGGCATGCCCTAAGCCAAGTGAGATGGCGCCTATGTACAAATTTAGGGCAAAAAAAAATTATTTTTATTTTCTTTCCTGTGCGTTGCCTATTAGACAGAGATAAACAAAATGGATTTTTTATTTAAAAAAAAATAATTACATTCAACTGTTTTACATTAAAAGAACAGTAAAAAAAATGGATACAAAAATACTGGGAAAAAAAAAGATACATCAGTGATCCCCCGGAACCCGGTAATGACCCCCGGTTCCGCATCCCCGTTCTCGCCTTTCTCTTGCTGGGTGCCGTCGCGTTTCCTACTGTGGCAAGGTCGATGGCCCAGCGAAGTCAATGCGATCTGAATCCATAAAATCAGTAAGATCTCCATATCTCGAAGATCCGCTCTGGTACAGTCGGTTACCCATACCCTCAAAGTTTGGTCGTGTTGGCGGTGGGTGGGGTTCCATGGTTGGTCGGTAGCATTGGTCGTCTGAGTATGGGGGGTAGAAAGGAAATGGATCTTGGGGTGTTTGGTATTGTGGATGTTGGGTTGTTTGGTGATATGGTGGTTGATGGTAGGTTTGGTCGGCTTGGTCATAATCTTCTGACATTCCCATATCAGGGCTAAGGCTGGATGTTGAGGGCGCCATATTGGGATATGTGGAAGACTGAAATTGTGTCTGGGGTATGTGGGTGTGCTGGTATTGGGGTTGGTATTGTGGTTGGGTTTGAGGCATATCCGGGTATTGGTAGTTTGGTGGTGATTGTGGTTGGTAGTACGGCATTTGATTGTAGTTGTGTTGTGGTGGGGAATGTGGTTGTGTGTTTGTTGGTCTGTTTCTTCTTGGGGGTTGGTTTGAGGTTGATGGATTTTGGGTTTGTTGATGGGGAATCGAGGGTTGTGCCCATTGTGTGCGTGGGTCAACCAAGTACCTCGGATGAGACACGTGCATTTCTGGGTTACTAACCGACCTGTACCACGATATATATTGATCAGTGTGTTGTATGTTACCTTGAGTAAGGAAAACCGGGGATTGCAAGATGTAGTGGTGACGCCTTTGCCACATTTTACACCATTCCGGAGCAAAGTCTTTCCAGTTGGTAAGACCCCACTGGGCGTCGACCCTTTTTAGATGCCAGGGGGACAAATCTGTTGGATCACTTGGTATCTCTTGATGCATTCCGAACTGCATCTTCACACGGTCGCTGTGGTGCATCTCCACAATGTTGAACCGAATGAGTGCAGTCTTTGGGGGGTTGCATCCCTTACTTAATTGAAATTTTTTGCCTTACGTTGAACATAACATTGATTCACATAATCTGTAAAATCTTCCAACCTTCGAATCAGTCATCAAACCTTCAAACATTCCAGCATTCATACCTTTATACAATCAATAAACCTCAAACATTCCAACCTTCAAACCTTAAAACAATTCTACACAATGGCCTCTTCACCATAATTTGTTGTCAAAGCACATTTCAACGGTGAGACATACATGTGTCCCACAGTTGGGTTTTTGTTTATAAACACCGACAACGTTCGATTTCTCTTAAACGGGAAAGCAAATTTCTCGTACTTCAAGAAAAGATTGGAGGCCAAACTTGAACGAGGCCCGGTATCCCAGATATTTTATCAGAGTCCAGTTTTTTTTGGAAACAACCAAGTAATTTTTTATAAGGTTGAAGTTCAAGATGACGAGGATCTCCAGAACATGATTTCCAGCCATGTCTATTCTGGAAACGACTCTATTGAGTTGTACGTTTTGCTTCAAGAGCCTCCGGTGACACAGGAGGTAGAGCCTCCGGTGACACAGGAGGTTGATCCTTTGGAGAATGAACAAGATGAGGTAGATGCAGTTGATGATGAAGAAGAAGATAACGAGTTAGAGTTTGATGAAATGGTGAACGACGATTCTGATGATGATGGCATCCCAAGTATTCCTACTGACAAAATCTACACACCACCTACGCACATGACAAACTTCAACATGGGCGGAGATGAACCTTCTACTGACTTGTTTTTCCAACCGTATATGCAGTCGGATGAAAATTTAAAAGAGAAGGACAAGTTTCGTAACAGAGAGGAATGCATCAGGGCCATCAAAAAATTTCACATGCTCAACTCGGTTGATTTTAAGGTGGATCGTGTAAACCCGGAAAGGTACAAGATCAAGTGTGTCCACCCTGACTGTATGTTCAAGCTGACCGCATCATACAGATTAAGGGGTGACTGCTGGGTCATAGGTTCCATGACTAACCATACTTGTGTAAGTTCCACTCAATCACAAGACCACCGAAAACTCAACCATGATCTAATATGTCAAGAAATCCTACCCCTGGTCAGCAACGACCCTTCTTTGAAGGTGAAAACAATCATCTCCCACATCACCACGGTTTTTAACTACACTCCGTCTTACCGTAAGGCGTGGTTAGCAAAGACTAAGGCGATTGAAAGGGTGTACGGAAACTGGGAGGAGTCATACCGAGAACTTCCCCGCTACCTAAATGCACTCAAGACATATTCTCCAGGTAGTGTTTATGTTCTGGAAACATTGCCAGCGTACGCCCAAGATGGTAGTCTACTGCATGGCAACGGAATATTCAGTCGCGTGTTTTGGGCATTTCAACCATGCATCACAGGGTTTGCATCATGCAAACCAATTCTACAAATTGACGGGACTTGGTTGTATGGGAAGTACAAAGGCACGCTATTGATGGCAGTTGCACAAGACGGCAACAATAACATTTTCCCCGTTGCGTTTGCCCTTGTCGAGGGGGAGACCGGTGGTGCTTGGAGCTTTTTCCTGAAAAATCTTCGTACACACGTGGCTCCTCAACCAGATCTCTGTTTGATCTCGGACAGACATGCCTCCATTGAAAGTGCCTATAATAATCCAGCAAATGGTTGGCATGACCCTCCTTCTACGCATGTCTATTGCGTCAGGCATATCGTCTAGAATTTCTCGAGGGAGGTCAAGGACAAAACATTGAGAAAAGCGGTGATGAATGCAGGATGCGCATTGACACAACCCACATTCAAATATTACCGCAACGAGATCCGTTTGTCTAATCCAGAAGCCGGTACGTGGATCGACAATATACCGGTCGAAAAGTGGACTAGGTCATACGACAATGGCCAAAGATGGGGGCATATGACAACAAATCTTATTGAATCAATGAATGGGGTATTCAAGGGCATACGAAACCTCCCAATCACTGCCTTGGTAAAATCCACGTATTTTAGGATGGCTGCGTTATTTGCCAAAAGAGGTGAAATGTGGTATGCGGTCTTGCAATCAGGACAACTATGGAGTGAAAGTTGTATGAAATACATTAAGGCTGAAAGTTCTAAAGCCAACACTCACATGGTTACACGGTTTGACCGACACAGCCACAACTTCATTGTGAAAGAGACAATCGACCACAATGAAGGCCTGGCAAGACAAGAATACAGGGTCATTTTACCTTCACAATGGTGCGATTGTGGCAGGTTTCAAGCATTTTGTATGCCTTGCTCTCATGTCATTGCCGCTTGTGCTCATACCCATCAAGACGCGCTTCAACTGCTCTCAAACGTTTATAAATCTGAAACGTTGCTCACTGTTTACAACAACAACTTTCCTTTGGTGGCAAAACCGGACTATTGGCCTGAATACAACGGCGATATAGTTTGGCAGAATGACCAAATGCGAAGGAACAAGAAGGGTTTTCCCAAAAGCAGGCGCATCACAATAGAAATGGACGATCTTGACAGGTTGGAAAGAAAGTGTGGTTTATGCCGTCAGGTCGGACACAATCGCAAAAACTGTCCGAATCGGGCGTCTGGCTCGACCACATAAATATTGTAATACAATAAATCTTTTCAATATTTGTGTTGTAAACATTCGGGTTTTCCGTTAATAAAACTGTTAACACAATTTAAGAAATTCAATATAGGAAATTACATTAGGGTTTTCGCGTACAACAATGATTAACGATATTCAATCTAGGAAATTACAACTGTTAACACAATTTCATCTGACCCATGCATCATCAGCATTACATCACTTTCTGTTTTGACTTCCTCCAACCACACATTAGGTCTTCCTGTCGCATGCGAGGTTGTTGTTCGTTTTCGCTGGATCCTTCAAATTTTTTCCCCCTCCGCGATGTCTCCATCTAGCCACCGCATCAACTCCCGCTTCAGACGCTCCATGGAGTGAATGTGCCAGAATTTCATTTTCATCGCAGGTTTCGTGGCAGAGAATATAACGTAACCATCTCTGCTAAAAATCATAGGCGACGTCATTACGCAAATAACGGAGTACAAAATAAAAATACAGTGCGAGAAAGTGTGAGAAATTTCAAAGAAACGGACGAATTATTTATAAAACAGCATTTTGCCCTAGTTTTGCCCTAGGCGCCAAGTGAGATGGCGCCTCCTCTCATTTTTAAGGAGCATGCGCCATCTCACTTGGCTAAAAGACAAGGGAGGCGCCAAGTGAGATGGCGCCTAGGGCAAAACCCTAGGTGCATGCGCCAATTGAGATGGCTCCTCCTTTGTGGAGCCATCTGAAATATGGTTATTTGCGTAATTTTTTCCGAAACCCGGTTATTTGTGAAATATTTTTTTAATACATGGTTATTAATAAAAAAAATTCTCATTACTGATGTCATAACATTCTAGTTTATTAGGTACCTTTGCAGAAAAATAGTGGTATACAGGTACTGATGTTTATGAGTGTGTATCTGAGCATTTTGCAAAATGATCACATTTACCAAAATCAGTAAACAGGAATTCAGATGTCATAACAAATGTTAAGACATCCTGTTCAGAACTAACAGTTATGCAATTTGGTTAATTCTGAGTTTTTTCAGGAAAATGACTCAGTCTTTCTAGAACAGAATCTCTCGTGGACTTGGGGTTAATCTAGCTCAACCCTAACCTGGTTGATAAAGTCCTGTGACCAAGTCTTAAGGGCAAACGGAATTAACCCTATCTTTTTGTGGAAACCCTAACTGAAGAAGCAGCTGCTATATATTCAACAGGGCTGATGTTTGGAATTTATCCCTTTTTGACAGAAGATCATTTAGAAGCTGTATAGTTTTAACTATTGTAATCCAAGCAAGTATCATTGTGATAAGTGACTTGGAATAGGTTTTAATTGTAAGGGTTTTGTATCACTCAAAGCTTTGAAGCAAGAGTGTTTTGTGTCTCTTGACTAAAGCTTTGAAGCAAAGTCAAGTTAAGTTTATGTATCACTCAAAGCTGTGAAGCAAGAGTGTTTGTGTTGCTTGATTAAAAAGCTGTGAAGCATAATCAAGTGTATGTTTTGAAGAGTGTCTTCATTAAATCATTAGTCAATTGTTTTAAGTATCACTGCTGTGATTGAGGGGGAGTGAGTAGGAACTCAGGTTTAAGTTGTACTTAGATTGAAGTTGCATTGGGTAGGTCTTAAGTGAAGGAGATAAACTGGTTGGTTTACTCCTGAATTAATATCTCTTATAGTGGATTTCCTCCCTGGCTTGGTAGCCCCCAGAGTAGGTGTTGTTGCACACTGAACTGGGTAAACAATTGACTGTGTTCTTTACTATTTTTGTATTTACTGTCTTATAGAAAGTCAGATACTGTGTCATAACATTGAACGTGACATTGAGTATCTGCAGCCAGAATTTCAAGAGTGAACAAAAAGATTGAAAAAGGCCATGTTTGGAAATATTTTAAAAGCAAATCAAATCAAATCCAAAATCATTGATGGAGAAGGATTTGGATGCAATTATAAACCCTAATGCCTTCACTCATACATAAGGAATGAGGCCAGACCAAAAGGGAGGTTAGAAACAGGCGTGAGAAGGAGAACAAAATCTGAAAAATCAAGGAAAAAGTGTGAGATCGAAATCCCACTTAGAGGCATCCTCAAGGCTTGTTACCTATCCCAATCGCTTCCTGGGACTCTCTAGAAGCTAAAGCCATCAAGAACCTGTCCATTCCGGTCCCTAATCGCTCTGTAAGTCGTTCACGATACACCCCTGTTCTTGAATTCGTATCTTGTAATTTAAGCATTGTTAACATGAATTAATGGCATATTGTTGATCTATGAGATATTTGCAAGCGTTCTGCATCATTCAATTGCATTTATATGGCATGTACCGTAAATCACCATTGCTAGGTTTTCGAGCTTGGTTTTAGGGTTTTTGAATGCAGGGAAATTGGCCTTCGTGAGTGATACCATTGTGACCAGGAGGACAAGACGAGTCTAACCATGGTGTTAGAAGTTATTTACATGGCCCGTGGAAGATTTTGGAAACGTACAGACCTGTAGCAACAGACTTTGTCCGTAGGTATATGTGTTCCAGCTTTTAGCCACGGTGTAGGGAAGAGGATGAATACGTGGCCAGCCTCTATTCGTTCGTTTGAATTTCGCGCGGAAAATCCCATTATTTTATTTTTTTTCTTATATTATTATTATTTTGTAATATGATAACAATCAAAACCAAGTGGCATAGTGGTGGCCATGTGAGTACTTAAGGCGTTCGAGGCTGGAGGTCAGGGGTTCGATCCCTTCCTCCAGCATTTGCCATTTTCTTATTTTCTTTCAGGAGATCCAATGCGCGCATGAGGCAGGAGACCACCATATGCCTTCATCATCAAGCGTGCCAGATGGCCAGATGGCCAAATCTGATGGCCACCACTGAGGGTGCACCATAGGCCAAGTCAAACGCCTACGTATTGGATCCAAAAAGTCAAAACGGATCATCACTAATGGGCCTAGATTCCTGCTATTGGCACCCCCTTTAATCAGGCCCATCTCTATTCTTTTATATTTTTTTATTCTATTTAATTTATTTACTATTTACTTTATTAACCAAAATTTATTTTCTTTTTATCAAAAAAATCACAAAAAATATTTTTATGTCCAATTAAAATTAGAATATTATTTTTAGCAATAAATTAATTAATTCAATTAGGTTGATTAATTAGATAACTTTAATTTATTTTTGTAAATAATTAAAATCAATTAGAATAAATAGGTTTTATCACTAACTTAATTATTTTATTTCTTTCCTAAAATAACAAAAATCAAAAAATATGTCCTTTAATCATTTTTCATTAATTAATTTAATTAACTAATTAGTTGCATTTTTAATTTAGAAAATTTATTTCTTTTAATAAAAACAACAAAAAAACAATTTTCCTTTTTAATTAAGATGGAAGGGTCAAAACCCTAGCTTCGCGTTCGATCTAATTTTCCCGCGCATTTTATTATTATTTTGTCCAATTATTGTATCTGCTCCCGGTTTGTAATAATTTAATTAGGACATTTATTTATTTTTACCGCTTTTAATTTCAAAGGGTTTGTTTTTGGCTATGTAAATACCCGAAGCCTTGTAATAGCTTAGTTTAAATTCCGCACTTTAATTTCTGCAAATAATTAACTGTTAGATGTTTGATAATAGGGTTTGCATGACAAGAATGTATGTCTAATTTTAAAACAGTTAGATCACCCTAAATGTGCAAAGATAAAATAATCTGAAATTGAATCACTCGCACATGCGCACTCCTAGGGTACACTCCCTCTTGGTTGCCTTCGTTAAAACGATCATTGAGTATAGGTTGTTTTAGAGGTCATCCTCTTGTCTAAAAGATCAAAGTTGCCTCGGAAAGGTTGCCTCAGATATTGTTGCCTCGGATAATTGATCTAAGACATTAGGGTTACTACTAAGACATCCTAACATTGCTTTAGTGACTGTACGTCTCTCTCGAATTGACCCTTAAAACTCCAACGATGGTGCTACCTACTCACTAATAGTGGGATAGCATTGTCTAAAGGAAACAAGCATAGAACGATTCTTTTTTCGAGTAGGTAGATTAGTTCTTAGATACTTGCTTATCCAAAATAAACTTTTTTCACTTACACTCTTTTACAAACAAGTTTTCAAACACACTTCACTACACTCTTGAAGACAGAAGCAAGAGTTAAATCGAAGTCAAAACAAAAACTTTTCAAAGCCCACAAACACAAAGAAAACAATTTTGAAAATGATGAGCAAGTACCTAAGAGCCCGTAGATAACTACGGATAGAAAGGGTGCTAATACCTTCCCTTTCTATAATCTACCCCCCGTACTCAGAAATATCTCGAAAAAGGAATTTTTTTGTGCTTTTTTTCTTTCCTTGTTGGATAAAATAAAAGACGGTGGCGACTCTTGCTTACCACGACATTTTGCAAACACAAACGCAAACCAGCAAAATTTCCTTAATGAAATAGGGAAACCACGATCCCGGTTCTGGCCACCGTATCACACTTAGGTACTAAGAATATAATCCTTATCATTCATTTTCCTCCTTCAAATTAAGGTTCATAGTGTTATCTAACTATTGCTTCGAACGACACATCAACCGGGTTTCTAAAACTAAAGTTATGGTTGATTCAAGGAAGTCTAAAATAACCATCAGTTACTGTCATCCCTCGCCCGGCGACGCTGCCTTCGCGTCACTCTTCGCTCGCCAATTCTAGGCATGACGCACTCTAGTAGCTCGTCCAAAAATATGCCTCCTCTTTGCCTCCACTTTCGCCCGACGAAGCATCATCGCCCGACGACACTCCCTTTATCGCCCGATGATTCTCTGCGAACAAGGTTTTCCTTTTTGCATTTTTGCACTGTATCAGACTGATTTCCTGCGATTTTGTCATATTATAGGTCCTACTATGCTATCTAAACACATGGTTTTATCACCTATCAATCCATTACAAAGCACCACTATCCATACATTAGTTATGGGTCATATTCCATCATCAAATCCTCTAATAATAATTTCCATTACTAATAGGTTTTAGATTGGGGTTTTGTGGTACCATCATCATAGCAACAAAATCACCAACAATAATTACAATCATAACATCACAATTTCATGTAGTATCACATACATCAACATCAATCAAATCAAACAAAAGCATATCATACATCAATCATTCAAAAACAACCTAAGAGGGAAAGGAACCCTCACTACCCTCTCATGTAAAATAACCAAATATAGAATTCATTCACCCCCTTACCTTAATTTGCAGCTTTGATGCTTCAACAATGGAGAATTTCCTTTGCCCTAGTTCTCTCTTCTCTTCTCTTCTCTTCTCTTCTCTATTTCTATGTGACAATAGTTTCTCCCAAATGGTCTAACCCTCTTCTATTATATTTTATTATTACTAACACTCCACTAATAATAATAATAATAATATTAATAATAATATTAATAATAATATTAATAACAATATTAAAAATCTTAATAACAACTATAATATTAATAATAATAATAGTATTATCCCTCAAAACTAAGTTTCACCACAAAATGCCAAAGCAAATTCAAAATAAACAAACAATGACTAAGTATTTAAATGGAGCATTACAACTCTCCCGCACTTAGAATATTTTCGTCCTCGAAAATTACTTTATGTGAACAATTCTGGATAACACTCCCGCATCTTGCTTTCTAACTCCCATGTCATACTTTCTCCAGCTGCTCCTCCCCAAACTACTTTAACTAGAGGGATTTCCTTGCCTCTTAGCTTCTTCATTTCACGGTCTTCAATCCTCAATGGTAAAGTCTCTACTGTAAGATTATCCCTTACTTGTACGTCATCCATCGGAATTACATGAGATGGGTTCGCAATATACTTCTGAAGTTGCGACACATGGAACACATCATGCAAATTCGAAAGATTAGGTGGTAAGGCCATCCTATACGCAACAATTCCCACTCTATCCGAAATTTAATATGGGCAAATAAATCGAGGAGTAAGCTTCTTCGATTTCAACGCTCGCCCAACACCGGTCACTGGGTTGACTCTCAAAAAGACATGATCTCCTTCCTGAAATTCAAGGTCCTTCCTTCGCTTGTCACGGTAACTCTTTTGTCTATTCTGCGAAGCTTTCATCTTTTCTCGGATTAACTTCACTTTTTCCGTAGTCTCTCGTACAATATCGGGTCCAAGCATCACACATTCACCAGATTCATACCAACACAAAGGCGTTCTGCACCTCCGACCATACAATGCATCAAAAGGTGCCATACCAATACTGGAATGAAAACTATTATTATAAGTGAACTCAATCAATGGAAGATAACTATCCCATGTACCTCCTTGCTCAAGAACACAAGCTCTCAATAAATCCTCTAACAACTGAATAGTCTTTTCTGTCTGACCATCAGTTTGCAGGTGATACGCATAACTCAATCTCGGTTTATAACCTAATGCATCCTGTAGACTCTTCCAAAAACCAAAAGTAAACCTTGGGTCTCTATCGGACACAACACTTGACAAAACACTGTGTAGCTTCACAATCACATGGATATAAATCTATGCTAACCTTGACACTGGGAAACTGATATTGATTGGAATAAAATAAGCTGACTTCGTTAGCCTATCCACAATCACCCAAATTATATCATGTCCTCTTAGAGTTTTTGGAAATCCCGTCACAAAGTCCATGGATATACTGTCCCATTTCCATTATGGAATATCTAATGGTTCCAATAGCCCTGCAGGTTTCTGATGTTCGACTTTTGACTTTGGGAAAGTCAAACATGCATACATGAACCGCGCCATATCACGTTTCAATCCTGGCCACCAAAATAACTTCTTTAAGTCTTGATACATCTTAGTCGCACCTGGATGGATACTCAATCTACTTCTATGACTTTCTTCTAGGATCACCCTTTTCATATCGGAGTCATCAGGAATACAAATTCTATCTCGAAACCTCAGCATACCTTATGCGTCTACCTTAAAATTACTATCTCCAGACTAATTACTTCCAACCATCAAATCTACCAATTTGATATCTAACTTCTGAACTTCTTTAATATCATACTTGAAGTCATTGTTGATCTTCAATATTCCCAACATTACACTCTGCGGTGTCACTTCACATACTAAGCTCATGTCTCTAAATTGTTCGATCAACTCTAATTCTCTAACCATCATGGCAGACATACGCAATGACTTCCGACTTAAAGCATCAGCCACAACATTAGCTTTACCAGGGTGATAGTTTAAACCAAAGTCGTAATCTTTCAACATTTCTAACCACCCGCGCTATCTCATATTCAATTCCTTTTGATCAAACAAATATTTTAAGCTTTTATGATCACTAAACACTTTAAATCGAGAACCGTAAAGGTAATGCCTCCAAATCATTAGTATAAATACTACTGCAGCTAATTCTAGATCGTGAGTAGGATAATTCCTTTCGTGAATCCTCAATTTTCTTGACGCGTATGCCACTACTTTATCATTCTGCATGAGTACACCACCTAAACCAAATTTAGAAGCATCACAATATACAACAAATGATTCTTCAGGATTATGTTATATCAAGATCAGAGCTTTTGTCAATCTCTTCTTCAACTCAACAAAACTTTATTTGCATTGGATGTCCCATACAAATGCCTTGCCTTTATAAGTCAACTGAGTTAGCCGAAGTGCTAACTTAGAAAACCTTCGATAAACCTCCTATAATAGCCCACCAATCCCAAAAAGCTTTTGATCTCTGTAACTGACTTTGGAGTCTCCCACTGTAATATTGCGTCTATGTTGGACGGGTCTACCGCGATTCCACCACCTGAAATAACATGGCCAAGGAAGCTGATTTTCTTTAACCGGAACTCACACTTAGATAACTTCACATATAACTTCTTTTCCTTTAACACTTGCAGCATAATTCGCAAATGCTCAGCATGTTCTTCTTCTGATTTGGAATATATTAAGATATCGTCGATGAATACTACCACAAACCGATCCAAATAAGTATGAAAGATATAGTTCATATACTCCATAAACACATCTGGTGCGTTAGAGACACCAAAAGGCATCACTCAATATTCATAGTGTCCATATCGAGTTCGGAAATCTGTCTTCTTAATATCCTCACCCTTTACTCGAATTTGGTGATATCCCGACCTCAAGTCAATCTTGCTAAACACGCAAGCATTTACCAATTGATCCATCAAATCACCTATTCTCGAAAGGGAATACTTGTTTTTGATCGTCACTTTGTTCAATTGCTGGTAGTCCACACAGAGTCTCATACTACCATCCTTCTTTTTCACCAGAAACACCGGAGCTCCCCAAGGTGATACACTTGGTCTAATAAATTTCTTTTTAAGCAATTCTTTCAATTGTTTCTTCAATTCTGCTAATTCAAATGCTGACATTTGATAGGGTGCCATAGAAACAGGTCTGGTACCCTGAACAAGATCAATAGAAAATTCAACTTCCCTTTCTGGCGGCAAATTTGTAATGTCATCTGGGAAAACTTCCGAAAATTCATGCACAACTTGCAACTTATCTAAAGCAGCCCGATTCTCAACGGACAAGGACGCCATTAATGAAAATACCAGAGCTTCATCTTGTATCAATTCCTTCAACTGTCTAGCAGATAAGAATCCCGCTTCCTCTTTCTCATTAGGAGTAGAAAACCGCATATGTTTGTTGTAACAGTTAATATGAACATTATTATATTCCAACCAGTTCATACCAAAAATTACACCCAGACCACTCAGCGGTAAGCAAACTAGATCAACAAAGAAGTCTTTGTCATAGATGGATAAAGGACACTTCAAGCATACTAGAGAAGTAGTCACTGATCCTTTAGCTGAAGTTTTAATAACCATTTCTCCATTCATAGAGGATAACTCGAGGCCCATCTTTTTAACACAATCAACAACAATAAAATAATGCGTAGCGCCAGTATCAATAATAGTAGTTAAAGGAGTACTATTAATGAAGCAAATACCTTTAATCAAGCGGTCTCCACTAGATGTTTGAGTTCCAGCTAAAGCAAAAACTTTCCCATCATTCTGAGCTTTCTTCGGTTTCTGGCACTAAGTGTTGATGTGTCCTTCCTCACCACAGTTGAAACATATCACTGCCTTGTGTCTACAGTCAGCTACCTCATGCCCAGCCTTACCACAACGAAAACACCTCTTCAATTCTCCAGTACATGCATTACTTCGATGGCCTGGCTTCCCACATCTGTAACACACAACGTCAGTAGGAGCACCCCCCACTGGTTCTTCTTCCATCAGTAACCCTCTATCTGCCTTTTTCATTTAGATCATTGTAAGGGTTCCCACGATTCTGCTGTTGCCTACCTCTTTTCTCAATTATAGCTTTGTAGTGAGCCAGCCTTACTGCCCTCCTCATAAATTCTGCAACAATTCACCAAATTTTAAAATTTACAGATTCACTGATACCCAATTGCTTTCTTAATCTCAGAACATAAGCCATTTTCAAACTTGACTCACTTAGAAAATTTAGTTGTCTCTTCCGCGTAGTGAGGATAAAAGTTTGCCAACTCCACGAATTTGGAATCATACTCAATTACTGTTAAATCCCCTTATTTTAGTTCCAGATATTCAATCTCCTTCTTCCCACGGACATCCTCTGGGTAATACTTCACCACTAATTCCCTACGAAACAAAGCCCAAGTAATAGCCTCATCTGTGCCTTCTAGTCTCTGGCGAGTAGTAACCCACCAGTCATCAACCTCTTGTGCCAGCATATACGTATCAAAATGCACTTTTTATGCATCAGAACAGTCCAGGACTCAAAAGATCATTTCAATATCCTTGAGCCACTCCTGCGCTCCTTCAGGATCATGCTTCCCTTTGAACGGAGGTGGATGGTTCCTTTGGAAAGTTTCCAAAGCACGAGTCTCATCGTTCCCACCAGCATTAGGTTGATTCTACATTGCCTGAGCCAAAGCCTGCAACACATTAACAAGTCCACCATTGCCTCTTCCAACCATTACCCTGCTTCACATCACAACATCAAACAATAGTTAGATAGAAAAACATCGATAATATTCCTCTGTCACACTACACTAACGACTCAACAACCTGGCCGAACGGACTGACCTGCTCTGATACCAATTGTAACACCCCACTTTCCCACAATAGCAATTATATTAACATATATCAGAGTACATAAGCAGGATGTCACATACTTCAAATATTCATAAAGTTTAAAATAACTTTATTACTTATTTTATTCGAACATAATAAATTCGGCAGCGAAATAATAAAATTAGTTCAATTCCATGTCATTACAACTTCAATCAACAAATAAAACTCTACAAATGTATGGTCCAACATAAGTCAAATGAAAGATACGTAACAAATGAAATAGAGCAAAACATAACAAAGATTCCTAATTCACGTGTTACGTATCAGAGCGACTCCTAGGACTCGATCAGGTAACACTCACCCCAAGCACTACTCGGGTACCTGATTATCTGTACTCCCAGGGGAGCACAGACACAACAACACAAAAGGGGTGAGAATTTTATTCAATAAATATACAGTGAATATCACATGCTAAGGAGTAGCAATCACACAATCCACACATCACACATTACTTTGCAACATAACACATTGTTCACGTAATGCAACATCAACTCGAATAAATGCAATGCAATGATACCGACATCAACTCAATGCATGTGGTACCATTAGAGCATAATCCCTCATCTCGAATGCCAATTTGGGCAATAACAGGGCATAAGCCCTCATCACAATGCCATTACAGGCCAACAACAGGTCATAAGCCCTCATTGCTATGCAACATGCGACATCATATGCAACAACATAACTATACAACCACAAGGCATAAGCCTTCAACATAGTTATAATTTAGGCCATCAACATCATTATCATCATAGTCAACAACATCACCTTATAACAACATCGTAAGCAAAACAACATCGCAATAAACAACTCACCATTTTGGTGTAACAAGAGGAAACTATTCCTATTCTAACTTAGGTACTAGGAATATAATCTTTATCATTAACTTTCCTCCTTCAAATTAAGGTTCATAGCGTTATCTAACTACTGCTTCGAACGACACATCAATCAGGTTCCTAAAACTAAAGTTATGGTCAATTCAAGGAAGTCCAAAATAACCATCAGTTACTGTCATCCCTCACTCGGTGAAGCCCTACGTCGCCCGACGCCGCCGCCTTCGTGTCACTCTTTTCTCGGTAATGCTAGGCGCGACGCAGTCCAGTAGCTCATCCAAAAATCTGCCTCCTCTTTGCCTCCACCTTCTCCCGACGAAGCATTGTCGCCCGCCGACACTCCCTTTATCGTCCGACAATTCTCTACGAACAGGGTTTTCCTATTTGCGATTTTGCACTGTATCAGACTGATTTCCTGCGATTTTGTCATATTATAAGTCCTAATATGCTGTCAAAACACATGGTTTTATCACCTATCAATCCATCACAATACACCACTATCCATACATCAGTTATCGGTCATATTCCATCATCAAATCCTCTAATCCGAATTTCCATTACTAATAGGTTTTAGATTGGGGTTTTGTGGTACCATCATCATAGCAACAAAATCATCAATAACAATCACAATCATAACATCACAATTCCATGTAGCATCACATACAACAACATCAATCAAATCAAATAAAAGCAAATCATAAATCAATCATTCAAAAATAACCTAAGAGGGAAAGGAACCCTCACTATCCTCTCATGTAAAATCACCAATTATATAATCCATTCACCCGCTTACCTTAATTTTCAGCTTTGATGCTTCAACAATGGAGAATTTCCTTTGCCCTAGTTCTCTCTTCTCTTCTCTTCTCTTCTCTGTTTCTACCTGACAATAATTTTTCTCCCAAATGGTCTAACCCTCTTCTATTATATTTTATTATTACTAACACTCCACTAATAATAATAATAGTAATAATATTAATATTAATAATAATATTAATAAGAATATTAAAAATCTTAATAATAACTATAATATTAATAATAATAGTATTATCCCTCAAAACTAAGTTTCACCATAAAATGCCAAAGCAAATTCAAAATCAACAAGCAATGACTAAGTATTTAAATGGGGCGTTACACCTAACCTCCTCCTTAATCTCCTCCACCGTCTCTAACAAACCACCTGGAACAAAGATCAGACTTATATGATTAAATATTCTCCTTTCTTTCATCACCTTGTGAAATAACTACTATTGGAATCTCCCTCCTTAAGCCATTTAACTCTTGATTTTTGAACAAACATATTTTCTTTAATCCTCAAATTCAACCAAAATCTACTAGTCTCCTCCTTCCTCTTCTTAATTATCTTCGAGTGTAAATCTTCGGACACCACTTCCAACCTATCATCTCCCAAATTTATTTCCCTCACACTTTCCTCCACTTCTAAATCAATCTTTACAAAAACCATGTTGTTCCACCATCTAAGTATTTCTTTAAGGATTCTAAGCTTTTCCTTAAGAACATAATCTCCTCTTCCTTCCACTTTAATCTCTTTCCACTCCCTCTCTACAAAAGGAATAAATTTTTTCAAAGAAAACCACTCGTTGTTGAACTTGAAAGGCTTCGAACCCTAATCGATATTATCTAACACTATCCAAATAGGACAATGATCTGAAATATATCTTGAGCCTATAAGTTGTCTAACCACCCCCATCTATTCACAACCGTATCTGACAAAAGAAATCGATCGATTCTACTCCTTGACTTCCCATCCCCGCTATTCCATGTAAATCTTTTTCCTTTGCAATGCATATCCACCAATCCATTATCCTCAATGAATTCCCCAAAAAGCTCAATTTCTTTATTATTCTCCCTCACCACCATCCCTTTCCTTTCTCTATGATTCTTGACTGCATTGAAATCCCCTCCAAAATTCCATTCCCCATTCGTTTCCTTCATTTCTTATAACCTCCCCCACAATTCCTTCTTTTTACAAAGAACACAAGAAGAATAAATGATAACCACATAATAAATATGATTCTTCCATAAACCTTTAACCCCCAAATAGTCTTCTCCTTTGAAACTATATAACACTTTCATTGAACCTTCCTTCCAAAGAGTTAACATGCCTCTTGACATTCCCCTCAAGTTAGAAAAAGAAAAACCAATCTCGGTATTACTCCACATACTTTTAGAACAAAATTCCTCCATATTTATTATCTTCGTTTCTTGAATCAAAAAAATGTTTGCACTACCCTTTTTAATCAAAGAACTGATTCTTCGTCTTTTAAGGGCATTTCCACCCTCTCTAATGTTCAAGGAACCAATAATCATTTCAACTGGGTTGAGTTCTCCTTCCTTTCTAACTTTCTTTTCATCTTAGCTTTCTCTAGTTCCTCAATCCTGTTCACAAAGTTCTTACTTCCTTCAAAATTCACCACGCCCAACCCCACGATTGCCTTCCATAATTTATCACCCACATTATTATCTAGGAATTCCCACTGTTTTAAGTTATTCCTACAAATGTCCACGTTAACCGATTGGTCTCCATAAAGAATGAAGCAGCTCTTACTGTGATGGCTACAAAGGACAGATAAATTGAGGTGCACTGGAGCCTTCGAAATCCACAAATTATGAACCGACTCAGACTTTGTGACACCTTTCAACTTCTGTTTGTAAAATGATATCCCTTTCCTTTTGTTCTTCTTCACCGGCTGAAATGATCTCTTATTCAATAACCCACCCAACTCCAACATATTTTTAAATTTCACTATTTTCGAACGGTGACAGTCTTTTGAAGCTAGCGAACATTTAACAGTTCATATATTCCTCCCAGGAAAGGAAAAATTATGGGAAGAATTCTGGGAACAAGGGACTCCACCTTCATGCTTTGAAAAATCCAGAACCTTAACCTTCTTGATTGCATTGTCGAAAGAACCAGCTAAGCTGCCTTCGACTGGCTCCTTGTGTAAACCCGATGAAGTTGAAATATAATCCAAACTATCACCAAAATCACCGCCCTTCCTACTATGTTTACCATGCTCCTATTCTGAATCTGCAGTGTCTCTGTAAGCGGAAAATTCCTCAATGCTCTCTTCAGATTCCTCCCTTTCATCATTCTCACTCCAAACATCACTTTCATTAGACCAAAACTCCTATGAATCCACAGAATCAGACGAGTTTGTCCCAGTAATTTGAGATAGAGATTTACCTGAATGAGCACGAAATGAGCCCCACGGTTCTTCTCTAAGGGTCATCTCGTGGGACTTCCCATCAATTTCCACTAACAAAGTATCACATAATTTAAAAGAGACATCGACTCCCACAATGAATCTTGCAACACCGATATTTATGCCTTTGGAAGTAAAATCGTCTAAGCAGATGAAAGTGCCTAGAGAATTCGCCAACTCGACAAAGAAATCTCCGTCCTAAGCATGGCACGGGACGCCATAAACACCAACCCACGCAACTCTTCCGATATCAATCTCCTCACTTTTCCACCTCTTGACCTCCATGAACCATTGCTTCCAACTCAAATCCCACTCCCTAAAAAAATCCTCAGTAACACCTTGTTCAGATTCTTCTAATAAACATAAACTCTCACACAACGGTGTGATTTTTATCGCAAAATATCCCTCCCTCTCTAAACTAGCTTGAATGTTATCCGCTGAACTTAAAATCGCCAATTGACCCACAAAAGCCTTCATGAATCTCATTCTAAATTCCTCCTTCGAGGTGTAACTAAAAACACACTTCTTAATCTGATGGTTCTTCTCCTTGTTGTTCGCCACCACATCCGCAAATGTCACAGACCCCTCAACGAATTGTCTCCGCCCCCATGCCTCCGCTGAAAGTTTACACGAGGACCCATGTTCTGATAGTTGTTAGTCTTCGCCCCCAAGGTATTCCCCTCTGATTCCTTACCACCATTTCTCTCAAACCTCGAAACATTAGCATGAATCTTCTTCCCCATAATTTGCACATTGTCAAGTCTAACCGCCAACATTCTCGCATCCTCCACTTCAGTGAATCTAGCAAACCCAAACTTCTTACCTATTTTGTTTCTTTTAGGAGAAATAACAACTTCATAAATCTTCCCAATACACCAGAAGAGCTCAAAGAAATCCTTGACTTTGTTTTTTTTCTTCCGAAAATTCTGAGAAGTAAATCGAAGTCAGAACACTTCCCTCAGCTCTTTTACCCTCCGTGAAAATGTCCCAGTGGAGTACCCAATTCCTGAATACCGTCTTCTTCGCCTCCTTCCAACCTCCTTCGTGATGGAGATTGTCGCCGATCATGATTCAGGGCGAAAACCTAGGCCCCTTCTAAAGAGAAGGAGGAGCACTATTTTTAGAGAGAGAAAAAATTGGCCCAATATAAAAACTAATGACATACTTTTCAATTATTTTTCTTTAAATTTCTACACTTTTTAATTTTCTTGATTTCTTGCTTGAGAATGAGAATTTTTTTTATTAATAACCATGTATTAAAAAAATATTTCGCAAATAATCGGGTTTCGGAAAAAATTACGCAAATAACCATGTTTCAGATGGCTCCACAAAGGAGGAGCCATCTCATTTGGCGCATGCACCTAGGGTTTTGCCCTAGGCGCCATCTCACTTGGCGCCTCCCTTGGCTTTTAGCCAAGTGAGATGGCGCATGCTCCTTAAAAAGAAGAGGAGGCGCCATCTCACTTGGCGCCTAGGGCAAAACTAGGGTTTTTTGCTGTTTTATAAATAATTCGTCCGTTTCTTTGAAATTTCTCAAACTTTCTCGCACTGTATTTTTATTTTGTACTCCCTTATTTACGTAATGACGTCGCCTATGATTTTTAGCAGAGATGGTTACGTTATATTCTCCGCCACGAAACCTGCGATGAAAATGAAATTCTGGCACATTCACTCCATGGAGCGTCTGAAGCGGGAGTTGATGCGGTGGCTAGATGGAGACATCGCCGAGGGGGGAAAAATTCGAAGGATCCAGCGAAAACGAACAACAACCTCGCATGCGACAGGAAGACCTAATGTGTGGTTGGAGGAAGTCAAAACAGACAGTGATGTAATGCTGATGATGCATGGGTCAGATGAAATTGTGTTAACAGTTGTAATTTCCTAGATTGAATATCGTTAATCATTGTTGTACGCGAAAACCCTAATGTAATTTCCTATATTGAATTTCTTAAATTGTGTGAACATTTTTATTAACGGAAAACCCATAATGTTTACAACACAAATATTGAAAAGATTTATTGTATTACAAAATTTATGTGGTCGAGCCAGACGCCCGATTCAGACAGTTTTTGCGATTGTGTCCGACCTGACGGCATAAACCACACTTTCTTTCCAACCTGTCAAGATCGTCCATTTCTGTTGTTATGCGTCTGCTTTTGTAAGTCTCTTCTTTGGTTATACATTTTTCATACTTCAAATAACGTGTTGTTCATCTTAATTAATCTTAGTCTTGTTTAATTATCATCTCAGGATACACAAAGATTCAGAATCTGTTCGCACAAATACCTGGCTCCCGACCCATTTATCGTCCCTTATCTAGAATATGCAGGTTTTGGACACGTGATAAAGATCTCCAACTGCACCATTGACTCAAAATTCATTCTTGCAATGTTGGAGAGGTGGAGACCGGAGACCAATACATTTCACCTACCAATAGGTGAATGTACCATCACTCTCGAAGATGTGTACATGCTACTGGGCCTCCCTATCGATGGTAAGGCGGTGAACGGGTCGGTTCAACAACCCAACTCACAGTGTGAATAACTGTTGGATAGGGACATGGTAGAAGGTGGTGGAGCAAGAGGGCAGGGAATACTACTCACTGACCTGAAACGGCATTATGCTAGTATGGAATTAAATGAAAATTCCTCAGAGAATGACCGAGTAGTAAAAGCCAGAACGTATATTATGATACTTTTTGGTACATTTTTATTTCCCGAAAGTACGAGAAATAGTGTAAATTTCATGTACTTACATTTACTAACAAATTTTGATAAAACTAGAAAATATAGTTGGGGTTCTGCAGTATTAGCCCACCTGTACAGTTCCTTGTGCAAAAACGCAGTTAAGGAAAAATGTACATTTTATGGGTGCGCATTCTTACTACAAGCCTGGGGTTGGTGGAGGATGGAGTCCTTAAACCCCATCAACAACAACACTTTTGGTTTCCCGTACGCAACAAAGTAAGTCATTAAGTTATAGCATTTATAACTATTCTGCTCTTTCAAAAATATATGCTAGAAATAACATGTTTCTCATTTCCTTTAGGTACTGCGTGAGGGGTATGGATTACGGCAAGAATCCCAGATTCAATGTCGCACTCTACCGGAATCTATTGGATCACTTAGGCCCATATGACGTACGTCGTAACTTTTAACTTTTGTTCATTTTAATTATTTATACATTACTTTTGCGCTTACTTGATTTAAATTTTATCGCAGTTCGTCTGGAGACCATATTTGGGTTTGGGCCATTCTCCAAATCCAGAGGATGCAGCAACTTGGACTTCAAAGACTGCACTCATTCGGTTCAACATTGTGGAGATGCACCACAGCGACCGTGTGAAGATGCAGTTCAGAATGATCCAAGAGATACCAAGTGATCCAACAGATTTGTCCCCCTGGCATCTAAAAAGGGTCGACGCCCAGTGGGGTCTTACCAACTGGAAAGACTTTGCTTCAGAATGGTGTAAAATGTGGCAAAGGCGTCACCGCTACATCTTGCAATCCCCGGTTTTCCTTACTCAAGGTAACATGCGACACACTGATCAATATATGTCGTGGTACAGGTCAGTTAGTAACCCAGATATGCACGTGTCTCATCCGAGGTACTCGGTTGACCCACAGACACAATGGGCACAACCCTCGACTCCCCACCAACAAACCCAAAATCCATCAACCTCAAACCAACCCCCAAGAAGAAACAGACCAACAAACACACAACCACATTCCCCACCACAACACAACTACAATCAAATGCCGTACTACCAACCACAATCACCGCCAAACTACCAATACCCGGATATGCCTCAAACCCAACCACAATACCAACCCCAATACCAGCAAACCCACATACCCCAGACACAATTTCAGTCTTCCACATATCCCAATATGGCGCCCTCAACATCCAGCCTTATCCCTGATATGGGAATGTCAGAAGATTATGACCAAGCCGACCAAACCTACCATCAACCACCATATCACCAAATAACCCAACATCCACAATACCAAACACCCCAAGATCCATTTCCTTTCTACCCCCCATACTCAGACGACCAATGCTACCGACCAACCATGGAACCCCACCCACCGCCAACACGACCAAACTTCGAGGGTATGGGTAACCGACTGTACCAGAGCGGATCTTCGAGATATGGAGATCTTACTGATTTTATGGATTCGGATCGCATTGACTTCGCTGGGCCATCGACCTTGCCGCAGCAGGAAACGAGACGGCACCCAGCAAGAGAAAGGCGAGGACGGGGATGCGGAACTGGGGGTCATTACCGGGTTCCTGGGGATCACTGATGTATCTTTTTTTTTCCCAGTATTTTTTGTATCCATTTTTTTACTGTTCTTTAAATGTAAAACAGTTGAATGTAATTATTTTTTTTTAAATAAAAAATCCATTTAGTTGATCTCTGTCTAATAGGCAACGTGCAGGAAAGAAAATAAAAAAAAAATTTTTTTGCCCTAATTTTCTACATAGGCGCCATCTCACTTGGCTTAGGACTTGCCCTAAGCACTTAGGCGCCAAGTGAGATGGCGCCTCCCTTAAAAAAAGAGGAGCATGCGCCAAATGAGATGGCTCCTCCTTTGTGGAGCCATCTCAAACATGGTTATTTGCGTAATTTTTTCCGAAACCCGGTTATTTGCGAAATATTATTTTAATACTTGGTTATTAATAAAAAAAATTCTGAGAATGAATTCACAATTTATGTATTTCTTGGTTTCATGTTCTTTGAGAAATACTAGAACTTCTATGAGTGTTTTTAATTTTCTGTCACAAAAAATTGTTTTTTGAATTGTGAAATTATATTTCTAAGAGACACAATGTTAGAATAACTTATCCAACAAATTAAACCAAATTTAACACGCATAGTAATATAGAGTCAATGTAAAAATAATAAATAACGTCAAATATTGGTAATCTAGTTCAGTGCAAATAACACCTACTTTTAGATAAGACACTCCATCCAAGAAAGGGAATTCATTAATTTGAGTTAGTACACTTAGTCTTCTATGAACATGTTGTTCAATGCCTCTTTTTTATCCTAGTGACTTTCTATTTAAGTCTCTCCCTAAATATGAAAACTCATCTCACTTTCTCTTAATCACTAATCCCAAGTGATCAACTTCAATAACAACCCTATTGAATATTGAATATTACAACTCAACTAAGACAACACAACAACTATGTCAAGTTACTGAAACATAGAGTGGTGTACACAAAGATTCTATCATAACCCTTGTGAGGACATTAGCACGAAATACAAGTTACAAAGACTCAAACTCTAGCACAAAGAACATAAACCTTTGCATACAAAATCTATGTCTCAAATTTGAGACTTGAGCCTCCTTATATAACAATGTCTTCTAGATTTTTCTCTTTTGTATATCTGATTTGATTTAGACCAGAAAATAGTTGATTCAGATGGATATGATCTTCTCCTTGATTGAGTTCAACAATAAGATGTGATTTTTTATATTTCAAATTAAAATCTAAATCTTCATTTAAATCTGATTTAAACATTTTCCGTTGTCAAACAAATCAAATAAACATTGTTAAAACAATTTTAACAAATCTGATTAAATCCTAATAAAAAATTACGCACCAAATAACATTTGTATGACCTGCTGTCAACGCTAAATATTGCAATGCACACATGTTGAAGCATCATGCTCAACATATTACACCAGTACATCTAAATTAACTATTTTCCATAAATTTATAGATCTTATTTGTATAGTAAAATTTAGATAAAATTTAGATAGAATAACTCAAAATCATAATTACAATAATATATCTATTATAAGAGACCGGATGTTACATTACACATATTGAAACATCAAGTTTCACATGTATTCCTTCTACACTAGAACTAACTTTAATAAACTCTGTTATTTTATATGATACACTCCATTCAAAAGAAAGTTAGAGTTATATAATTTTACTATTAAACAAAGAACTTGATATATCGTATTTTAAAACCAAAAAATAACTTTAGAGAATAAAATTGTAATTTACCTTATATTATAAAACATTATATAATGAGATATGATTAGAAATCTCACTAACTTAAAAAAGAACACTCAAGAAACACGTGAGATTCATAAACTAATTGCCGAATCCTTTTCGACAACTTAATTGTAAATCAACTATAGACATTAAATCAACAAAAATATCATACTCCTACTACAATTACTTTCAAAAAAAAATTTTACCCCTTATGTTCTTTCTCTTTATAATTTTGTATTAGTAGTGTCTCATGCATAAGTTAAGCCATGATTTAACAAAGCGCTAGACATGCCTAATTAGTGCAAAATGCCAAAACAAACTTGTTCAAAAATTGGTAATTGAAAAAATAAATGATCAACCATTTACTTCATTATGTTTTTGGTTTAATGATTAAGAAAGTTATATTTTACACTTGAAAAATATATACAATGAAGAAACAAAAACATGTAAATGCAAATAAGTGAATGAAGCACAAGAAAACTTGCATTAAAAAAAGAAGTCAATAGAGAATTCAAAGGAAAAAAGTTTATAATAATTGTGAAGTGATTGAATACAAGAGAGGAACTTGCCCTAAAAGCTAATCAACCTAATCTCTTATACAAAGAAAAGGCCATGATAAATGAATTAATTATAATATCCAAATCATGAAAATTCCCCCACCCAATTTCTTTTACAACAATTACAATTACAATTAATAATAACAAAAAACCACAATCACCAAAGGAAATTAATCTAAATGTCATACATACAAATACAAATTTCAAACCACATACACATGCATGCACGCACTTGTTTGATATATATATCAGCATACTTCCTGTTGTTAATTTAATTTTAATATCAAATCAAAGTTTTTTAATTAATTAATCTCATGCTTTCTTCCTCACCATAGCTTGATGGTGAGGATTCCCATCAAACAACTCATCAATGTAAGTCTCTATATCCTCAGCTTGAAATTTTATATATTTCTCTGTTTGTCTTCCTGGATCCAAATACTGCGAAAACCTACCCAAAAATGATCTATAAGCAGGAATCACGAGTGCGGATATTGAAACTCTTAGCTCAGATTGAAGCTGTTCATCGCTCACGACCCAAGTGCTTTGCGTCTTATGTATCTCCTCAAACAATGCATTGAAACTCTTGAACCTTTCTTTCAGCACCGGCTTATGAACTTTCCCATTATCATTCAAACCTTTTGGACTTAAACAACTCAATATCTTGCTCCATGATTCTATTTGATAGTTTTTGTGATAAGTTCTCAGTTCTGTGGATCTTTTACGGCACCATGTTTCGCCCATTACTGCGTAGATTTCACCTGATCCTTTGATTTTTTGAACAATGTACCTTCCATTGTTCATCATGAAGATGCAACTTAATGGTACTTCTTTGTAGAGTTTTGCTTTTCCTTCAAGATTCGCGTCGAGTAATTCCATCAAACGTGTCAACTGTGCGGCAAACGGGGACACGTTTTCTTTCTCGTTCGATTTCTGATTCTCGTTTTGGCTTTGATTGTCGTAATTAGGCCTACTTGTTGAATCAGCACGCTCGATCTTCGAATGCTCTTTGAAAACTTCTTCCAATGTGTCTTTATACTCGCACGCGAGTCTCAGGTAGTTTATGATGTAGCGAGTTAGCGGGTGAACAGCGCCGCCTGCGACCGGAGTTTTTCCAGTATCCGATTTGATCGAGTTTTCAAGTTCGCAGAATATCAACACAGCAACCTCGCCGAGGCGATTCTTTGCAGATGTCATTTCAGCTTTGATTTCGTAGACGATTTCCTCCGGGTAGAGTTTGTCCAGATTCGGAATTGTGTCTCTCAAGGTTTCGTACATGTCAAGAAACTTGAAGAGCTTCTCCGCCGCACGTTTTGTCATCGCCACGCTTTCAGCAAAGTTGAGAAGCTGAAACACCACGACGCGCGTGAGGTTGGTGTAGAGTGTGTCCGCCACAGACAGATGCTCGGCGAAGATCGACGCTGCGAGCTTCCGTTCTCCGGGGAACCACACGGTGGCACATTCTTTGAACGTGTTGATCCACGTTGGAATCTCTCTCTCCAATGATTCCCATTGCATTTTATGAACCTCTTCCATGCTGATCCTTTCGTACCCTAGCCTGTATAAACCGTCTCCGAAACCGTGCTTTCTCGAAACGGCGTACAGGTGGCAGCATTCTGAATCATAACCTGCAAACAACATCTCCCGCGCTATTTTGTTCAAAATTGTAACCGCCTCCTCCTTAAAACCCGGGAAATCCATAAACGTTTCTGCTGATTCATTTTCCGACGGCTCCGGTGTTGCAGCGTGTTTCCCTTTAGCGTCATGCGACGAATCTGGTTTGTTTTGGATTCTAGATTCTTCCATTAACAACCGGAACTCTTCCTCCAAATACGCCATTGCTCGTTGTTGAATCGCGCCGACGCGGTTCAACAATACTGAATGATTCTTTTTTATTTTCTTCTCTTCCTTTTCTTCTTCTTCATCTCCTTTTTTATCTTCTTCTTCATCTCCTTCTTTTTTCTCTTCTTCTCCAGATTGAAAATCTGTGATAATTGTGGTTAAAAACTTCACCAGCTTTGAGACGCGGTTCACACCTTCCAACAACAATGAATCTTCCTCCACAGTTTCACCCCATTTTGTTTGATTCGAGTCGTACCTCGCGATTTTCTCTTCCACTAGATATAGAAACTTGTCTACGAATTCAGGAATCATCTCTTCGTTATTGTCATTGTTATCATATGTAGTAGCAGCAAAGAATTTATCAATGTCTTCTAAAAGTTTCTCCAAGTTTGGAGGAGGAGTTTCAGGTGTATCCTCGAAGGATACACCTTCCTCATTCTCCTCCTCCTTCTTTTCATCTCCCGCCTCTCTCTCGACATTATCTACATCACCGGCCTTTTCAGTTTCTCCATCCCCGTCGACGACATTGTCCTCGCTCTCTAGCAACGGAGAACGAGGTGTGTGGTCGGCGGCATTGGTGTTGTTTTCCTTATCTTCGTGAGGGAAACTGTTGGAATGTTCATCAAGATTCTTATCCATTGTTGTGGTTGTTTGTGTTATGGTTTCCCAACTCAGAGAAAACAAAAAGACACACAATGTGTTTCACAATGTTTAAAGATGAGACAACATTGGAGAATTATCCGCTTCGTTTTTTCTTTTTTAATTTTTTCTATTTGATTTTCCCTGTGTTCTATTTTTGTTTCTATGGTTATTATCAATTTATTTATTTTTTGCTCTTTTTTAGAAATATTTTTAGAGGTTAGCATTGATCTGGTCTTTGTTTGGGAAAAAAAGAGAGAAAGAAACGAATGGATAGAAAGCTTCAACAAAATAAGTATGCATGAAAACATGTCATTTACAGATTTAGTAATGGACACAAATCTATTAAGAGACTAGTTGACCATTGACTTTAGTTTTCTGAAACTATTTTTTTGTTTTCTTTCTGTGTGTTGCATCTTATTTAGGGACACTAACATTTAATCTTGCATGCAATGTGTTTATAAATTTTTTAACTTATAATAAAATATGAAATATCTTAAATAAATTTTCTGTAAACCGGTTTCTTTACCTTATTATTGTAATGTTTTAATCTTACATTGCATCCAAGACCATATTTTCTTTACCTTATTATTGTTTTTAGAGAATTTAACTTCTTGTGTATATTTTAGTGTAAACCGGATATTAGCTATATAGTTTAATTCTTTGAATTGATTGGAATTACAATAAACAGGAAAACTCTCAAACATATCAAAGAATTTCAAAATTGGTGAATTCTAGTTACCAGTTCAAGATAAATAGATACTTAAACCAACTCAACACATATCTACATATCTACATTGTTAAAACTATGAGTGATTGGATTGTAATAACCGATATATCTTCGACATAATTGTACAACTATCAAACATCTCTAAAACATATTTATCGGTTTCTAATGTGTATCTTCTAACTAAAATCAATAAGGAAAACAAGTGAGGTAAACTCAGTGAACCCTAGGGAACAACATACTAAGCCTCTTAGACGTGAGTCACACGAGAAGACACTACAAGAAAATTAGTGTTTAACGACACAAAAATTGCGACAGTTATGTGATAACTGTCGTAATTGACATATAGAGATAGTGTTTACGACAGTTGACACCAACCGTCCCTAATATTTATTTTGCGACGGTATATTTAACCATCATAATATTATTATTACGACGGTAAAACAACCGTCGGCCCCCATTTAACACTTTTAACATTGATTTTTCACCAACAACTAGTCACGACGGTAAAATTAATCGTCCTAAAATGCATATCACGACGGTAAAGCACCCGTCGCACCCTTAAACCTTTCACGACGGTAAAATTATTCGTCCTAAAATTCATTTCACGACGGTAAAACAACCGTCGCACCCAAAACCTTTAAAAATTCTCATGGGCACGACGGTAAAACACCCGTCGCCGTAAAAAAGTTAAAAAGCTCTTAAAATACATAAAACATCAATTCACTTTCTACTCCTGCGTTCACTTTTTCTACTCACGGTGTCGTTCATGCCGTTCTTCTTCACACCGAAAGAAACCCCTTGACACCGAAAGGAATCTCTTCAAACCGCTCATCTTCACACCAAAAAACGCACAGCAAGCAGTTTAACATCCTCTGCGTTCATCTCTTCAAACACAGTAAATTTTATGTATCACTTTTTGCATTGTTCTCATCTCTCTCATTCTCTGCCATTGATTTCAGCATTGGAGATTCACTTGAATCTTATGGTTGAGCTCTTTGTGATGATTGATTTTGAGTTTGAATATATTGAATTGATGTTAGGTTTTCTAATTTGTTGTTTTAGGGTTTTATTTTTTTTAATGATTTTTTAGGATAATATTTGGTTAGGATAAAATATGTATCGTCCCTTATCCATTCTATGATACTGAATTTTGTCCAAACTCAAGCCATAAATCTTCCAACAACAACCGATAACATCATCGTCATCATCAATGACAACCTTTTCAACTGAATTCTTATCACACACTCTCAATTTCAGAAACCACCCAAACCGCACTTCTCGCCGTTCAAATCCCAACACTATTGTCACTTCCTCAACCCCAGGCAACACCAACAACCGAAGAACAAGAATCAGGGTCAATGAAACAAGGCCAAAACTTGATCAAGATTACGATGAAGCTCTCATTAGGTCATTCAAATCAGCTAAGTACAATCGAGCTCTCCGCTTTCTTAAGCGCATGGTTGACAGGGGTTATAAACCTGATGCCATTCTCTGCACTAAATTGATTAATGGTTTTTTCAATTCTAAGAAAACCCAGAAAGTTATTCGGGTCATGGAGATTTTGGAAAAGCACGACCAGGCTGATGTTTTTGCGTATGAAGCACTTTTAAATGAGTACTGTAAAGCTGATATAGTTGATGCTGCCAATAAGGTGCTTGATAGAATGAAAAAGAGAGGTTTTTTACCTGATGTTGTTACTTATAGTATTCTCATTGGGAGTCTTTGTGGGAGGGGTAAACTTGATTTGGCTTTAAGGGTTATGGATCACTTGTTGAAAGATAATTGTAGGCCAAATGTTATAACTTATACTATTTTGATTAAAACAACTATTATTGAAGGTGGTATTGATAAGGCTATGAAGCTTTTGGATGAGATGTTGTCGAGAGGGCTTCGACCTGATGTGTCTACTTATAATGTTGTTGTTAAAGGTATGTGTAAAGAAGGGTTGTTGGATAGAGCTTTTGAGTATCTTAGTAGTATAAGTTGTAAGGGTTGTGTTGCTGATGTGAGTCCTTATAATATTCTGTTGAAGAATCTTTTGAAAGAAGGGAAATGGGAAGCTGGAGAGAGTTTGATGTCTGATATGTTGGATAAAGGTTGTGAGCCGAGTTGTGTGACATACAGCATATTGATTTGTTCACTTTGTCGTGATGGTAAAATTGTTGAGGCTGAGAATGTGTTGAAGGGTATGAAGAAGAGAGGGTTGGCTCCTAATGCTTATTGTTACAATCCATTGATTTCTGCTATTTGTAAAGAAGGAAAAGTAAATTTGGCTATAGAGTATTTAAATAACATGATATCAGATGGTGGTTTGCCTAGTATTGTTTCCTATAACTCGATCTTGGCTTCTCTGTGTAAGAATGGACATGCTGATGAGGCTTTGAACATCTTTGAGAAGCTCGGTGAAGTGGGTTGTCCTCCAAATGCAATTTCTTATAATACATTGTTTGGTGCATTGTGGAGCAGCGGCGATGAAATTAGAGCGTTGGGGATGATTTTGGATATGTTAAGCAAAGGCATTGATCCTGACAAGGTCACCTATAGTTCACTTATTTCTTACTTGTGCAGAGATGGATTCATGGATCAGGCAATTGAGTTGTTGGTTGACATGATGGAGAGTCACAAGTATCAGCCTGCTGTTATTAATTACAATGATGTTATTTATGGATTGTGCAAGGTACAAAGAATCATAGATGCTATTGAGGTGCTTGCTGCTATGAATCAGAGAGGATGTGTGCCAAATGAAAAAACCTACATATTGTTGATTGAAGGGATTTAATGGATCTTGATGAGTGCTTACGCCAGTTGAAATTTCATTTGCACCATGCTCAAGTTAGAATGAAACCTTTAGCTGATGCTCACAGGAATGATGTAGTTTCAAGTTCGTGATTGGGTTTTCCTGAAATTGCATCCGCGTGTTCAGCAGTCAATAGAGGTGCGCATCAGTCCTAAGTTCGCTCCACGTTATTATGGTCCATTTATGTTGCTGGCTAGCTAGAATTGGAGAGGTGGCTTACAAGCTGCAGCAACCAGCCACAGCAAAGACACACCCTGTCTTCCACGTGTCTTTGCTTAATAAGGCAAAGGGGAATTATGATGTTGAGAAAGAGCTGCCTCGAAGCTTGGACATTGATTTATCTAGTACTTCGGAGCCAATTGTGGTTTTAGCGGCACGAGAGGTGAATAAATATGGGGAGTTACTCCGTCAATTTTTGATCCACTGGAAAGGAAAAGCTGTGGAAGAAGCGACTTGGGAAGATGAATTCACCATTCGCAGTCAGTTTCCTAACTTCAGACTTGAGGACAAGTCTGGAAGTTTGGGAGGGAGTATTAATAGGGACGTAAGCGACAGAATGGGCTTAGGCATGCATAATGGGCCCAAAGTTGTTTCCTACTGCTGCTATCACTTTTCATCAATCATAACAATGCTTTCTCTTATTCTGCATTGGTATTATTTACTGTTTAATTCCCTAGAAATATGGTTTGCATCACAATAGCACGTCATTTTACATGAGTGTGATGTCTGTTCCATCAGTCCAGGGTAGCATAAGAGCTTCCAAAAGGAATTTGATCTATATAATAGAGATTTACATACATTTTAGACACCGCATCTGCCATAAGCAAAAAAGAAATAGTGGTTTACATCTCTTGATGTAGTGCTGCTTGTGCAGTCTAGAGTAACCAAACTAATCAAAATGCAGCAACATGGGGGAATGAAAGAACCAGGATAGAAGAATTTAAATTAAATGTCAAAGCTTCCAACTAAAAGTGCAGAGTGTAAACATTTATCCCAAAAACAAAAGGTATGGTGCAAACATGAAAGGGATGCTGTATCGCTGGGCAATACAAGGTAGAAAGAGTATGTCCTCTAGAAAGCATAAGCTATGTAGAAAATCATGATATAAATGCATTGAATCGAACAAAAAGTAAAAGAATCGTTACCACAGGTCCATGAAGAGGATCAGAAGCGATGAATTCCTCAACATCAGAGTCAGACCAGGAAGTGAGGGGTTTATCACGCTTGATGAAGTTGGAATAATTGCTCATAAACGAAAACCTCTCGCCCCAAAACTCTTTGTAGCCTTCCCAGAAAGACTGAGGTGATGAATCTTGCGTGTTACCTGCCATCGCCACCGTTTTCCCCCTTCAATTGTTTCACTCTGCAGTCACAAAACAAGAAAGAGTTATATGACCTGTAATTGATCATTATGTTTTGTAAGGGGAAAAGAGTTATATGACCTTCGCATGATTTAACTTTTATTACAGTAGGAATTTTGAGGGAAGTATAGAAGATTTTGGTTTTGGTTTTGGTTTTGAAAGAGAAGAGTGTGTGTAATATATGCCTACTGTGTGTAATATATATTTTATGCCTACTGTGTGTAATATATTATTTTAGTGGAAGACAGGTATATTATTTTGACGCACTTAAAGTTAAATTTTATGAGTATTATTTTAAAGATTATTATTTTAATACCTTTTTTTAGGGATTGGAATCACCCGCTGATGGTAGACGTTCATCTGAGTCTAGCTACCGTATTGGAGATAATGGAACTTCAGGGGGGACAAATTAGACTTTGCTATGATCGAGATAATTAGATTGTGAACTTTCTCATGTATTTTTGGCATAATGATACTTATTATTATAAGATTAGGAATTGATATATTTTGGGTTTTTTGTACTACTTGACATGATTATGGAACTCGCATTTTACATGATTATGGAACACACATTTTTTTGGATATTATAATGCTTATTTGATGTTAAATATTTTTTATTGAAATTATTTTTACTATATTACAAAGTGATAGAAAATAAAACAAAAAATAATACTATAAATAAATATATTAAAGAAGAAATAATTTAAAGAAAAAAAAAACACAAAAAAAAACTATATTTAAAATTTTTTACATAGATAATAATTTAAATAAAATATATATATAATAGAAAAATATAAGAAAATCAAGACATAAACAAAAGTCATGGCGACAGTACCGAACCGTCGTAATCAACAATTAAAAATAATCAACAAAAGTCATGACGGTATCGAACCGTCGCCATAAACAATTTAATCAATTTCAAAAGATATTCACGACAGTATCGAACCGTCGCCATCAATAATTAAAAGAAACTCAAAAGATAGTCACGACGGTATCAAACAATCACCAATACTTGATTATGTCAGCTCCAAACCCGTCGTAAACTTGAACGACAGTTTTTGTAACCGTCGCGAAATAGGTTGGGGACACACACTTATGCGACGGTAAAGCAACCGTCGTGGAAAGCAAATTGCGACGGTTTTAACCGTCGTAATCTACAAAAATACCTGTCGCAATCTGCCAATTTTCTTGTAGTGAGACTTAGTTGAAGTGTAAGGTGAGTCAGATGTCATGCTGTAAGCAGACCCGACCCTGAGGCAGGGCAAAATGGGTCACTGTCCAGGGCCTCTAAAATACTGGAGCCTAAAAAAAAAATTGATATTTATATAATTCACTTCAAACCATATAAATAATAGACCTAACAAAATAAAAATAACTTAATAAAAAATATTTTCATCTTTTTAATCTTGAGGAGTATTGTTTCATCTCTCTTAAACAGAAAAGGGCCTTTAAAAAAACAGTTATATTTTTTATTAAGGGTTTTATTATTCGCCCCGGGCCTCTAAAAATTCAGGACTGACTCTGACTGTAAGAGGCGTCCGATGAAGCACAAGTACTCTAAAATCTATGATGTATCGTGTCTGATATGTATTAATATGTTCTGATACGCCGTCCCTATGTATCAAATGAGTGTCCAATTTTTTTTATTTAAAAAAGAAAATGTATACGTCCCGACACAGAGAGAACACCTTGCGATACGCTGGTGACATGCATGTCTCCTATATGTTGCGGATACGACTGGCTAAGCTCATGACAATTCATATTTCAAGAACGCGAATCAATTTTCCTCATCCTTAGTTCTTCTTATTCTCAACTTTAATTACCTCATCACTTCTATTACAAGAATCAAACTTTTTTTAAATTACTTTTCTCTCAACTTTAACCCATCTTTTCTTTTTCTTATAATTCTTTTTCCAATACCTATCAAATTTTACAAACTCAATTGATTTTTTGTTCGAGATTGATTTAACTAATGTTTAATTATAATTTTCTATATACCTATCTTAAATGTACCATATCCTATATTTTTTTTAATGATTAGCGTATCTCCGTACCATGTTCGTGCTTCATTGGAGGCGTCCCACTTGCTATCTCCTTACTAATTCCTTCTTTTCAGAAGGATGAGTTCCTCATTTCTAATGGAGCCTATGATAGTATTCACAACTAAAGAATTTCATGTAATTAATCAACAAAAATATATATATGGTTCCACTCAACTAAGATAAGTTCACATCATAAAGCTATATTCACTAAACATTGTCATAATGAGTTTAAACAAAGCACAAAGAATCAAACCAGCCACCAATTGAATATAAAAACTTGTAAATTCAACAATATAAATCAATTCAGAGCTAAAGATACACATTGAAATCAGAAAAACAAACATGCAAATGGATTGAGGAAAAAGGAACTCACCTCAAAATGGTGAAATGGTAACTTCTGTGTATTATTGAATTTATGGTTTAAAAGAAGGAGTGACTTCAATTGGGGTAAATGGATGGTTGGATGAGCCATCAGTGTGACAGTGAGAGGGTGATATGTGGGGGAAGTGTCAATATAATAGCAAACAGGAGGAAACAGAACAAAAGTTCAATCATAAATCACAGAAATATGAAATACTTTCACATATCTAAATAAACTCAAGTAGAATTTTTTGGTTAACTCAAGAAATACAATAAAGTATTTAGATTTCAGAGATACATCTCCGGAACGCACCAGGATGTGATAAAACACAAACTTTTCTGAAGATATATTTACGGTATTAAACCGGTAGTATATTTCTGAAATAATGCCTTATAGAATGTAGCAAAAACATAAATGAAATACATCAACTTCATAAAATGAAAATACCATTGATACCATAAAATAAGCAATACACAAGGGATTTCAGCATAGATCAAACATTACACTTCAACATCCAGGTGGACGTTGCAACATCTTGATAATATATGTTGTACCCCTAAATTAGCTCACTTCATTTTAACCCTAATTGGCTTATAATTCATCATCATATGCATACATACATGTCATAGGGTCTATACTCATGGAATCAAGGGTTTTCTCTATAAAAGAACTACGAAAGATGATTGTTTCGTTAAGTAGGGTTTTCGGATTTTAAATGCACTGCGCACATGTTCCAAGCTATTCAATCAACAAAAAATCAAATCATAATCATATCAAGCTATTATGTGTCTTGACATGATTTGAATTGCACAGAAATTCAAGCGTTTCAATCGATTTGAGATAGTGTAGACAAAAATTTAGTATTTTGTGGTTCGAGTTCATAAATTCATAACTCGAGATCAGAAAATAGTTTGAGAGTGATTCTTCAGTCTTTGGGACTGCCTTGATATATTCTCCAATTCACCTGTTCAGGTCGAATGCTAATTTTGTGAGGAAGATTTTTAAAAGTGCCTAATACCAGAAATTACATTATACAGTGGATTTGTTGGTTCACTGGTTTTCAGATACTTAAAAATTCGTAACTTTTGACCAGAAGATTGTCTTTGTGTGGCTCTTGGAGAATTTGAACCGTCTTGTTATTTCCTTCAATTTTCATGTTCGGCTCGGAAGTCAATTCATTGACAAAGGTCTTCGAATATGCGAATACTTTGAAGTTATACAGTGAAAATACCGTGAAAATGGTGTGCTAAACCGTTGTTTATCAGATGTTCACAAATTCATAACTTTTGCCCGACTCGACATTTTGAGTGGTTCTTTGAGCATAAAACTCGTCTTGATTTTATCTTTAATTCGTATGTTTGGGTCAGGAGTTAATTCTTTGTAGAAGGTCTACGAAAGTGTGAGTTATTAGAGACAATTGCACTCCGAAATGGTTTTCTACGGGACTATTTTTCGATATTGAAAAATTCGTAACTTTCTTAATTTTTACCGATTCAGGACGATTCTCTAAGCGTGAGATCACAAATTTTATTGGTTACAACTTTGCTTCAGGTTCCGAGTTCTGATTGTTCTTCGAAGGCTTCGTTTTATGGATCACTTCCTAAAGTGCGCATGAAAATAAGCTGAAAATATCAAGACAACAAAATAAGTCCACTATTTTTCGCCATTCAAAAATTCATAACTCTCTCGATTTTGTCGTATCAGGGTGATTATTTTGGCGCGCGTCACAAATTTCATCATCTATGATTTTGTTTCAGGTTACGCGTCTGGATTTTTGCATTGAAAGTCATGAGCTTGTGGTTTGTTCGTGAACAATACATAAAATAAGCTGAAAAAATCTGCACTGTGAATTTTTACACCAATTTCTCACTATTCAGAGCATCATAACATGCTCAATTTTTATCATATCAAAGCGATTCTTTCGGCACCGCGTCACAAATTCCGTCATCTATGATTTTTTTCAGGCCGCGCGCCAGGATTATGCACCGAGTGTCATGATGTTTGTAGTTCGATCTCGACTGGTACATGAAATAAGCCGAAAATTCAGCATTTGTCAATATTACACAAGCCAAACAAGACTTAGAGCCAATTCTATATATTTTCAAATTTCAAATTTCACACATTCCGTAATCTATGATTTTGTTTTAGGTCGCGGTCAGGATTATGCACCGAATGTCATGATTTTTATGGTTCGATCTCGACTGGTACATGAAATAAGCCGAAAATTCAGCATTTGTCAATATTACACAAGCCAAAAAAGACTTAGAGCCAATTCTATATATTTTCAAATTTCACACAACTTTACACTCATTATTCTAAATCTCACATAAAAACTCTCAATTCTCTCTCAATTTTCTCTCAAACTCAAGAACACAAAGAAGCTTCCTCAAGACTTCATCTCCATGACTCATCTCCTCTGCAAACTCTCTCATCTCCACCTCTGATCGCCACTCTCATAACCGTGCCATCATTTTGGTCGCCTCTCCGTGATTTCTGGCGAACCGCTTCCTTCCGACATCGATCATCCAATCAGACGAGCTAGCTCCATCCGTTGCATAATCTCGCAGATTCTCCTCCCTCTGCCACTTTTGATCGTGAGCTCTAACTATCTGGAAACCTCCTTTTCACTCTGATCAATAATTAAATATCAAATATGAATCAGAAAGAGAATATTTGAAAATATTTGTGAATTTTTTCATAATTTTTGAATCAGAAATGAATTTTCTATGATTTTTTGGAAGTTTGGTGTAAAAAACAGAAAATAAAATAAAGTTTAAAAAATATGGACCATTGGATGAGAGTCAAAACACGCTAGTAATTAGATCAAAAGGATCAGGAACGCTATGCATATCATGGCCAGCTTTGGAAATTGCACCAGATCACCTTTTAATATTTAAAAACCACTAAAATTCTGGCGCGTTGGATGGAGTCTAACTAATAGAAGTAATCATATCCAAGGCTCTCAAAGTACGCGTATGATAAAGCAAACATACTGGATTGAATTCAAAAAATTACATGTCACGCCTTCATTGGTTAACCAAGTTATAATCTTTTGAAGTCACATAAGTGAATTTGATGGCATGTCTAGAGGACTTATAATCTTTCTCAATCATTAGGAATCTTCAACACCAAATTTTCTTGAAACCCTTGAAGTGATTAGTTGATAACCCTTTAAATAGAAGCATGTCTTTTGAATTACTCAAAAATATCAAAAGATGAACAAGATATAGCCCTTAGAAATTCAAAACCCTAGCTCCTCAAGCACCAAAATGACTTGGAAACCCTTTTCAATTTTGACAAACTTTCTTGCACAATTACTTTTTCTATGTGAATAAAAGTTCTGAGGATGATAATAAGAACACATAGAAACAATAACCACCTCCAAATATTAAGGATTGAGAGGTTTATGTACTTGTGATCAAAGAATCTAGAATTTGTCCAATTAGGTCAAACTTCTTCAATCAACCCTTGCATCTTTTGAATTTATTTGACAAATTGAGGCATGATAAATCATAGTAGATCTTGTCATGATATTAATTTAAAGCATCTTTAATGATGAGGCTTGAATCTCAATGAAGTTTTGTTGAAGGAGGCATCGAAATAAACTCATGAACCCATAGATCAACATGATGAAATGTGTTGTGCTTTCACCTATAACATCATCAATTAGAGCAAACATTCATGACATTTGTTAGTTAAAATGTAATCAATGCAAAACATATATGTTCACAATATACAAATCATGGTGCTTGGTGATTCCTCATGAGAAAACCTAAGGATATGGAGAAGAACCAAACCCTAGTGCGATCTTGTTGTGATTGAGTTGATATGAGATGATAGAGAAATCTTAGGGGCAAAAATTGGGGTATAATAATATTGACATAGTAAAACCTATGGGTGTAGGAATCAAGGGCCCAAGTCTAGATGTTATACTTGGACCAGAACACATGGGGGAGTTAGTGAGAACAAAACAAGGGGGGTGTTAAAACGAGTTAGGCTCATGCCCGAACGAGAATGGGTGAGGCCCACTAGGACCATACGCAGTAAGGCGCATATGGGTATCATGGTCACGCGGCTTTGGGGCGTTTGATCAAGATCAGAGGGTTGTGATCAAAGGCGCATGGAAAGGAAAACTGTACAAGATCACGACGGGTTATATTTTTTTCCCCTTTACATTTCCTCTCATTTTAATTTCATCTTTCTCTCTCATTCAATTCTTCTTTCCCTCCTTCATTTCATAGAGCGACACCAACAACACCCCTCAAACCCTAAAATAAAAAAAAATCATGGCGGCGAACCCTCCACCCAAAAACCAAACATAAATAAACAATCGTTTAAGCTAAGTACAATCGGGATACCTCTTTCGTGGTGAATTTATATGTTCTTCTAATTTCCTTCTAGATATGCTTCTGATCCCTTCTTCTTTCGTTTGCAAGTATCGGATAAGGACGATGACGAAAGCAGTGGCAGCGAGGGATTTGAGCGGAGGCGGTGGGTTTGAACGGAGGCGGCGGGTTTGAGCGGAGGAAGCGTCGATCACCATAGATCTAGGGTTTTAGAAATTGAAACCTAGATCTCAACTATTCCACTTCCCCTCTTGTTCTTCGTCTATCACCCTCTTTCTCCCCTATACTTAGTTCTTAGGGTTATTTATAGTTTTTTTTTAGAGATTGATATATTAGGAAATTGTTTGTAATTTTCACTAGAAATCTTAGATAGATTTAGAAATTAGGAAGATTTAGAGATTGAATCCGAATTAGGGTTGAAATTAGATTTTATTAGGGATTTGATTTGTTGTAAATCTAGACAATTTCAAATAAGATTGATTCTATAATTTTTGATTGATTCAATTTCGAGATTTGATTTCATTATTGTTAATTTGATATGATTTTTGATTGTAAATTCTTGTGTTTTCTTGCGGTTTTTTTTTGCATTTTTGTTGTTTTTGGGGTCTTTAGCATTTTTGGATTTGGATGACTTAAGGTAGAAGATGAATAACAGT